>CM055124.1:90359584-90788835 GCA_029206835.1 Rana muscosa | reverse complement strand
CCCCACCCCGGGGAGAGGGCGCACTGCTCTCCCCCCCCCACCCCGGGGAGAGGGCGCACTGCTCTCCCCCCCCCCACCCCGGGGAGAGGGTGCACTGCTCTCCCCCCCCCCCCACCCCGGGGAGAGGGTGCACTGCTCTCCCCCCCCCCCCACCCCGGGGAGAGGGCGCTCTGATCTCCCACCCACCCCGGGAGAGGGCGCTCTGATCTCTCCCACCCACCCCGGGGAGAGGGCGCTCTGATCTCTCCCCCCCACCCCGGGGAGAGGGCGCTCTGATCTCTCCCCCCACCCCGGGGAGAGGGCGCTCTGATCTCCCCCCCCCACCCCGGGGAGAGGGCGCTCTGATCTCTCCCCCCACCCCGGGGAGAGGGCGCTCTGATCTCTCCCCCCACCCCGGGGAGAGGGCGCTCTGATCTCTCCCCCCACCCCGGGGAGAGGGCGCTCTGATCTCTCCCCCCCACCCCGGGGAGAGGGCGCTCTGATCTCTCCCCCCACCCCGGGGAGGGCGCTCTGATCTCTCCCCCCACCCCGGGGAGAGGGCGCTCTGATCTCTCCCCCCCCCCCCCGGGGAGAGGGCGCTCTGATCTCCCCCCCCCCCCCGGGGAGAGGGCGCTCTGATCTCCCCCCCCCACCCCCGGGGAGAGGGCGCTCTGATCTCCCCCCCCCCCCCACCCCGGGGAGAGGGCGCTCTGATCTCCCCCCCCCACCCCGGGGAGAGGGCGCTCTGATCTCCCCCCCCCACCCCGGGGAGAGGGCGCTCTGATCTCCCCCCCCCCCCCACCCCGGGGAGAGGGCGCTCTGATCTCTCCCCCCCCCCCACCTCGGGGAGAGGGCGCTCTGATCTCTCCCCCCCCCCCCCCACCTCGGGGAGAGGGCGCTCTGATCTCCCCCCCCCCCCACCTCGGGGAGAGGGCGCTCTGATCTCCCCCCCCCCCACCTCGGGGAGAGGGCGCTCTGATCTCCCCCCCCCCCCACCTCGGGGAGAGGGCGCTCTGATCTCCCCCCCCCCACCTCGGGGAGAGGGCGCTCTGATCTCCCCCCCCCCCCACCTCGGGGAGAGGGCGCTCTGATCTCCCCCCCCCCCCACCTCGGGGAGAGGGCGCTCTGATCTCCCCCCCCCCCACCCCGGGGAGAGGGCGCTCTGATCTCTCTCTCCCCCCCCCCCCAGGGGAGAGGGCGCTCTGATCTCTCTCTCTCTCTCCCCCCCCCCCCAGGGGAGAGGGCGCTCTGATCTCTCTCTCCCCCCCCGCACTGAGGATCCCCCCCCCCAGGGGAGAGGGCGCACTGAGGATCTCCCTCTAGGAGGGGGGACAATGAGGTCTTCCTGGGGGGGGGGGGGGGTTGTGGTTCTGGGCCTCTCAACAGCTTTTACAATGGGGAATGATCTGACACATTCCTCCTTGGTATGGCCTCTATCACATTCTACTCGCTGATCTGGTGTGTTGGCTCCGCCCCCAGCTGGTGATCACGGGACAAAAGTCACACGACGAGTTCGGACTCAATTCCAGGAACGCGGCATAATACTCTCCTTGTGGGGGAGGGAAGGTGTTGCTGAGTAATTAACCTTTGTAGCACTGAAGTTGGTTTTGTTATCAGAGTGAGGCTGATATCGGGGATCGTGTAGGGGGGGGACGCTGATATCGGGGATCGTGTAGGGGGGGACGCTGATATCGGGGATCGTGTAGGGGGGGACGCTGATATCGGGGATCGTGTAGGGGGGGACGCTGATATCGGGGATCGTGTAGGGGGGGGGGCGCTGATATCGGGGATCGTGTAGGGGGGGGCGCTGATATCGGGATCGTGTAGGGGGGGCGCTGATATCGGGGATCGTGTAGGGGGGCGCTGATATCGGGGATCGTGTAGGGGGGGGCGCTGATATAGGGGATCGTGTAGGGGGGGCGCTGATATCGGGGATCGTGTAGGGAGGGGGGACGCTGATATCGGGGATCGTGTAGGGAGGGGGGGGACGCTGATATCGGGGATCGTGTAGGGAGGGGGGACGCTGATATCGGGGATCGTGTAGGGAGGGGGGGGGGACGCTGATATCGGGGATCGTGTAGGGAGGGGGGGGGACGCTGATATCGGGGATCGTGTAGGGGGGGGCGCTGATATCGGGGATCGTGTAGGGGGGGGGACGCTGATATCGGGGATCGTGTAGGGGGGGGACGCTGATATCGGGGATCGTGTAGGGGGGGGACGCTGATATCGGGGATCGTGTAGGGAGGGGGGACGCTGATATCGGGGATCGTGTAGGGAGGGGGGGGACGCTGATATCGGGGATCGTGTAGGGAGGGGGGGGACGCTGATATCGGGGATCGTGTAGGGCGGACGCTGATATCGCGGATCGTGTAGGGGGGGACGCTGATATCGGGGATCGTGTAGGGAGGGGGGACGCTGATATCGGGGATCGTGTAGGGAGGGGGGGACGCTGATATCGGGGATCGTGTAGGGAGGGGGGGACGCTGATATCGGGGATCGTTGTAGGGGGGGACGCTGATATCGGGGATCGTGTAGAGGGGGGGCGCTGATATCGATAGGGGGGGGACGATATCGGGGATCGTGTAGGGGGGGGGGACGCTGATGTCGGGTATCGTGTAGGGGGGGGGACGCTGATGTCGGGGATCGTGTAGGGGGGGGACGCTGATGTCGGGGATCGTGTAGGGGGGGGGGACGCTGATGTCGGGGATCGTGTAGGGGGGGACGCTGATGTCGGGGATCGTGTAGGGGGGGGGGCGCTGATGTCGGGGATCGTGTAGGGGGGGACGCTGATATCGAGGATCGTGTAGGGGGGGACGCTGATGTCGGGGATCGTGTAGGGGGGGACGCTGATGTCGGGGATCGTGTAGGGGGGGCGCTGATATCGGGGATCGTGTAGGGGGGGACGCTGATATCGGGGATCATGTAGGGGGGGGCGCTGATATCGGGGATCGTGTAGGGGGGGACGCTGATATCGGGGATCGTGTAGGGGGGGACGCTGATATCGGGGATCGTGTAGGGGGGGGACGCTGATATCGGGGGGTCATGGAGGGGGCATGCTGATATCGGGGGACACTGATATCGGGGATCGTGTAGGGGTTTCTGATGTCGGGGATCGTGTAGGGGGGGTACGCTGATGTCAAGGATTGTGTGTAAGGGGGGGTATGCTGATATCGGGGATCGTGTAGGGGGGGTACGCTGATATCGGGGATCGTGTGGGGGGGACGCTGATATCGGGGATCGTGTAAGGGGGGGACGCTGATATCGGGGATCGTGTAGGGGGGAGCGCTGATATCGGGGATCGTGTAGGGGGGGCGGCGTGATATCGGGGATCGTGTAGGGGGGACGCTGATGTCGGGGATCGTGTAGGGGGGGACGCTGATGTCGGGGATCGTGTAGGGGGGGGGACGCTGATGTCGGGTATCGTGTAGGGGGGGGGACGCTGATGTCGGGTATCGTGTAGGGGGGGGGACGCTGATGTCGGGGATCGTGTAGGGGGGGACGCTGATATCGAGGATCGTGTAGGGGGGGACGCTGATGTCGGGGATCGTGTAGGGGGGGCGCGTGATATCGGGGATCGTGTAGGGGGGGACGCTGATATCGGGGATCGTGTAGGGGGGGCGCTGATATCGGGGATCGTGTAGGGGGGGGACGCTGATATCGGGGATCGTGTAGGGGGGGGACGCTGATATCGGGGATCGTGTAGGGGGGGGACGCTGATATCGGGGGGTCATGGAGGGGGGCATGCTGATATCAGGGGACACTGATATCGGGGATCGTGTAGGGGTTTCTGATGTCGGGGATCGTGTAGGGGGGTACGCTGATGTCAAGGATTGTGTGTAAGGGGGGGTATGCTGATATCGGGATCGTGTAGGGGGGGTACGCTGATGTCGGGGATCGGTGTAGGGGGGGGTACGCTGATGTCGGGGATCGTGTAGGGGGGGTACGCTGATGTCGGGGATCGTGTAGGGGGGGTACGCTGATGTCGGGGATCGTGTAGGGGGGGTACGCTGATATCGGGGATCGTGTAGGGGGGGGGGGACGCTGATACCGGGGGTCGTGGAAGGGGCCATGGGGGATGCTGATATCGGGGGTCGTGTAGGGGGGACGCTGATATCGGGGGGTCATGGAGGGGGGCATGCTGATATCGGGGGACACTGATATCGGGGATCGTGTAGGGGTTTCTGATGTCGGGGATCGTGTAGGGAGGGGGGGACGCTGATATCGGGGATCGTGGAGGGGGGGACGCTGATATCGGGGATCGTGTAGGGGGGGACGCTGATCTCGGGGATCGTGTAGGGGGGGGACGCTGATCTCGGGGATCGTGTAGGGGGGGGGGACGCTGATCTCGGGGATCGTGTAGGGGGGGGACGCTGATCTCGGGGATCGTGTAGGGGGGGACGCTGATATCGGGGATCGTGTAGGGGGGGGGACGCTGATATCGGGGATCGTGTAGGGGGGGGACGCTGATATCGGGGATCGTGTAGGGGGGGGACGCTGATATCGGGGATCATGTAGGGGGGGACGCTGATATCGGGGATCGTGTAGGGGGGGGGGGACGCTGATATCGGGGATCGTGTAGGGGGGGGGGGACGCTGATATCGGGGATCGTGTAAGGGGGGGGACGCTGATATCGGGGATCGTGTAAGGGGGGGATGCTGATATCGGGGATCGTGTAGGGGGGGACGCTGATATTGGGGAATGTGTAGGGGGGGGAACGCTGATACCGGGGGTCGTGGAAGGGGCCATGGGGGATGCTGATATCGGGGGTCGTTGTAGGGGGGGGACGCTGATATCGGGGGGGTCATGGAGGGGGGCATGCTTATATCGGGGGGACACTGATATCGGGGATCGTGTAGGGGTTTCTGATGTCGGGGATCGTGTAGGGGGGGTACGCTGATGTCGGGGATTGTGTGTAAGGGGGGGTATGCTGATATCGGGGATCGTTGTAGGGGGGGGTACGCTGATGTCGGGGATCGTGTAGGGGGGTATGCTGATGTCGGGGATCGTGTAGGGGGTATGCTGATATCGGGGATCGTGTAGGGGGGGACGCTGATATCGGGGATCGTGTAGGGGGGGACGCTGATATCGGGGATCGTGTAGGGGGGGACGCTGATATCGGGGATCGTGTAGGGGGGGACGCTGATACCGGGGGTCGTGGAGGGGGCCAGGGGAGATGCTGATATCGGGGATCGTGTAGGCGGGGTTCTCGATGAACGTGGCGCTGATCACATGACATGCGTTGTACACGGAATGCAGGGAAGGATGTGCTGCACAGTAACAGGAAATCAGAGTCTGCAGAGCGATCCCCGCAGATCACTTCCTTTTCTTTGTAGCGATCTATTGCTCTATTTCCCCCGGGCCAAGCTGTACGGCAGAGATGACAGTTGGACAGATTATGGGTGGGGGTGCAGTGCTTTTGTTTTCATAGTTTGTCGGTAATTGGATAATTTAAAGGGAATAGACATAGAAGGTCCACGGGAAATTTTGGGGTAAATCTGTCATTTCTGTTCATGTTTTCAGGTGACCCGATGTGCTCAGACAGCCGCAGCGCCCGCAGCAGCAGCATCGGCCCGCATTAAGAAATTTGCAATCTACAGATGGGATCCCGACAAGCCTGGAGACAAACCGCGCATGCAGACCTACGAGGTGGACCTGAATACGTAGGTGTCGCCTGTCACAGGGCTTTCCTGAGGACGAATTGTGTTTTTTACATATACCGATTAGCCATAATATTGTGACCCACCTAATATTGGGTAGGCCCCCCCCCCCCCCCCCGACTCGTCCAGCCATGGACTCCACTAGACCTCTGAAGGTACGCTGTGGTCTCTGGCACCAAGCCGTCAGTAGCAGATCCTGCAAGTCCTGTAAGATGTGAGGTGGGGCCTCCATGGATCGGACTTGTTTTTCCAGCACATCCCACAGATGCTCGATGGATTGAGATCTGGAGGCCAAGTCGACACCTCAAACTTGTGTTCCTCAAGCCATTATTCTTGGATTCATCAGACCAGGTCACCTCCTTCCATTGCTCCGTGCTCCAGTTCTGATGCTCACATGCCCATTGTAGGCGCTTTTTGCTGTGGACACGGGTCAGCATGGGCACCCGGTCTGCAGCTACACAGCCCCATACACAACAAACTGCGATGCTCTGTGTTCTGACACCTTTCTATTAGATCCAACCAATCACAGCTTCAGGGGCTCTTGTGTTGGATGGACTACACAGGCCAGCCTTCCCTCCTCCCCACCTCCATCAATGGGCCTTCCCTCCTCCCTCCACCTCCATCAATGGGCCTTCCCTCCTCCCTCCACCTCCATCAATGGGCCTTCCCTCCTCCCTCCACCTCCATCAATGGGCCTTCCCTCCTCCCTCCACCTCCATCAATGGGCCTTCCCTCCTCCCTCCACCTCCAGCAATGGGCCTTCCCTCCTCCCTCCACCTCCAGCAATGGGCCTTCCCTCCTCCCTCCACCTCCAGCAATGGGCCTTCCCTCCTCCCTCCACCTCCAGCAATGGGCCTTCCCTCCTCCCTCCACCTCCAGCAATGGGCCTTCCCTCCTCCCTCCACCTCCAGCAATGGGCCTTCCCTCCTCCCTCCACCTCCAGCAATGGGCCTTCCCTCCTCCCTCCACCTCCACCAATGGGCCTTCCCTCCTCCCTCCACCTCCACCAATGGGCCTTCCCTCCTCCCTCCACCTCCACCAATGGGCCTTCCCTCCTCCCTCCACCTCCACCAATGGGCCTTCCCTCCTCCCTCCACCTCCACCAATGGGCCTTCCCTCCTCCCTCCACCTCCACCAATGGGCCTTCCCTCCTCCCTCCACCTCCACCAATGGGCCTTCCCTCCTCCCTCCACCAATGGGCCTTCCCTCCTCCCTCCACCTCCACCAATGGGCCTTCCCTCCTCCCTCCACCTCCACCAATGGGCCTTCCCTCCTCCCTCCACCTCCACCAATGGGCCTTCCCTCCTCCCTCCACCTCCACCAATGGGCCTTCCCTCCTCCCTCCATCAATGGGCCTTCCCTCCTCCCTCCATCAATGGGCCTTCCCTCCTCCCTCCATCAATGGGCCTTCCCTCCTCCCTCCACCTCCATCAATGGGCCTTCCCTCCTCCCTCCATCAATGGCCTTCCCTCCTCCCCTCCATCAATGGGCCTTCCCTCCACCTCCATCAATGGGCCTTCCCTCCTCCCTCCATCAATGGGCCTTCCCCTCCTCCCTCCATCAATGGGCCTTCCCTCCTCCCTCCATCAATGGGCCTTCCCTCCTCCCTCCATCAATGGGCCTTCCCTCCTCCCTCCATCAATGGGCCTTCCCTCCTCCCTCCATCAATGGGCCTTCCCTCCTCCCTCCATCAATGGGCCTTCCCTCCTCCCTCCATCAATGGGCCTTCCCTCCTCCCTCCATCAATGGGCCTTCCCTCCTCCCTCCATCAATGGGCCTTCCCTCCTCCCTCCATCAATGGGCCTTCCCTCCTCCCTCCATCAATGGGCCTTCCCTCCTCCCTCCATCAATGGGCCTTCCCTCCTCCCTCCATCAATGGGCCTTCCCTCCTCCCTCCATCAATGGGCCTTCCCTCCTCCCTCCATCAATGGGCCTTCCCTCCTCCCTCCATCAATGGGCCTTCCCTCCTCCCTCCATCAATGGGCCTTCCCTCCTCCCTCCATCAATGGGCCTTCCCTCCTCCCTCCACCTCCATCAATGGGCCTTCCCTCCTCCCTCCACCTCCATCAATGGGCCTTCCCTCCTCCCTCCACCTCCATCAATGGGCCTTCCCTCCTCCCTCCACCTCCATCAATGGGCCTTCCCTCCTCCCTCCACCTCCATCAATGGGCCTTCCCTCCTCCCTCCACCTCCATCAATGGGCCTTCCCTCCACCTCCATCAATGGGCCTTCCCTCCTCCCTCCACCTCCATCAATGGGCCTTCCCTCCTCCCTCCACCTCCATCAATGGGCCTTCCCTCCTCCCTCCACCTCCATCAATGGGCCTTCCCTCCTCCCTCCACCTCCATCAATGGGCCTTCCCTCCTCCCTCCACCTCCATCAATGGGCCTTCCCTCCTCCCTCCACCTCCATCAATGGGCCTTCCCTCCTCCCTCCACCTCCATCAATGGGCCTTCCCTCCTCCCTCCACCTCCATCAATGGCCTTCCCTCCTCCCTCCACCTCCATCAATGGGCCTTCCCTCCTCCCTCCACCTCCATCAATGGGCCTTCCCTCCTCCCTCCACCTCCATCAATGAGCCCTTCTTCCCTCCTCCCTCCACCAATGAGCCCTTCTTCCCTCCTCCCTCCACCAATGAGCCCTTCTTCCCTCCTCCCTCCACCAATGAGCCCTTCTTCCCTCCTCCCTCCACCAATGAGCCCTTCTTCCCTCCTCCCTCCACCAATGAGCCCTTCTTCCCTCCCGCCCTCCACCAATGAGCCCTTCTTCCCTCCGCCCTCCACCAATGAGCCCTTCTTCCCTCCGCCCTCCACCAATGAGCCCTTCTTCCCTCCTCCCTCCATCAATGAGCCCTTCTTCCCTCCTCCCTCCATCAATGAGCCCTTCTTCCCCTCCTCCCTCCACCAATGAGCCCTTCTTCCCTCCTCCCTCCACCAATGAGCCCTTCTTCCCTCCTCCCTCCACCAATGAGCCCTTCTTCCCTCCTCCCTCCACCAATGAGCCCTTCTTCCCTCCTCCCTCCACCAATGAGCCCTTCTTCCCTCCTCCCTCCACCAATGAGCCCTTCTTCCCTCCTCCCTCCACCAATGAGCCCTTCTTCCCTCCTCCCTCCACCAATGAGCCCTTCTTCCCTCCTCCCTCCACCAATGAGCCCTTCTTCCCTCCTCCCTCCACCAATGAGCCCTTCTTCCCTCCTCCCTCCACCAATGAGCCCTTCTTCCCTCCTCCCTCCACCAATGAGCCCTTCTTCCCTCCTCCCTCCACCAATGAGCCCTTCTTCCCTCCTCCCTCCACCAATGAGCCCTTCTTCCCTCCTCCCTCCACCAATGAGCCCTTCTTCCCTCCTCCCTCCACCAATGAGCCCTTCTTCCCTCCTCCCTCCACCAATGAGCCCTTCTTCCCTCCTCCCTCCACCAATGAGCCCTTCTTCCCTCCTCCCTCCACCAATGAGCCCTTCTTCCCTCCTCCCTCCACCAATGAGCCCTTCTTCCCTCCTCCCTCCACCAATGAGCCTTCTTCCCTCCCACCTCCACCAATGAGCCCTTCTTCCCTCCCACCTCCACCAATGAGCCCTTCTTCCCTCCCACCTCCACCAATGAGCCCTTCTTCCCTCCCACCTCCACCAATGAGCCCTTCTTCCCTCCCACCTCCACCAATGAGCCCTTCTTCCCCTCCCCCCCTCCACCAATGAGCCCTTCTTCCCTCCCCCCTCCACCAATGAGCCCTTCTTCCCTCCTCCCTCCACCAATGAGCCCTTCTTCCCTCCTCCCCTCCACCAATGAGCCCTTCTTCCCTCCTCCCTCCACCAATGAGCCCTTCTTCCCTCCTCCCTCCACCAATGAGCCCTTCTTCCCTCCTCCCTCCACCAATGAGCCCTTCTTCCCTCCTCCCTCCACCAATGAGCCCTTCTTCCCTCCTCCCTCCACCAATGAGCCCTTCTTCCCTCCTCCCTCCACCAATGAGCCCTTCTTCCCTCCTCCCTCCACCAATGAGCCCTTCTTCCCTCCTCCCCTCCACCAATGAGCCCTTCTTCCCTCCTCCCTCCACCAATGAGCCCTTCTTCCCTCCTCCCTCCACCAATGAGCCCTTCTTCCCTCCTCCCTCCACCAATGAGCCCTTCTTCCCTCCTCCCTCCACCAATGAGCCCTTCTTCCCTCCTCCCTCCACCAATGAGCCCTTCTTCCCTCCTCCCTCCACCAATGAGCCCTTCTTCCCTCCTCCCTCCCACCAATGAGCCCCTTCTTCCCTCCGCCCTCCACCAATGAGCCCTTCTTCCCTCCTCCCTCCACCAATGAGCCCTTCTTCCCTCCTCCCTCCACCAATGAGCCCTTCTTCCCTCCTCCCTCCACCAATGAGCCCTTCTTCCCTCCTCCCTCCACCAATGAGCCCTTCTTCCCTCCTCCCTCCACCAATGAGCCCTTCTTCCCTCCTCCCTCCACCAATGAGCCCTTCTTCCCTCCTCCCTCCACCAATGAGCCCTTCTTCCCTCCTCCCTCCACCAATGAGCCCTTCTTCCCTCCTCCCTCCACCAATGGGCCCTTCTTCCCTCCTCCCTCCACCAATGGGCCCTTCTTCCCTCCTCCCTCCACCAATGGGCCCTTCTTCCCTCCTCCCTCCACCAATGGCCCTTCTTCCCTCCTCCCTCCACCAATGGGCCTTCCCCCCCCCCCCTCTTCCGCCACCTCCATCAACGGGCCTTCCCCCCCCCCCCCCGTCCTCCGCCACCTCCATCAATGGGCCTTCCCCCCCCCCTCCTTTGCCACCTCCATCAATGGGCCTTTCCCCCCCCCCCCTCCCGCCACCTCCATCAATGGGGGCCTTTCCCCCCCCGCCACCTCCATCAATGGGCCTTCCCCCCCCCTCCTCCGCCACCTCCATCAATGGGCCTTCCCCCACCTCCAGCAATGGGCCTAAGAGCTGCAGTTTTGGAGTTGCTCTCACCCAGTCTTCTACACATGACAATTTGGCCCTCAAATCCTTACTCTCGCCCAATTTTTTTTATTTTTTTCTGCTTTCAATGCCTCAACTTCAGGGACATGTTCACTTGCTGCCTAATATATCCCACCTACTTTCAGATGACATTGTAATGAGATAATCAATGCTGTTCATTTTACCTGTCTGAGGTCATAATGTTATGGCTGATTGGTGAATGTATTTCTGAAAATATTATGATCTGTATAGACAGAGTTCCATTTATCCTGTTTTCTGAGGCTGTCTGTGTCCCTTGCTCCTCTCAGGTGTGGCCCCATGGTCCTGGATGCCCTTATCAAGATAAAGAATGAGATGGACCCCACATTGACCTTCCGCCGGTCATGCAGAGAAGGTAAGCGTCCCGCAGCTCACCGCAACGGGGGGAGATTTACTAAATCACAGAATCGGGTGCAGCTCTGCATGGCAGCCAATCGGCTTCTAATTTCAGCCTGTTCAATGAAGCTTTGACAATAAAACCTGGAAGCTGATTGGTTTCTGTGCAGAGAGCTCCACTCTCCAGTTTTAGGCTCACACCATGGCATTTCGGATCGCGGGTGGAATCCTTCCGGAACTTATTTTGGGCGACAGGCGCCCTCCCGCGATCACTGTGACAATCGCTGCAAAATTGCGCTGTGATCGGTTGCCATTAAAAGTAACAAGGATCACAAGCGCGTTTGGTGCGTTTCGGGATGCGGAACGCCATAGTGTGAGCGGAGCCTTAGTAAATGACCCTCGTATGTCTGGTTGGCAAGGCGACAGGCCTTTTTATATTGACAACTGGCCTCCTGTCACCTCTGTTCCAGGTATCTGCGGCTCCTGCGCCATGAATATTAATGGCGGCAACACTCTGGCCTGTACTGTAAAGATTGACACTAACCTGAGCAAAGTCTCCAAAATCTACCCCCTCCCCCACATGTACGTGGTGAAGGATCTGGTGCCTGTAAGTAACGCTGTGAGGGGTGATAACTCTTCCTCCAGCAGTGTCTTCCTCTACATGGTGCAATCTTCTATGTAGATGTTTGGCGTTCATCTTCTACTTCTT
Organism: Rana muscosa; assembly: GCA_029206835.1. Taxonomy (NCBI): domain Eukaryota; kingdom Metazoa; phylum Chordata; class Amphibia; order Anura; family Ranidae; genus Rana; species Rana muscosa. The sequence goes on along the minus strand of CM055124.1, from coordinate 90,777,187 downwards.
TGTTCTTCAGGATCTCAGCAACTTTTACGCTCAGTATAAATCCATCGAGCCTTACCTGAAGAAGAAGGATGAGAGCCAGCAGGGGAAGGCGCAATACTATCAGTCCATGGAGGACCGCGACAAACTGGTGAGCTCAGTGATCCCCTCGCTCTACTACAATGAGGAGGAATCACCAAGACCTGCTACTTTCATACTCCACTGAGACCCAATGATGTTGGCTGTTTTATTATATTTTAAAGGATAAGATTTTCCCCTAGTTTACATATATCCTCCATTCTGAACGAGGGGGTTGTCATCAAATGGTTACAATGTCTCTAACGGCAAATTTTTTGGGTGAAGGGTTAGAATCGGGGTCAGCGACCTATTCACATAGAGCACAAATGTACAAACAACCAGTGTGCCAGTAAACAATAGTGTGCTGCATACCTCCAAATTAGTCCCAGTTCCTGCACCTGTCACCCCCCTCGGGCCACTGGCCGTTCCTGCACCTGTCACCCCCCCCTCGGGCCACTGGCCGTTCCTGCACCTGTCACCCCCCCTCGGGCCACTGGCCGTTCCTGCACCTGTCACCCCCCCTCGGGCCACTGGCCGTTCCTGCACCTGTCACCCCCCCTCGGGCCACTGGCCGTTCCTGCACCTGTCACCCCTGAGATCGCCCCCCAATTGCTGCACCTGTACTCAGGTCACCCCAATTCATACCCGCTGCATCTAGCGGCTCCAATAGGGAGAGGGTAGGCGGGTGGGCTTCTTCACAGTAACGATGACTGTAGCTGCAGGCAGACTTACGCTGGTACTGAGAGGAGGGCTGGCACCTGAACATCTCCAAAGGGCCTCTATGAAATGTCATGGAGGTGGGTGGGCTGCTGGTGCATGGGGGGGGGGGGCGGGCCAGGTTTTGTAATTGCTAACATATGGAGGTGACCCTTTATTTGTACAGAGCAAGGCCACACCCAGAGAATCCTCCACGCATGCCAAGTGACTGTCTTTTGGGTGCCACTTATAACGATTTTGTGGCTCACCTTGGTACCCATGCCTTGGTCTGCCTCCCTATCTCTGGGTAGAACATGTCAGGTTTTATTTCAGGCTGTGTACCCGTTAGTGAGAATCGTCCTCTCTATTTGTCCTGGTGGCCTCAGCCTTGGACTGACAATGAAGATCTATCCTAAGTTCTGAAGTATAAATATTACTATTGGCTGACCTATGGCTGTGTCTCTTTAGGACGGACTGTATGAGTGCATCCTGTGTGCTTGCTGCAGCACCAGCTGTCCCAGCTACTGGTGGAATGCGGACAAGTACCTCGGGCCGGCTGTTCTCATGCAGGTAATAATAAAATGGCTGCAATCTCCATGTTTAACCTTTTTTATAATTTAATATAAGAAGAATCTTGGGTTGTCTATTCCTGGGAGGCCAGTGCTTCATCCCCAGATCTCTCCCCCGCAGGCTTACCGCTGGATGATCGATTCCAGAGACGACTTCACAGAAGAACGCTTGGCACAACTGCAGGATCCCTTCTCGCTGTACCGCTGCCACACCATCATGAACTGCACCAGGACGTGTCCCAAGGTAACTGCCCCAGTGTGCCGGGGAGAGGGATTAACGTGGAAGTAGTCAAATCCGAGCTAAACCTAAATCTGCTGCCACCCCCCATTCTAAGCCTATTCTAATTAACCCTGTAAGGGAAAGAAGTGTATACTTGCCTATACTAAGGCCTGACCGGTCCGGTCACATGATCGGTTCCCAATGCCGGCTTCAGCGGAGAGGAGGGATAGCCGACTATGGATGCCACATGGCAAGTCTATGGGTGAAGTCAATGCCCAGGCACTGCAATCATTGTTGGCGATCTCTCCTCTACACTGAAGATGACTGCTGAAGAGATCATGTGACCGGACCAGCGAGACCTCAGAATGGGTAAGTATAGACCCCTTTCCTTTACAGGGTTAATTGGAATAGGCTTAGATGGGGGGGGGGGGGGGCTTGGCAGGTTTAGGCTTAGTCAGTATTTCATAATACTTTTCCTTTTTTAAAGTAGTATTCATTTCAGTGCTATCTAAGTTTTATATATATATATATATATTTTTTTTTCCACTTCGGTCCATGAAAGACACGGTCACAATACAAATAGATCATCAGTTTGCCCCTATTCACTTACATTAGATGTTGGAAAGCTTCTCGTTCCATAATTCTGTGGCTCTTCCCCCAAAACTCAAGTCTGTTTACATTACATGATAGTCACATGTCCTCTTCAAACTTTCTAAACAGAGGGCCAGTTTACTGTCCTTCAGACTTAAAGGGGGGGTGGGGCTATGGCCAATGGGAGTAGACATTGTCCTGGTGTCAATGGGGAGTTAACAGTGCATCTTTCATCTTGGGGTAAGGAATAGCACCCCATTGTTGGGAGGAATAGTGCCCCATCATTGGTGTCAGTTGTCAGAATTATGCCCCATCTTTGTTGTCAGTGGGAGGAATAGTAGCCCATCATTGGGAGGGTGCCCCATCATTGGTACCTGTGGGAGGAATGGCGCCCCATCATTGGTACCTGTGGGAGGAATAGGGCCCCCGTTGCTGGTGTCAGTAGCCAGAATTCTGCCCTATCTTTGGAAGGAATTTTGCCCCATTATTGGTACCCATGGGAGGAATAGTGCCCCCCCCCATCATCCCCATCATTGGTGCCCGTGGGAGGAATAGTGCCCCCATCATTGATGCCCGTGGGAGGAATAGTGCACCCATTGCTGGCGTCAGTAGCCACAATTCTGCCCCATCATTGGTACCCGTGGGAGGAATAGTGCCACATCATTTGTACCCATGGGAGGAATAGTGCCCCCATCATTGGTGTCATTGGGAGGAATAGTGCCCCATCATTGGCACCAGTGGGAGGAATAGTGCCCCCATTGCTGACGTCGGTAGCCAGAATTCTGCCCCATCATTGGAAGGAATAGTGCCCCCCCATCATTGGTGCCCGTGGGAGAAGTAGTGCCCCCCCATCATTGGTGCCCGTGGGAGGAATAGTGCCCCCATTGCTGGCGTCAGTAGCCAGAATTCTGCTCCATCATTGGTACCCGTGGGAGGAATAGTGCCCCATCATTGGAAGGAATAGTCCCCTATCGTTGGCGTCAGTAGCCAGAATTATGCCGCATTGTTGGTATCAGTGGGCTGGACAAAGCCAAGCAATGGTTTGGAGACCACTGCTCTGGATCATCAGGTTCCATACAAAGATTTTAGTCAATGATGAGAGGGAGGAGTACAACATTTCGGGGCCACTAAGGACCCCTTTGTCAGGCATTGTACGGAAAGGATACTGTGTGGCCCTGAAACTTTGTACTCTTCCTCTGTGATCACTTTGAGTAAAACCTCTGAGCGGTATTTAATGATCCGTGGAATGTTGGGAAATCCATTTGTTTCACTAATCTTCCTGTAAATTCATTTCAGGGTCTCAACCCCGGCAAAGCGATTGCAGAAATCAAGAAGATGATGGCGACCTATAAGGAGAAAGCCGCCGTGGCATAACATCCCCGAGACTTCCAAACCCTTGCCGTTGAACGCACAACAGTCCCTTCTCCACTAAGAGCTCCCTGCCAAACTCCGCCCACCGCGTCTCTGCTCAGGGCCTCCCCAACGCCTTTTAATTGTGTTTTCTGCTTCATGGCCGTAGAGAAGTCACTGATTGATTTGAATTGTACGCTTCTTTACAATGCTGAGATTAAAGCGATCGGTCTGTGTGTAGACTGCCTGAATACGTCTGGGAGAATCGCCGTTATTTTTATAGCTTTTTATTTCCTCCGAGGACAGAGCGCGTCTCCGACCTGCCGCTGGAAGCTCATTGGTGGTGGAATTCATTCGATGGAACCAGAAGATCCGGCACGGCTCGCTTGGTTTTTGCTTTAACGTAAAAGTTGCTTTAGGACGCAGATAATTATTATATTGAGACTGACGTGTGTCCCCCGTCTGTATGATGTCCTCTGATCTGTCTGTTCTGCTAAACTTATCATAAAAGAGTATAAAATACACATTTTGTGCATTCAACCTCTCTGAGTGAGCAAGAAAAATAACGGCCATTATTATCTGCTTCCTGCCCGGCCATCATTTGTCTATAGGCCGGGGCAGGAAGCAGTTCTGGGTACGACGTCCTTCTCAGAACACACCTTTTGCGGGCCCCATGGACTATGCTGTGATCTGACATAGCCGCCGACAGATCACTCTACCAGGCCACTGCCGGTACCGTGTGATCGCTGTGACCAATCGCAGCAGATCACATGGCAATTCTACACAATTGATTGGTTCCATTTATTGTGTACTAATTGTTTTTGCTCGCTGTGATTGATCACATGGTACAGACGGGGCCAATCACAGCCCATCTGTACCATGTGATTAGCTGTGGCCAGTCACAGATGAGCACAATACACGCTGAATGAATTGATTTTTATTCAGTAAAAATGGCTGCTTATAACAGTAAATATCACTGTTATAAGTGATCATAAATGTGAATAAAATCCTGATCACCTCCCCAGAGTAGTACAGTGTTACTATGGTAACACTTTATTGCTCTGGTTACAATGTGTGATGGGGAAAAAAAGTAATAAAAAAAAAAATAGTGTTTTTTTATTTTTATTTTTTCATCTTGTCACCACCACACCCAATTATATGATGACGCTGTACTTCTCTGGTGGCAGTATGGGGGGGGGGGGGGGGGGTACACGTTATTTTAATGTGACAAAAAGAATTACAACTTCAAAAAATCCGCAATGCCTCTTACTAAATACCTTGGACTGTCTACTTTCCAAAAAAGGGCCTTTGGGGGGTATTTGTATTGTCCTGGCCTTTTTCGGGTCTCAAGAAATGAGATCAGCTGCCAGGATTGATTTTCAGAGAGATATTTATATAAATATCTCTAATATGAGAGGGAATCTCTATCATAGTGTTTGGACTCTATAACTTTCTTACAGATAAATAATAGACACTTATTTGGGTTATTTTCGCCAAAGAAATGTAACAGAATACAATTTTGTCTAAATTCCTGAAGAAAGATTATTTCAATAATTTGATAACGGAAATTAAAAATGTGTTTATTTCACAAAAAATAACCCCAGTGGTGATTAATCACTTCCTTACTGGGCACTTAAACCCCCCCCCCAGCCCAGACCAATTTTCAGCTTTCAGCGCTGATGCACTTTAAAATGACAATTGCGCGGTCATACAACACTGCACCCAAATGATTTTTTTTTCACACAAATAGAGCTTTCTTTTGGTGGTATTTAATCACTACTGGGGTTTTTATTTTTTGCTAAACAAACAAAAAAGATGGAAAATTTTTGAAAAAAAAAAAAAATCATGTTTCATTATAAAATTTTGCAAACGGGTAATTTTTTTCCTTCATTGATATGCACTGATAGGCTGCACTGGTGGGCGCAGATAAGACGGCACTAAAAAGATGGCACTGGTAGGTGACAATGATGGGCAGCACTGTTGAAGAGGCACTGATTGGTGACACTGTGGGCACTGGTAGGCAGCACTGTTGTGTGGCACTGACAGGGTGGGCACAGATGAGCTGGCAGCATCTCTACTTGATCAGGATCGATGTCAGCCGCCGGTGATTGTTTGTTTTTGTTTTTTTTCTCCTCGCGCTATCAGTCTGAGGAGAAAAAATAGCCGATTACCGGCTCTATTTACATCACATGATCAGCTGACAGCTGATCACGTGGTAAGGAGGTCGGGATCGACCCCCTTACTCCGATCTGTGATCCAGCGAGTCTCATAGACTCGCTGATCACAGAGTGAGCCAGGTGCACCCTGCAGGGGGGGCGCGCAGGCCGCTCGAGCACGGGAGGACGTCTATCGAGTTGGTCTGCGCTGTAGCCGTCAGTCGGCTGTAGCGCGGATGTGAAGTGGTTAAATACCACCAAAAGAAAGCTCTATCTGTCTAAATTTATATCATATCATATTTTTTTTTTTTAGTTTGGGTACAGCATTGCATGCCTGCGCAATTGTCATTAAAAGTGTGGTAGTGCTGAAAATTGGCCTGGGCAGAAAAGGGGGGGGGGGTAAAAGTGCCCGGTATTGAAAGGGGTAAAAAGCTCATTCACAGAAGCTTTGCCCAGTACATGCCAAGGCAAAAAAAAGGGGGGGGGGGCGTGTTCCCTGTGACCGCCATGTAATAGTACAAATTTAAATGTAGGTAACCCAATTGGTGACCCGTCTGTCTGTAGCAATCCCAGCATGCAGTGGAGTCTCCCCCTAGTGACATAACTACATATAGGGCTACATTTACATTGGTGACTAGTGCTGGTGAGAATGACTGCCGATTCCTGCAGCTGTTTCAGCCCCCGGTGAGCCCTGGATGCTGCAATGGCAGGTCGGCGGCACCCATGGCTCTCCGCACAGCCGGCAATTACCTGCAGTGATCGCTGCTGGATGCACTTTTTGCAATTGCCGGCCATTCGGTACAGTCATGGATATCTGCGGCCGCCGCCAACCTGTCATTGAAGTGTCCAGGGCTCACAGGTGGCTGAAACGGCTGCAGGAATCGCTGGCTATCGCAACCAGCACTAGTCGCCCCGTGTGAATGTAGTCCAAGCCTAAATTCACAGTATGAATCGCACACAAGTCGCACCACATTTCTGTACGATGGCCGTGCCAATCGAGCTCGTTCATTTTGAATCGCCTCAAACTGCATCGCATCTGCGCCAGCGTCGTGCATGCAGCAATTTTGGGAATGCGCTGCAACCGGATGACGCGGTCGGTTTTGGACCATGCGATCTGGTGCAGGCAAGCGCACTGCGTTTGGGGTGTGTGTGTGTTAGGATTGCACTGACACCCAACTGCAGGTCGCAAGGGCAGTGCAATTTGAATGCAGAGTTTCCCGCACCGCATTCTAGTGTGAACCGTTGTCCCAAAACACAAAATCCATTTTTTTTTGTTTTTGTTTTACACTTTGACTTTTTCATTCAGGGCCAGTTCACACCATAGAAACGCAATCCGGATGCGTTCCAGGTGCTTTTTTGCATGTGCATTTTTGACGCGTTCCAGTGTGTTTTTGGTATGTTTTTAATGCAGTCCAGTGCTTTTTTTCACCCCTCTTTTTTTATTACCTTATAGATAAGGACAGATGTGTTCCTGTGTGTTTTTTTGTTGCATTTAGGTGTGTTTTTGATGCGTTTTACAGCGTTCCAGTACAGTCCAGTGCAGGTAAAATGCAGCATGTTCTACTTTTTTTTTCTGGAACTGCAAGCACTGGTGTGAACTATGCCATTGAAACCCATATAACCTACTTTCCATGCGTTTTTGATGCATAAAAAAACCGCACTGGACTGCATGTGGTGTGAACTGGCCCTCAAAGCGGAGGTCCACAAGAAAATGGAACCTCCGCTTTTCTGAACCCTCCCCCCCCCCCTCCGGTGTCACATTTGGCACCTTTCAGGGGGGAGTGGGGGTGCAGATACCTATAATACAGGTATTTGCACCCACTTCTGGGCATAGACTCCCGCGGGGGCCACGACCCCCCCCCCGCTTTTATCTGGAAAACGCACAGGTCCCCAGAAGACAGTGGGGGCCAGTTAGGATGCGCAGTGGGACTCGCGCATGCGCAGTAGGGAACAGGGAAGTGAAGCAGTAACGCTTCACTTCCTGATTGCCTCACCGAGGATGGCAGTGGGGGGCAGCCAAGCGATTGATCGGCTTCGGCTGCCGACATCGCGGGCACCCTGGACAGGTAAGTGTAGTTTTATTAAAAGTCAGCAGCTGCAGTATTTGTGGCTTTGATTTTTTTTTTTTTTAGGCGGACCTCCGCTTTAACTTGATTGCTATCACAAGGGGGCCGAACAAATCCCTTGTAATAGCTTTGAGCAGGTGACAGGTACTCTTCATGAAGACATCAGGGGTCTGTTAGACCAAACATTGATGGAGCTTGGCATTGGCTGTGTGTAGCCTAGTCCAGTGATGGTGAACCTTGGCACCCCAGATGTTTTGGAACTACATTTCCCATGATGCTCAACTACACTGCAGAGTGCAAGAGCATCTGGGGTGCCAAGGTTCACCCATCACTGGCCTATTGCATCAGGCGTGGGGGGTGGTAGGCAACCTGGGGGCCCTCCAGCTTTAGCAGGACCACAAGTCCCCTGACCCCCAATGCAAGGAAGGAGCTGCCAAACAGGGTTCCTCAGGAGGTTGCTAGGGAAAGAGGTAATTTTCTCCACCAACCTCCAATGTAAGTGGTCAATTCTACACCAACCACCAAAGCAAGAAGGTCATTATTCTCAAGATCAGGGGGAGGTGACCTGGGGGCCCTCCAGCTGTTGCAGAACTACAAGTCCCATCATGCCTCTGGGAGTAATTGTAACTCACAACACCTGGAGGGCCCCAGGTTGCCTACCCCTGCGATTAGGGTGGGCACCCCCAGGGCACAAACACACGTGTGTACCGAGGGGGGGAATAATGATCGTCTCCCCTGCTGATGGTGTAAGTTTGCCCACTTACATAGAAATGAAGGGTCTATAATTTCTATCATAGGAGTATTTTATATGATAGAGACAGAATATCAACCAAACATCCAGAAATCCCACACAATACAAATGTTATAAATGGAGTAAAATAAGTATTTGATCCCCGACCAACAACAATTCTCCCCCCACAGACTGGCTACAGGAGGGGCTCATGTGGTACACAGATTAGTCCTGTCAATGTAAGAAGGTTCTCCTAATGACAACTCGTTATGTGTATAAAAGACACCTTTCCTCCAATCACATCTCACCATCATGGGGGAGACCAAATATCTGTCAGAGGATGTCGGGGAGAAGATTGGAGACCTGCACAAGGCTGGAATGGGCTACAAGATCACCTTGGTGAGGAGGAGACAAATGTTGGAGAGATTATTGGCAAATGGAAGAAATAGAAAATAACCATCTATCGCCCTCGGTCTGGAGCTCAATGAAAGATTTCTCCTCATGGGGTGAGGATGGTCATGAGAAAAGTGAGGGATCCGCCCAGAACTACACGGGAGGAGGAGCTTGTGAATGATCTCAAGGCAGTTGGGACCACAGTCCAGGGGGGTACCTAGAGCATTGGCACCCGGGGCAGATCCTATATCTGGCACACCCCACTATGCCCCCTGCATACCTCTGCATCCCCCAATATCTCTTTGTCACTACTGTGTACCCCCTCTCCACAACTGCACCACTGGACCCTATACATTACACAGCACCTTGTATCTCTGGACCCCTTTACATTACACAGCACCCTGCATCTCTGGACCCCTTTACATTACACAGCACCCTGCATCTCTGGACCCCTTTACATTACACAGCACCCTGCATCACTGGACCCCTTTACATTACACAGCACCCTGCATCTCTGGACCCCTTTACATTACACAGCACCCTGCATCACTGGACCCCTTTACATTACACATCACCCTGCACCTCTGGGCCTCTTTACATTACACAGCACCCTGCATCACTGGACCCCTTTACATTACACAGCACCCTGCATCTCTGGGCCCCTTTACATTACACAGCACCCTACATCACTGGACCCCTTTACATTACACAGCACCCTGCATCACTGGACCCCTTTACATTACACAGCACCCTGCATCTCTGGACCTCTTTACATTACACAGCACCCTGCATCACTGGACCCCTTTACATTACACAGCACCCTGCATCTCTGGACCCCTTTACATTACACAGCACCCTGTATCTCTGGACCCCTTTACATTACACAGCACCCTGCATCTCTGGACCCCTTTACATTACACAGCACCCTGCACCTCTGGACCCCTTTACATTACACAGCACCCTGCATCACTGGACCCCTTTACATTACACAGCACCCTGCATCTCTGGACCCCTTTACATTACACAGCACCCTGCACCTCTGGACCCCTTTACATTACACAGCACCCTGCACCTCTGGACCCCTTTACATTACACAGCACCCTGCACCTCTGGACCCCTTTACATTACACAGCACCCTGCATCTCTGGACCCCTTTACATTACACAGCACCCTGCATCTCTGGACCCCTTTACATTACACAGCACCCTGCATCTCTGGACCCCTTTACATTACACAGCACCCTGCACCTCTGGACCCCTTTACATTACACAACACCCTGCATCTCTGGACCCCTTTACATTACACAGCACCCTGCACCCCTTTACATTACACAACACCCTACACCCCTTTACATTACACAGCACCCTGCATCACTGGACCCCTTTACATTACACAGCACCCTGCATCACTGGACCCCTTTACATTACACAGCACCCTGCATCACTGGACCCCTTTACATTACACAGCACCCTGCATCACTGGACCCCTTTACATTACACAGCACCCTGCACCTCTGGACCCCTTTACATTACACAACACCCTGCATCTCTGGACCCCTTTACATTACACAGCACCCTGCACCCCTTTACATTACACAACACCCTACACCCCTTTACATTACACAGCACCCTGCATCACTGGACCCCTTTACATTACACAGCACCCTGCATCACTGGACCCCTTTACATTACACAGCACCCTGCATCACTGGACCCCTTTACATTACACAGCACCCTGCATCACTGGACCCCTTTACATTACACAGCACCCTGCATCACTGGACCCCTTTACATTACACAGCACCCTGCATCTCTGGACCCCTTTACATTACACAGCACCCTGCATCTCTGGACCCCTTTACATTACACAGCACCCTGCACCTCTGGACCCCTTTACATTACACAACACCCTGCACCTCTGGACCCCTTTACATTACACAACACCCTGCACCTCTGGACCCCTTTACATTACACAACACCCTGCACCCCTTTACATTACACAGCACCCTGCATCACTGGACCCCTTTACATTACACAGCACCCTGCACCTCTGGACCCCTTTACATTACACAGCACCCTGCACCTCTGGACCCCTTTACATTACACAACACCCTGCATCTCTGGACCCCTTTACATTACACAGCACCCTGCACCCCTTTACATTACACAACACCCTGCATCACTGGACCCCTTTACATTACACAGCACCCTGCATCACTGGACCCCTTTACATTACACAGCACCCTGCATCACTGGACCCCTTTACATTACACAGCACCCTGCATCTCTGGACCCCTTTACATTACACAGCACCCTGCACCTCTGGACCCCTTTACATTACACAACACCCTGCACCTCTGGACCCCTTTACATTACACAACACCCTGCACCTCTGGACCCCTTTACATTACACAACACCCTGCACCCCTTTACATTACACAGCACCCTGCATCACAGGACCCCTTTACATTACACAGCACCCTGCACCTCTGGACCCCTTTACATTACACAGCACCCTGCACCTCTGGACCCCTTTACATTACACAACACCCTGCATCACTGGACCCCTTTACATTACACAGCACCCTGCATCTCTGGGCCCCTTTACATTACACTGCACCTTGCATCACTGGACCCCTTTACATTACACAGCACCCTGCATCACTGGACCCCTTTACATTACACAGCACCTTGCATCACTGGACCCCTTTACATTACACAGCACCCTGCATCACTGGACCCCTTTACATTACACAGCACCCTGTATCTCTGGACCCCTTTACATTACACAGCACCCTGCATCTCTGGACCCCTTTACATTACACAGCACCCTGCACCTCTGGACCCCTTTACATTACACAACACCCTGCACCTCTGGACCCCTTTACATTACACAACACCCTGCACCTCTGGACCCCTTTACATTACACAACACCCTGCACCTCTGGACCCCTTTACATTACACAACACCCTGCATCACTGGACCCCTTTACATTACACAGCACCCTGCATCTCTGGGCCCCTTTACATTACACTGCACCTTGCATCACTGGACCCCTTTACATTACACAACACCCTGCACCTCTGGACCCCTTTACATTACACAGCACCCTGAATCACTGGACCCCTTTACATTACACAGCACCCTGCACCTCTGGACCCCTTTACATTACACAGCACCCTGCACCTCTGGACCCCTTTACATTACACAACACCCTGCATCACTGGACCCCTTTACATTACACAGCACCCTGCATCTCTGGGCCCCTTTACATTACACAACACCCTGCATCACTGGACCCCTTTACATTACACAGCACCCTGCACCTCTGGACCCCTTTACATTACACAGCACCTTGCATCACTGGACCCCTTTACATTACACAGCACCCTGCATCACTGGACCCCTTTACATTACACAGCACCCTGCATCTCTGGGCCCCTTTACATTACATAGCACCGCACCTCTGGACCCCTTTACATCACACAGCCCCCTGCACCTCTGGACCCCTTTACATTACACAGCACCCTGCACCTCTTTACATTACACAGCACCCTGCACCTCTGGACCCCTTTACATTACACAGCACCCTGCATCTCTGGACCTTTTTACATTACACAGCACCCTGCATCTCTGGACCCCTTTACATTACACAGCACCCTGCATCACTAGACCCCTTTACATTACACAGCACCCTGCACCTCTGGACCCCTTTACATTACACAGCACCCTGCACCCCTTTACATTACACAGCACCCTGCACTTCTGGACCCCTTTACATTACACAGCACCCTGCATCACTGGACCCCTTTACATTACACAACACCCTGCATCACTGGACCCCTTTACATTACACAGCACCCTGCATCACTGGATCCCTTTACATTACACAGCACCCTGCATCACTGGACCCCTTTACATTACACAGCACCCTGCATCACTGGACCCCTTTACATTACACAGCACCCTGCATCACTGGACCCCTTTACATTACACAGCACCCTGCATCACTGGACCCCTTTACATTACACAGCACCCTGCATCACTGGACCCCTTTACATTACACAGCACCCTGCATCTCTGGGCCCCTTTACATTACACAGCACCCTGCATCACTGGACCCCTTTACATTACACAGCACCCTGCATCACTGGACCCCTTTACATTACACAGCACCCTGCATCACTGGACCTCTTTACATTGCACAGCACCCTGCATCTCTGGGCCCCTTTACATTACATAGCACCCTGCACCTCTGGACCCCTTTACATTACACAGCACCCTGCATCTCTGGGCCCCTTTACATTACACAGCACCCTGCACCTCTGGACCCATATACATTACACAGCCCCCTGCACCCCTTTACATTACACAGCCCCCTGCACCCCTTTACATTACACAGCACCCTGCATCTCAGAACCCCTTTACATTACACAGCACCTTGCATCAATGGACCCCTTTACATTACACAGCACCCTGCATCACTGGACCCCTTTACATTACACAGCACCCTGCATCTCTGGGTCCCTTTACATTACATAGCACCGCACCTCTGGACCCCTTTACATCACACAGCCCCCTGCACCTCTGGACCCCTTTACATTACACAGCACCCTGCACCTCTTTACATTACACAGCACCCTGCACCTCTGGACCCCTTTACATTACACAGCACCCTGCATCTCTGGACCCCTTTACATTACACAGCACCCTGTATCTCTGGACCCCTTTACATTACACAGCACCCTGCATCTCTGGACCCCTTTACATTACACAGCACCCTGCACCTCTGGACCCCTTTACATTACACAGCACCCTGCATCACTGGACCCCTTTACATTACACAGCACCCTGCATCTCTGGACCCCTTTACATTACACAGCACCCTGCACCTCTGGACCCCTTTACATTACACAGCACCCTGCACCTCTGGACCCCTTTACATTACACAGCACCCTGCACCTCTGGACCTCTTTACATTACACAGCACCCTGCATCTCTGGACCCCTTTACATTACACAGCACCCTGCATCTCTGGACCCCTTTACATTACACAGCACCCTGCATCTCTGGACCCCTTTACATTACACAGCACCCTGCACCTCTGGACCCCTTTACATTACACAACACCCTGCATCTCTGGACCCCTTTACATTACACAGCACCCTGCACCCCTTTACATTACACAACACCCTACACCCCTTTACATTACACAGCACCCTGCATCACTGGACCCCTTTACATTACACAGCACCCTGCATCACTGGACCCCTTTACATTACACAGCACCCTGCATCACTGGACCCCTTTACATTACACAGCACCCTGCATCACTGGACCCCTTTACATTACACAGCACCCTGCATCTCTGGACCCCTTTACATTACACAGCACCCTGCATCTCTGGACCCCTTTACATTACACAGCACCCTGCACCTCTGGACCCCTTTACATTACACAACACCCTGCACCTCTGGACCCCTTTACATTACACAACACCCTGCACCCCTTTACATTACACAGCACCCTGCATCACTGGACCCCTTTACATTACACAGCACCCTGCACCTCTGGACCCCTTTACATTACACAGCACCCTGCACCTCTGGACCCCTTTACATTACACAACACCCTGCATCTCTGGACCCCTTTACATTACACAGCACCCTGCACCCCTTTACATTACACAACACCCTGCATCACTGGACCCCTTTACATTACACAGCACCCTGCATCACTGGACCCCTTTACATTACACAGCACCCTGCATCACTGGACCCCTTTACATTACACAGCACCCTGTATCTCTGGACCCCTTTACATTACACAGCACCCTGCATCTCTGGACCCCTTTACATTACACAGCACCCTGCACCTCTGGACCCCTTTACATTACACAACACCCTGCACCTCTGGACCCCTTTACATTACACAACACCCTGCACCTCTGGACCCCTTTACATTACACAACACCCTGCACCCCTTTACATTACACAGCACCCTGCATCACAGGACCCCTTTACATTACACAGCACCCTGCACCTCTGGACCCCTTTACATTACACAGCACCCTGCACCTCTGGACCCCTTTACATTACACAACACCCTGCATCACTGGACCCCTTTACATTACACAGCACCCTGCATCTCTGGGCCCCTTTACATTACACTGCACCTTGCATCACTGGACCCCTTTACATTACACAGCACCCTGCATCACTGGACCCCTTTACATTACACAGCACCTTGCATCACTGGACCCCTTTACATTACACAGCACCCTGCATCACTGGACCCCTTTACATTACACAGCACCCTGTATCTCTGGACCCCTTTACATTACACAGCACCCTGCATCTCTGGACCCCTTTACATTACACAGCACCCTGCACCTCTGGACCCCTTTACATTACACAACACCCTGCACCTCTGGACCCCTTTACATTACACAACACCCTGCACCTCTGGACCCCTTTACATTACACAACACCCTGCACCTCTGGACCCCTTTACATTACACAACACCCTGCATCACTGGACCCCTTTACATTACACAGCACCCTGCATCTCTGGGCCCCTTTACATTACACTGCACCTTGCATCACTGGACCCCTTTACATTACACAACACCCTGCACCTCTGGACCCCTTTACATTACACAGCACCCTGAATCACTGGACCCCTTTACATTACACAGCACCCTGCACCTCTGGACCCCTTTACATTACACAGCACCTTGCATCACTGGACCCCTTTACATTACACAGCACCCAGCATCACTGGACCCCTTTACATTACACAGCACCCTGCATCTCTGGGCCCCTTTACATTACATAGCACCGCACCTCTGGACCCCTTTACATCACACAGCCCCCTGCACCTCTGGACCCCTTTACATTACACAGCACCCTGCACCTCTGGACCCCTTTACATTACACAACACCCTGCATCTCTGGACCCCTTTACATTACACAGCACCCTGCACCCCTTTACATTACACAACACCCTACACCCCTTTACATTACACAGCACCCTGCATCACTGGACCCCTTTACATTACACAGCACCCTGCATCACTGGACCCCTTTACATTACACAGCACCCTGCATCACTGGACCCCTTTACATTACACAGCACCCTGCATCACTGGACCCCTTTACATTACACAGCACCCTGCACCTCTGGACCCCTTTACATTACACAACACCCTGCATCTCTGGACCCCTTTACATTACACAGCACCCTGCACCCCTTTACATTACACAACACCCTACACCCCTTTACATTACACAGCACCCTGCATCACTGGACCCCTTTACATTACACAGCACCCTGCATCACTGGACCCCTTTACATTACACAGCACCCTGCATCACTGGACCCCTTTACATTACACAGCACCCTGCATCACTGGACCCCTTTACATTACACAGCACCCTGCATCACTGGACCCCTTTACATTACACAGCACCCTGCATCTCTGGACCCCTTTACATTACACAGCACCCTGCATCTCTGGACCCCTTTACATTACACAGCACCCTGCACCTCTGGACCCCTTTACATTACACAACACCCTGCACCTCTGGACCCCTTTACATTACACAACACCCTGCACCTCTGGACCCCTTTACATTACACAACACCCTGCACCCCTTTACATTACACAGCACCCTGCATCACTGGACCCCTTTACATTACACAGCACCCTGCACCTCTGGACCCCTTTACATTACACAGCACCCTGCACCTCTGGACCCCTTTACATTACACAACACCCTGCATCTCTGGACCCCTTTACATTACACAGCACCCTGCACCCCTTTACATTACACAACACCCTGCATCACTGGACCCCTTTACATTACACAGCACCCTGCATCACTGGACCCCTTTACATTACACAGCACCCTGCATCACTGGACCCCTTTACATTACACAGCACCCTGCATCTCTGGACCCCTTTACATTACACAGCACCCTGCACCTCTGGACCCCTTTACATTACACAACACCCTGCACCTCTGGACCCCTTTACATTACACAACACCCTGCACCTCTGGACCCCTTTACATTACACAACACCCTGCACCCCTTTACATTACACAGCACCCTGCATCACAGGACCCCTTTACATTACACAGCACCCTGCACCTCTGGACCCCTTTACATTACACAGCACCCTGCACCTCTGGACCCCTTTACATTACACAACACCCTGCATCACTGGACCCCTTTACATTACACAGCACCCTGCATCTCTGGGCCCCTTTACATTACACTGCACCTTGCATCACTGGACCCCTTTACATTACACAGCACCCTGCATCACTGGACCCCTTTACATTACACAGCACCTTGCATCACTGGACCCCTTTACATTACACAGCACCCTGCATCACTGGACCCCTTTACATTACACAGCACCCTGTATCTCTGGACCCCTTTACATTACACAGCACCCTGCATCTCTGGACCCCTTTACATTACACAGCACCCTGCACCTCTGGACCCCTTTACATTACACAACACCCTGCACCTCTGGACCCCTTTACATTACACAACACCCTGCACCTCTGGACCCCTTTACATTACACAACACCCTGCACCTCTGGACCCCTTTACATTACACAACACCCTGCATCACTGGACCCCTTTACATTACACAGCACCCTGCATCTCTGGGCCCCTTTACATTACACTGCACCTTGCATCACTGGACCCCTTTACATTACACAACACCCTGCACCTCTGGACCCCTTTACATTACACAGCACCCTGAATCACTGGACCCCTTTACATTACACAGCACCCTGCACCTCTGGACCCCTTTACATTACACAGCACCCTGCACCTCTGGACCCCTTTACATTACACAACACCCTGCATCACTGGACCCCTTTACATTACACAGCACCCTGCATCTCTGGGCCCCTTTACATTACACAACACCCTGCATCACTGGACCCCTTTACATTACACAGCACCCTGCACCTCTGGACCCCTTTACATTACACAGCACCTTGCATCACTGGACCCCTTTACATTACACAGCACCCTGCATCACTGGACCCCTTTACATTACACAGCACCCTGCATCTCTGGGCCCCTTTACATTACATAGCACCGCACCTCTGGACCCCTTTACATCACACAGCCCCCTGCACCTCTGGACCCCTTTACATTACACAGCACCCTGCACCTCTTTACATTACACAGCACCCTGCACCTCTGGACCCCTTTACATTACACAGCACCCTGCATCTCTGGACCTTTTTACATTACACAGCACCCTGCATCTCTGGACCCCTTTACATTACACAGCACCCTGCATCACTAGACCCCTTTACATTACACAGCACCCTGCACCTCTGGACCCCTTTACATTACACAGCACCCTGCACCCCTTTACATTACACAGCACCCTGCACTTCTGGACCCCTTTACATTACACAGCACCCTGCATCACTGGACCCCTTTACATTACACAACACCCTGCATCACTGGACCCCTTTACATTACACAGCACCCTGCATCACTGGATCCCTTTACATTACACAGCACCCTGCATCACTGGACCCCTTTACATTACACAGCACCCTGCATCACTGGACCCCTTTACATTACACAGCACCCTGCATCACTGGACCCCTTTACATTACACAGCACCCTGCATCACTGGACCCCTTTACATTACACAGCACCCTGCATCACTGGACCCCTTTACATTACACAGCACCCTGCATCTCTGGGCCCCTTTACATTACACAGCACCCTGCATCACTGGACCCCTTTACATTACACAGCACCCTGCATCACTGGACCCCTTTACATTACACAGCACCCTGCATCACTGGACCTCTTTACATTGCACAGCACCCTGCATCTCTGGGCCCCTTTACATTACATAGCACCCTGCACCTCTGGACCCCTTTACATTACACAGCACCCTGCATCTCTGGGCCCCTTTACATTACACAGCACCCTGCACCTCTGGACCCATATACATTACACAGCCCCCTGCACCCCTTTACATTACACAGCCCCCTGCACCCCTTTACATTACACAGCACCCTGCATCTCAGAACCCCTTTACATTACACAGCACCTTGCATCAATGGACCCCTTTACATTACACAGCACCCTGCATCACTGGACCCCTTTACATTACACAGCACCCTGCATCTCTGGGTCCCTTTACATTACATAGCACCGCACCTCTGGACCCCTTTACATCACACAGCCCCCTGCACCTCTGGACCCCTTTACATTACACAGCACCCTGCACCTCTTTACATTACACAGCACCCTGCACCTCTGGACCCCTTTACATTACACAGCACCCTGCATCTCTGGACCCCTTTACATTACACAGCACCCTGTATCTCTGGACCCCTTTACATTACACAGCACCCTGCATCTCTGGACCCCTTTACATTACACAGCACCCTGCACCTCTGGACCCCTTTACATTACACAGCACCCTGCATCACTGGACCCCTTTACATTACACAGCACCCTGCATCTCTGGACCCCTTTACATTACACAGCACCCTGCACCTCTGGACCCCTTTACATTACACAGCACCCTGCACCTCTGGACCCCTTTACATTACACAGCACCCTGCACCTCTGGACCTCTTTACATTACACAGCACCCTGCATCTCTGGACCCCTTTACATTACACAGCACCCTGCATCTCTGGACCCCTTTACATTACACAGCACCCTGCATCTCTGGACCCCTTTACATTACACAGCACCCTGCACCTCTGGACCCCTTTACATTACACAACACCCTGCATCTCTGGACCCCTTTACATTACACAGCACCCTGCACCCCTTTACATTACACAACACCCTACACCCCTTTACATTACACAGCACCCTGCATCACTGGACCCCTTTACATTACACAGCACCCTGCATCACTGGACCCCTTTACATTACACAGCACCCTGCATCACTGGACCCCTTTACATTACACAGCACCCTGCATCACTGGACCCCTTTACATTACACAGCACCCTGCATCTCTGGACCCCTTTACATTACACAGCACCCTGCATCTCTGGACCCCTTTACATTACACAGCACCCTGCACCTCTGGACCCCTTTACATTACACAACACCCTGCACCTCTGGACCCCTTTACATTACACAACACCCTGCACCTCTGGACCCCTTTACATTACACAACACCCTGCACCCCTTTACATTACACAGCACCCTGCATCACTGGACCCCTTTACATTACACAGCACCCTGCACCTCTGGACCCCTTTACATTACACAGCACCCTGCACCTCTGGACCCCTTTACATTACACAACACCCTGCATCTCTGGACCCCTTTACATTACACAGCACCCTGCACCCCTTTACATTACACAACACCCTGCATCACTGGACCCCTTTACATTACACAGCACCCTGCATCACTGGACCCCTTTACATTACACAGCACCCTGCATCACTGGACCCCTTTACATTACACAGCACCCTGTATCTCTGGACCCCTTTACATTACACAGCACCCTGCATCTCTGGACCCCTTTACATTACACAGCACCCTGCACCTCTGGACCCCTTTACATTACACAACACCCTGCACCTCTGGACCCCTTTACATTACACAACACCCTGCACCTCTGGACCCCTTTACATTACACAACACCCTGCACCCCTTTACATTACACAGCACCCTGCATCACAGGACCCCTTTACATTACACAGCACCCTGCACCTCTGGACCCCTTTACATTACACAGCACCCTGCACCTCTGGACCCCTTTACATTACACAACACCCTGCATCACTGGACCCCTTTACATTACACAGCACCCTGCATCTCTGGGCCCCTTTACATTACACTGCACCTTGCATCACTGGACCCCTTTACATTACACAGCACCCTGCATCACTGGACCCCTTTACATTACACAGCACCTTGCATCACTGGACCCCTTTACATTACACAGCACCCTGCATCACTGGACCCCTTTACATTACACAGCACCCTGTATCTCTGGACCCCTTTACATTACACAGCACCCTGCATCTCTGGACCCCTTTACATTACACAGCACCCTGCACCTCTGGACCCCTTTACATTACACAACACCCTGCACCTCTGGACCCCTTTACATTACACAACACCCTGCACCTCTGGACCCCTTTACATTACACAACACCCTGCACCTCTGGACCCCTTTACATTACACAACACCCTGCATCACTGGACCCCTTTACATTACACAGCACCCTGCATCTCTGGGCCCCTTTACATTACACTGCACCTTGCATCACTGGACCCCTTTACATTACACAACACCCTGCACCTCTGGACCCCTTTACATTACACAGCACCCTGAATCACTGGACCCCTTTACATTACACAGCACCCTGCACCTCTGGACCCCTTTACATTACACAGCACCTTGCATCACTGGACCCCTTTACATTACACAGCACCCTGCATCACTGGACCCCTTTACATTACACAGCACCCTGCATCTCTGGGCCCCTTTACATTACATAGCACCGCACCTCTGGACCCCTTTACATCACACAGCCCCCTGCACCTCTGGACCCCTTTACATTACACAGCACCCTGCACCTCTTTACATTACACAGCACCCTGCACCTCTGGACCCCTTTACATTACACAGCACCCTGCATCTCTGGACCTTTTTACATTACACAGCACCCTGCATCTCTGGACCCCTTTACATTACACAGCACCCTGCATCACTAGACCCCTTTACATTACACAGCACCCTGCACCTCTGGACCCCTTTACATTACACAGCACCCTGCACCCCTTTACATTACACAACACCCTGCACTTCTGGACCCCTTTACATTACACAGCACCCTGCATCACTGGACCCCTTTACATTACACAACACCCTGCATCACTGGACCCCTTTACATTACACAGCACCCTGCATCACTGGATCCCTTTACATTACACAGCGCCCTGCATCATTGGACCCCTTTACATTACACAGCACCCTGCATCACTGGACCCCTTTACATTACACAGCACCCTGCATCACTGGACCCCTTTACATTACACAGCACCCTGCATCACTGGACCCCTTTACATTACACAGCACCCTGCATCACTGGACCCCTTTACATTACACAGCACCCTGCATCTCTGGGCCCCTTTACATTACACAGCACCCTGCATCACTGGACCCCTTTACATTACACAGCACCCTGCATCACTGGACCCCTTTACATTACACAGCACCCTGCATCACTGGACCTCTTTACATTGCACAGCACCCTGCATCTCTGGGCCCCTTTACATTACATAGCACCCTGCACCTCTGGACCCCTTTACATTACACAGCACCCTGCATCTCTGGGCCCCTTTACATTACACAGCACCCTGCACCTCTGGACCCATATACATTACACAGCCCCCTGCACCCCTTTACATTACACAGCCCCCTGCACCCCTTTACATTACACAGCACCCTTCACCACTTTACATTAC
The DNA here is from genome assembly GCA_029206835.1 of Rana muscosa. Taxonomy (NCBI): domain Eukaryota; kingdom Metazoa; phylum Chordata; class Amphibia; order Anura; family Ranidae; genus Rana; species Rana muscosa. Next base: position 90,754,853 of record CM055124.1, on the reverse strand, counting down.
ACAGCACCCTGCATCTCAGAACCCCTTTACATTACACAGCACCTTGCATCACTGGACCCCTTTACATTACACAGCACCCTGCATCACTGGACCCCTTTACATTACACAGCACCCTGCATCTCTGGGCCCCTTTACATTACATAGCACCGCACCTCTGGACCCCTTTACATCACACAGCCCCCTGCACCTCTGGACCCCTTTACATTACACAGCACCCTGCACCTCTTTACATTACACAGCACCCTGCACCTCTGGACCCCTTTACATTACACAGCACCCTGCATCTCTGGACCCCTTTACATTACACAGCACACTGCATCACTAGACCCCTTTACATTACACAGCACCCTGCATCACTGGACCCCTTTACATTACACAGCACCCTGCATCACTGGACCCCTTTACATTACACAGCACCCTGCATCTCTGGACCCCTTTACATTACACAGCACCCTGCATCTCTGGACCCCTTTACATTACACAGCACCCTGCACCTCTGGACCCCTTTACATTACACAACACCCTGCACCTCTGGACCCCTTTACATTACACAACACCCTGCACCCCTTTACATTACACAGCACCCTGCATCACTGGACCCCTTTACATTACACAGCACCCTGCACCTCTGGACCCCTTTACTTTACACAGCACCCTGCACCTCTGGACCCCTTTACATTACACAACACCCTGCATCTCTGGACCCCTTTACATTACACAGCACCCTGCACCCCTTTACATTACACAACACCCTGCATCACTGGACCCCTTTACATTACACAGCACCCTGCATCACTGGACCCCTTTACATTACACAGCACCCTGCATCACTGGACCCCTTTACATTACACAGCACCCTGTATCTCTGGACCCCTTTACATTACACAGCACCCTGCATCTCTGGACCCCTTTACATTACACAGCACCCTGCACCTCTGGACCCCTTTACATTACACAACACCCTGCACCTCTGGACCCCTTTATATTACACAACACCCTGCACCCCTTTACATTACACAGCACCCTGCATCACTGGACCCCTTTACATTACACAGCACCCTGTATCTCTGGACCCCTTTACATTACACAGCACCCTGCATCTCTGGACCCCTTTACATTACACAGCACCCTGCACCTCTGGACCCCTTTACATTACACAACACCCTGCACCTCTGGACCCCTTTATATTACACAACACCCTGCACCTCTGGACCCCTTTACATTACACAACACCCTGCACCCCTTTACATTACACAGCACCCTGCATCACAGGACCCCTTTACATTACACAGCACCCTGCACCTCTGGACCCCTTTACATTACACAGCACCCTGCACCTCTGGACCCCTTTACATTACACAACACCCTGCATCACTGGACCCCTTTACATTACACAGCACCCTGCATCTCTGGGCCCCTTTACATTACACTGCACCTTGCATCACTGGACCCCTTTACATTACACAGCACCTTGCATCACTGGACCCCTTTACATTACACAGCACCCTGCATCACTGGACCCCTTTACATTACACAGCACCCTGTATCTCTGGACCCCTTTACATTACACAGCACCCTGCATCTCTGGACCCCTTTACATTACACAGCACCCTGCACCTCTGGACCCCTTTACATTACACAACACCCTGCACCTCTGGACCCCTTTACATTACACAACACCCTGCACCTCTGGACCCCTTTACATTACACAACACCCTGCACCCCTTTACATTACACAGCACCCTGAATCACTGGACCCCTTTACATTACACAGCACCCTGCACCTCTGGACCCCTTTACATTACACAGCACCCTGCACCTCTGGACCCCTTTACATTACACAACACCCTGCATCACTGGACCCCTTTACATTACACAGCACCCTGCATCTCTGGGCCCCTTTACATTACACAACACCCTGCATCACTGGACCCCTTTACATTACACAGCACCCTGCACCTCTGGACCCCTTTACATTACACAGCACCTTGCATCACTGGACCCCTTTACATTACACAGCACCCTGCATCACTGGACCCCTTTACATTACACAGCACCCTGCATCTCTGGGCCCCTTTACATTACATAGCACCGCACCTCTGGACCCCTTTACATCACACAGCCCCCTGCACCTCTGGACCCCTTTACATTACACAGCACCCTGCACCTCTTTACATTACACAGCACCCTGCACCTCTGGACCCCTTTACATTACACAGCACCCTGCATCTCTGGACCCCTTTACATTACACAGCACCCTGCATCTCTGGACCCCTTTACATTACACAGCACCCTGCATCACTAGACCCCTTTACATTACACAGCACCCTGCACCTCTGGACCCCTTTACATTACACAGCACCCTGCACCCCTTTACATTACACAGCACCCTGCATCACTGGACCCCTTTACATTACACAGCACCCTGCATCACTGGACCCCTTTACATTACACAACACCCTGCATCACTGGACCCCTTTACATTACACAGCACCCTGCATCACTGGATCCCTTTACATTACACAGCACCCTGCATCACTGGACCCCTTTACATTACACAGCACCCTGCATCACTGGACCCCTTTACATTACACAGCACCCTGCATCACTGGACCCCTTTACATTACACAGCACCCTGCATCACTGGACCCCTTTACATTACACAGCACCCTGCATCACTGGACCCCTTTACATTACACAGCACCCTGCATCTCTGGGCCCCTTTACATTACACAGCACCCTGCATCACTGGACCCCTTTACATTACACAGCACCCTGCATCACTGGACCCCTTTACATTACACAGCACCCTGCATCACTGGACCTCTTTACATTGCACAGCACCCTGCATCTCTGGGCCCCTTTACATTACATAGCACCCTGCACCTCTGGACCCCTTTACATTACACAGCACCCTGCATCTCTGGGCCCCTTTACATTACACAGCACCCTGCACCCCTTTACATTACACAGCACCCTGCATCTCAGAACCCCTTTACATTACACAGCACCTTGCATCACTGGACCCCTTTACATTACACAGCACCCTGCATCACTGGACCCCTTTACATTACACAGCACCCTGCATCTCTGGGCCCCTTTACATTACATAGCACCGCACCTCTGGACCCCTTTACATCACACAGCCCCCTGCACCTCTGGACCCCTTTACATTACACAGCACCCTGCACCTCTTTACATTACACAGCACCCTGCACCTCTGGACCCCTTTACATTACACAGCACCCTGCATCTCTGGACCCCTTTACATTACACAGCACCCTGCATCTCTGGACCCCTTTACATTACACAGCACACTGCATCACTAGACCCCTTTACATTACACAGCACCCTGCATCACTGGACTACTTTACATTACACAGCACCCTGCACCCCTTTACATTACACAGCACCCTGCATCACTGGACTACTTTACATTACACAGCACCCTGCACCCCTTTACATTACACAGCACCCTGCACTTCTGGACCCCTTTACATTACACAGCACCCTGCATCACTGGACCCCTTTACATTACACAGCACCCTGCACCTCTGGACCCCTTTACATTACACAACACCCTGCATCACTGGACTCCTTTACATTACACAGCACCCTGCATCACTGGACCCCTTTACATTACACAGCACCCTGCATCACTGGACCCCTTTACATTACACAGCACCCTGCATCACTGGACCCCTTTACATTACACAGCACCCTGCATCACTGGACCCCTTTACATTACACAGCACCCTGCATCACTGGACCCCTTTACATTACACAGCACCCTGCATCATTGGACCCCTTTACATTACACAGTACCCTGCATCTCTGGGCCCCTTTACATTACACAGCACCCTGCATCACTGGACCCCTTTACATTACACAGCAACCTGCATGACTGGACCCCTTTACATTACACAGCACCCTGCATCACTGGACCCCTTTACATTACACAGCACCCTGCATCACTGGACCTCTTTACATTACACAGCACCCTGCATCTCTGGGCCCCTTTACATTACATAGCACCCTGCACCTCTGGACCCCTTTACATTACACAGCACCCTGCATCTCTGGGCCCCTTTACATTACACAGCACCCTGCACCTCTGGACCCATTTACATTACACAGCCCCCTGCACCCCTTTACATTACACAGCACCCTGCACCCCTTTACATTACACAGCACCCTGCATCTCAGAACCCCTTTACATTACACATCACCTTGCATCACTGGACCCCTTTACATTACACAGCACCCTGCATCACTGGACCCCTTTACATTACACAGCACCCTGCATCTCTGGGCCCCTTTACATTACATAGCACCGCACCTCTGGACCCCTTTACATTACACAGCACCCTGTATCACTAGACCCCTTTACATTACACAGCACCCTGTATCACTAGACCCCTTTACATTACACAGCACCCTGCACCTCTGGACCCCTTTACATTACACAGCACCCTGCACCCCTTTACATTACACAGCACCCTGCATCACTGGACCCCTTTACATTACACAGCACCCTGCATCACTGGACCCCTTTACATTACACAGCACCCTGCACTTCTGGACCCCTTTACATTACACAGCACCCTTTATCACTGGACCCCTTTACATTACACAGCACCCTGCATCACTGGACCCCTTTACATTACACAGCACCCTGCATCTCTGGACCCCTTTACATTACACAGCACCCTGCATCACTGGACCCCTTTACATTACACAGCACCCTGCACCTCTGGACCCCTTTACATTACACAGCACCCTGCACCTCTGGACCCCTTTACATTACACAGCACCCTGCACCTCTGGACCCCTTTAAATTACACAGCCCACCCCCACAGCTCTGCCCCTTCCTACCTTAATCAAGGGAGAGACACAGCAGTGCTGAATAGAGGGGGCGGGAACTGCTGGAGTTTATTTTTCATATTACCAAGTTATTGATTGGTTGCTAGCACGCCACTGCCACAGTCACCAAAAATAAAACAAACACATAATAAATTAATATATAATATAAATGAAAATATAAATATTATAAATAATAAATGTACTATTTGTTGGGTTAGATGTAGTTATAAATAAAAATATAAATAAAAATAAAAATAAATAATATATAATAATATATAATATAAACATTATATAAATAATAAATAAAAATATAAATACAAATATTAATAGTATATTTATTATTTATATTTGATTTATTATTTATATAATATTAATTTTTTTATTTATATTATATATTTATTTATTACTTACTTATTTTATTTTATTCATAAAAACATCCAACCCAACAAATAGTAAATGTATTAATTATATTTATAATTATATTTGTATTTATATTTTATTTATATTATTTATTTACTTATTTATATATATATATATATATATATATATATATATATATATATATATATTATTTATAACTACATCCAACCCAACAAATGATATATTTATTATTTATATTTATATTTGATTTATTATTTATATAATGTTTATATTTTTATTTATATATTCATTTATTATTTATAGTTTTATTCATAACAACATTCAACCCAACAAATAGTATATTTATTATTTGTTGGGTTGGATGTAGTTATAAATAAAAATATAAATAATAAATACAAATATAAATAAATAATATAATATATAATATACATTTTATATAAATAATAAATACAAATATAAATAATAAATATACTATTTGTTGGGTTGAATGTTGTTATGAATACAATTATAAATAATAAATAACTATATAATATAAATAAAAATAAAAATATTATATAAATAATAAATCAAATATAAATACAAATATAAATAATAAATATCCTATTTGTTGGGTTGGATGTAGTTATAGATAAAAATATAAATAATAAATAAAAATATAAATAAATTATATATAATATGAATAAATAATATAAACATTATATAAATAATAAATACAAATATAAATACAAATATTAATAGTATATTTATTATTTATATTTGATTTATTATCTATATAATATTTAAATTTGTATTTATATTATATATTTATTTATTACTTATTTTATTTTATTCATAAAAACATCCAACCCAACAAATAGTAAATGTATTAATTATATTTGTATTTATATTTTATTTATTATATATATATATATATATATGAATATATATATATTTATTTATTTATTTATTTTTATTATTATTTATTTATAACTACATTCAACCCAACAAATAGTATATTTATTATTTTATCTTTATATTTGATTTATTAATTATATAATGTTTATATTTTTATTTATATTATATATTTATTTATTATTAATATTTTTATTCATAACAACATTCAACCCAACAAATAGTATATTTATTATTTGTTGGGTTGGATGTAGTTATAAATAAAAATATAAATAAATAATATACATTTTATATAAATAATAAATATACTATTTGTTGGGTTGAATTTTGTTATGAATAAAATTATACATAATAAATAACTATATAAAATCAATAAAAAAATAAATATTATATAAATAAGAAATCAAATCTAAATACAAATCTAAATAATAACTATCCTATTTGTTGGGTTGGATGTAGTTATAAATAAAAATATAAATATCAAATAAAAATATAAATAAATGATATATATAATATAAATATTATATAAGTAATAAATAAAATATAAATAAAAATATAACTACAAAGCTACTATTTGTTGGGTTGGATGTTGTTATGAATAAAAATATAAATAATAAATATATAATATAAATAAAATTATAAATATTATATAAATATACTATTTGTTGGATTGGATGTAGTTATAAATACAAATATAAATAATAAATACAAATATAAATAATATATAATAGAAATAAAAATATAAATAATAAATATACTATCTGTTAGGTGAGATGTTGTTATATATATAAAAAAAATAAAAATAAAAATATGAAAATCTTCTCCTAATCTGCCAAGATGGACAGGAATGTGCAAAAACAAAGGCATTGTGTGCCCCTCCCTTCCTATGACATACTATATATGGATAAAACTCATGCCAATGCTGTGCCATAAAAAGGCCACTAGATGGCACTGTGTCACCATTTCTCAGTGTCATTCCATTACCAGTCAGAAGAGCGGATTTATTATCATTTATTTATTCATCCTGATAGTTTTCATATGACATCTGTAGAGCAGAAAGAACAATATGTTGTTTATTGTTTTCTTTTTTTAATGAATAATCCAACCAGGTGTGGTATTGATCCTCCACAGACATTCTGATGTCTATCCGGGGGCGGCGGCCCCCCTCCCTCTCCTATGTGAATAAAGATACAGGATGACAATATATACGGAGCTTTTTATAAAGGTGACAATGGCGGGTTTTATGGGAAATATAATTTCTGGTTGTTGTATGCAGTCAGCCCATCACTCCGCTCATTTCTTCGTATTCGCACTCAGGTGATGGTGACCCGGCAGGATAACCTCAGCGATTTTCAAAGATTTTGGCTTTTTTTCTGCTGAACAAATTTCCCGCAAATTGACTTCGCCTCGCTTGAGTTGTGGGACTTTTCCCACCATTGGTTGGGGCGTTTTTCCTCAATCCTGTCTGCACTATTATGCATTTTTTTTCCACTCAAGCAGCCCGCAAAATAAAAAAATGATACACGTCGCTCATGTTACTCGCATCTCAATTTAAATCGCAGCGCTAGAAGTGAGACTATAGCTTCCATTTAGTGGCCATAAGGCAGTATTTTTTTAATTTTTATTATTGAGCTATTTCAGGAAAGTATCACATCATGGCCACTAGAGGGAGCTGATGATTGTAGTGGATAATCATATTAAGAAATATACGCCAAACATTGGGTGGTGGTGTGAATGGTGGAGACAGCCGCACAGACTGAAGAGCTCAGAGATTCCCGCCCCCCCCCCCCCCACCACCACCACCATAGGCTCCAGGAGATCCCAGATGTCTCCCATATGTCATCCCTTATCTCTATTCCAAGGAATGTTTACATTCCTTTTAATAGGAATAAAAGTGAAAAAAAAAAATACATAAAATAAATAAGAGAAAATAAATAGCTGTCAGCAATGGTACAAAGCATTAAAAAGTTATTTACAAATTAAACAAATAGTTTTTTTTATTTTTTTTGCGCTTTTTCAATGTGAAATGGGTAAATATATGTCAATCTATATGTGTAAAAATATTCACTAACAAAGCAAACAAAAAAAAAAGTTTTAATTGTTTATCGTTTATAAAATAGACGTGAACAAAGAAAAAAAAAGCAGGAAAATAATAATTAAATGGAGGAGAATAGGGAGTTAATTAAGGCTGATTAGAGTAAATTAAGGGTTAATAAGGGGTTGAACAGAGCAACATTTGTTCATCCCTTTGATCTGCAGACAAAGAAACCGAAAGATACAAAAAGAAACAATGTTTCTTTTTATTTTAGTGTTTCAGTGGCTGAGCAATGTTGTTAATAATAAACATTTCCGGTTGCTTTTTTTTTTTTACAGCTCCAATTACCAGACTTCTTTAACACTTCAGCTGTCAACAGGGGAGACCCCCCCCCCCCCCCAGGTATCGGTGCATTTGCACGAATAACGATACTTGTGCAAATACTCGGTATCGGCACTGATACTGATACTAGCGTCAGTGCAACCCTATTATTTTATATATACTGAGATTCTGTACTTGCCAAATATGCTGCAGAAATCTCCCTCCACTGAGTCTGGCTGCAGCCATTTTAACTGTGGGCAGCTGAAGCTGCTGCCTGTTCACTTCCTGGATTTACACAGACGCACACCTCCAGCTCTGCAGCTCTCATTGGCCCTCTTGTGACTCACCCCCCTCCCTTCCTGGCAAAGTCTCAGGAGAGTTAGAGAGAGAGCTGTACATGATGTCATAAGCCTAGGCTAATGACCAGGCAAGAAACAGGAAGTGGGCTGTATAAGGGATTTACTGGCAGAAAAATAATGTTTTACTATCCAAAGATAAAACAACAACAAGGGCAGAAGATTTAATAGATGGAAAGATGAAAAAAATACTGAAGGTCCACTTGAATCAGACCCTAAGTGTCAGAACGTGGCAGACCTATGGTGGCCATACATGTAATATATCTGATTGAACGACAATTTACAGAATATTATGGAATCTATGAATTATCGAAACGGCAAATAACGATCCCATCGATTGTTTCTGAGCAAAACTGATCAATCTCATTGATATGATTCTGATCGGCCTGGATGGAAAAAAAATCCAATCATAGAAATATAGATGGATCAATATATATGATTGTTAGACGTGCACTGCCGAAAAAGTTGTTTGCTTTCGTTTTCATTTCATACATTTTTTTTCGGGTCATTGGTTATGATCGCAATTCATAAATTCAAAAATTCATAAATTCATAATTTTGTAAATTCGGAAATTCGAAAATTCAAAGATCCGAAAATCCAAACATAAGAAAGAACCAAAAATTCTAAAGAATAACTGACTAATAATAGCTAACTATTAAAATTATAGGTATTGGAAGTTCCTTTCAAATTTGGCTGTTAGTCAACGTCATGTATACGAATTTATCCGAAGTTACACTTTTATTCCTATTACAAGGAAAAAAAATGGGAAAACTCACAGGTGTCATCCATCCCTTCCCCCTTGACCGGTCCAAATGTGTGACTCCTTGTAAGCCCTTTGGTGCTGGTTCCTGCCTGGAGGAGTGGAGGACGGCATATGAAGATCTTCGGATCATTGTATTTTATCTTAAATCTCTGGTTATGTGATAGTTTCTGAATCTCATTTTTTGAGCGGTAAATATACCTTTATTATAAATACATAGATGTTAGTAATTTGTAGAGTGTCAGAATCATGAAAATTTCTCTGATATATCTCACCAGAATACAAATTCCCTTGAAGAAGACCGTGACGGCTTAGGTCGAAACGCGTTGGGTTATTCATATGGATGTCAATTCTATAATGTATACAATGCACTTTATTGTTTATCATGCTTTAGTATTGATGGTACATCTCTTAGACGTGTCTGTAACCAGAGTTTATAATTTTTAAGAATCTATTAATAGCCCTTATTTCATTCATTGTACAAATAAAAGATTTTATTTCATTATATCTCCATCTTTTTTGATTGATAGATCATGCCGCTAAAAAAAAAAAACCCTGGGGTACCTTCCCATTTTGCAACATTCCTTGGAATAGAAATAAGGGATGACAGGTCCTCTTTATGGAGAGATCTGGGGGGGGGGGGGTCAAAAATACCCCAAATCTCTCCCCTACCTTTAAAAGCAAAAAGAAAACACTTTTTTTTTTTACATTATGACTTAAAAAATAAATAAATAATAATCATTTGTTTATGCCTGACTCTGGTCCTCCAAGGGCATAGAGCTGAGTGGGGGGGCCATCTTGCCCTCACTTGACTTCCTGCCCAGCAAATGGCCGCACTGGTTCGCTTCCGGGTTTACGGATGGCTCCGGTAAGCTCGGAAATGACCATAAAGCGGCGGGAGGAGGGGGGTTGCGCCTCCCCCGCCGCCTATAAAAGTGATCCCGCGGCGAATGCGTCCTGCGGGACCACTTTTATCCTGTAGACAATCGCCCCACAGTAAATAACGATACAGGGTTATGGCAGCTTAGCAGTAATGATGTATATTTACTGTGGGCGGACGGCAAATGGTTAATAATAAATTATTGATTTCTGCCCGATCGATCTCTCCCAATAGGAATAATTGATCTATAGTTGATAACCCGATTGATCGATATGCCACACATGGGGGAAGTAGATTTTGATTGATAGTTGAAAGCCGCATCTCTGTTCCCACCGTGCAACTTCATAATCTGAATAGATCTTAGTGCTGTCATTCGATGCAAACCGATCAATCATTTTTCCACCCCGGCTGATCAACTTTGGTTGAATCCGATCTAAACCGAGTCTAAATTGATTGGAAAGGGAAGTTATGGCTATTCAATTTTTGCCGATTCAATCTTCTTTGATCGATTGATCTAAGTGCGTATGGCCGCCATTGCCATAAGTACAATCTTTTCGATATCCTGGTTGTAATTTTCTTCCGAATGGTAATTAATTGATCAATACAATTGCATATAAAATCCTTTCCTGTATGGCCACTAGTAATGGGCCGAACACCCCCCGGTTCGGTTCGCGGTAGAACATGCGAACGGACCGAAAGTTCGTGCGAACACGCGAACACTGTTAAAGTCTATGAGACCCGAACGTGAAAAATCAAAAGTGTGAATTTTAAAGGCTAATATGCAAGTTATTGTGTCATAAAAAGGATTTCTGGACCCGTGTCCTGCCCCAGAGGACATGTATCAATGCAAAAAAAGTTTTAAAAACTGACGTTTTTTCGGGAGCAGTCATTTTAATAATGCTTAAAGTGACAAAATAAAAGTGAAATATTCCTTTAAATATCGTACCTGGGGGGTGTCTATAGTATGCCTGTAAAGTGGCGCATTTTCCCGTGTTTAGAACTGTCCCTGAACAAAATGTCATTTCTAAAGGAATAAAAGTCCTTTAAAACTGCTTACGGCTGTAATGTAATGTCTGGTCCCGGCAATATGGATGAAAATTATTGAGAAAAATGGCATGGGTACACCCCCCACCCCCCCCAGCCCATTACCAGGCCCTTTGGGTATTGTATGGATATTAAGGGGAACCCCGCACCCAAATTAAAAAAAGAAAAAGGCCCTATATACTCTGAACAGCAGTATACAGGCGGTCCCAAGAAAGACAGGGACTGTAGGTTTGTTCTTAAGTAGAATCTGTTCGTAATTTGGAACAGGTACATTTTTAAAGTGTAGTTCCAGACAAAAAATATATCTTTAAGCTTTTAGGAAAACATAGGTAAGGGTTATCACCCCTGTAACATTTGTTTTGCTGTCTGTGCCCCTGTTCAGAAGATTTCACCTCACTTTCTGTCCCAATGACAATTGGATTTCGAAAATTTGGGTTTTTTAGGGAAACAAGGGTTGGTGATAAAGCATCAGTGGAGGAGACACCTTTTTCCCATATTAACTCTTACAGGAGAGAATTTCCCTTCCGTGGGGTAGATTTCCTCTCACTTCCTGTTGTCTCCCTCCGTTTGTAAGTAGGAGTTGTTTGTAAGTCGGATGTTTGAAAGTAGGGGCCTGCCCTATATACTATACGGCCTGCCCTATATACTCTGCAGAAAATTAGGCCTTAGGTGTTGGTGGTACCAGAACACTGTAAGCCCTCACAGTTACTATTGGTGGGCGCAGGAACGGGCCCTGCTGTGAAATATTAGATCAAGAATTGTAATTACATGCCCCTGTTAAACAGGGGCAGAAAAATTGGGTCTTAAGCAGTGGTGGTGGTGCCACAACACTGTAACCCCTGTGACAGCAGGAAGGTAAAGTCACCTGGTTGCATCCAGGGGGGTAGATATATTTCGCCCAGATTCAGGCTTTACGCCGACTTATACAACTAGGTGGAGAGTTGTATAAGGCTAGTGGGCTCATGGATGACTCATACCTCTAGTGAGCGGGCTGGGCGTCGTGCAGACAGGGAGTTGATGAGACCAGCTGAAGCTTGTCAGCTCATTTAGGCCTCTATAAGAACTCCCAGCTTCATTAGATGTTAGCTCATGCCTGGAACCAGACCTGTGTGGACTGTCTAGGGAGAGTGAACCCCTGTGCGGTGAGACAAAGCCTGTGTGGCTATTTGCTTGGACATTTAAAACCAGGGACTTAGGGACTAGGACAGCACTAGGCTGATCCCAGTTGTTAGTTAGGAAACCTGTATGTTTAGTCAGAGGTCAACTTGACCAGGATTTATTTTGGGTTATGTTTCTTTTGCTTTGCTGTGTTTTGTCACTGTAAATAGAAAATAAACCGCACCTTTTTGATTTTGAAAACCACAACCTCCGTTTGCTGGGCCTGTTTTGTGTGGGGAGCCCATCCCGGGGGTCACACACACCCGCTGCCGAGCGAACCCCCTCACAGTTGGTGGAGAACCAGTGGCAGTTTTTTTTTAAGCCAGCATGGAGGAGATACTGAAGCAGCTGGCTCTAGCAAATGCCAATCAACAGCAGACAAATGCAGGTTTGCAAAAGAGCCTTGCAGCTCATCAACAGAGCCTTGCAGCTCAACAACAGAACTTCGCAGCCCAGCAGCAAGCTCATCAACAGAGCCTTGCAGCCCAGCAGCAGACAAACGCAACTTTGCAACAGAGTCTGGAGGCTCAGCAACGAGCCCAGCAGCAATCTGAGGCCCGCTTCATAGACCTGTTGCAGAAGCAAGAGCAGAGACTACAACAACAGATGGAAGCAGTAATGCAGCAACGTCCGCAGACCAGTGAGGAAAGCCGTCCCACTAATACCGCGTCCTTTGGGGTGAGTCGTTTATTGACAAAAATGACTGGAGAGGATGATCCAGAGGTATTTTTGACCACATTTGAAAGGACCGCTGAAAGAGAAAAGTGGCCTGAGGAGCAGTGGGCTGGACTGGTGGCTCCTCTGTTAACTGGTGAATCGCAGAAAGCTTACTATGACCTAGAGCCTAACCAAGCAAAAGACTATGTGATGCTAAAAGCTGAAATATTGGCAAGGCTGGGTGTCACCCAGGCTGTCCGGGCTCAGCGTGTGCATAACTGGACTTTCCAGCTTGGAAAACCCCCCAGGTCTCAAATGTATGATCTCATTCACCTGAGCAGAAAGTGGCTACAGCCAGAGACTTTGTCCGCACCAAAGATTGTGGAACGTGTTGTAATGGATCGGTTTTTGAGAGCTCTTCCTACTGCCATCCAAAAGTGGGTAAGCCATGGAGACCCAGAGACGGCCGATGGTCTTGTGGATCGTGTGGAGAAATACTTGGCTACAGAGAACCTGACGGCCTCTTCCAGAGACACTCGGACTTTCCACCCTAAGACCAGACCATCCCCAGGGGCGGATAAGAGGATTCCAAGGGGTGAGGGTGGAGAGAGTGAGAGGGTGGGAGCTCTACCCCAAGTTTGGCGAGAACAGCCTGGGAAATCAGCGGCTCAAGAGGCGGCAAGAAGGATCGTTTGCTACCGCTGCCGGCAAGCGGGACATATTGCAGCCAATTGCCCGGTTGTGGAGGAACCCATGCAGTGTGACTTTCTGACGGGCAGACGTCAGTCGCTGTGTGCGACAGTCGCATGCACTGCCATTCGAGGAACTGAGAAACATTTATGCAAAATGTGTGTTAATGGTAGAAATGTTGTGGTATTGCTGGATTCAGGTAGCCTTGTGACCCTGATAAAGGCTGAGTTAGTTAAAACAGAGGTCTCTGGGAATAGCAAGGTAGCTGTTATTTGTGTGCATGGGGACACCCGAGAGTGACTACAGTGTGTTTCGAGACCCCCAAAGGTACCCTCTCTCATCCAGTGGGCTTAGTATCTCAGTTACCGCATGACGCCATTGTGGGAAGGGATTTTCCGAAGTTCTGGGAACTGTGGGATGATCCTGAGCCCCTCACTGGTGCCCCTATGTACCAGGAATGTGATAGCCAGAACTCCCCTGAGAGTGGTGAGGACTCTCCGGAATTTCCCTTATCAGTATTGGCAGGGGAGACTCAAGAAACTGGAGAGGAGCCCACCTCCTCAGACGAAAACCTACCGTCTGTGGAGTTTTCTGATCTTGAGGTTCACAGGGAAAACTTTGCCACAGAACAGTTGAAAGACCCCGCCCTAATAAAGGCACGGGAAAACGTAGTGAAAATAGATGGCGAGTTAGTGAACCCAGATAATACCTGCACTTACCCATACTTCAGCGTAGAGAAGGACCTACTGTATCGGGTGGCAAAAAGGGCAGAAGAAACCGTTGAGCAGCTTGTGGTGCCCAAACCTTACAGGAAGTTGGTGTTGGAGTTGGCCCATGGGCACATTCTTGGAGGTCATCTGGGGACAGAGAAAACCCGAGAGAGGGTATTACAGAGATTCTATTGGCCGGGGGTGATGAAGGACGTAGAAAATTATTGTTCCTCCTGCCCTGTGTGTCAGAGGTTGGCCCCGATGCCACATTTCCGTAGCCCGCTGGTCCCTCTACCCATCATTGAGGTCCCATTTGAGAGGATCGCCATGGATTTGGTAGGTCCTATAATCAAGTCCGCTAGGGGGCACCAGTACATATTAGTTATAATGGACTATGCCACCCGTTATCCAGAAGCGATCCCTCTCCGAAATACCTCGGCCAAAACCATAGCCAAAGAGCTATCTCTTGTTTTTAGCCGGGTGGGTATTTGTAAAGAACTGCTTACGGACCAAGGTGTACACCCTTTATGTCCCGGGTTATGAAAGAGCTGTGTAAATTGTTCAAAGTGACGCAATTGCGTACGTCTGTGTATCACCCCCAAACCGATGGGCTGGTTGAAAGATTCAACAAAACCCTAAAACAAATGTTGAAGAAAGTGGTGGATAGAGATGGAAAGGATTGGGACTGTTTACTTCCTTATTTGATGTTTGCTATTAGGGAGGTGCCCCAATCCTCTACGGGATTCTCCCCCTTTGAGTTACTGTATGGGAGACACCCAAGAGGGCTGTTGGATATTGCCAAGGAAACTTGGGAAAGTGAGAGTTCTCCCCACAGGAGTGTGATTGAGCATGTCGCCCTGATGCAAGATCGAATTGCACAGGTAATGCCCATCGTGAAGGAACATTTGGCCCAAGCGCAGTTGGCACAGCAGAGAGTGTACAACCGTGGAGCCAAGACCCGTACCTTTTCCCCGGGGGATAGGATATTGGTACTTGTCCCTACGGTTGAAAGTAAATTCCTTGCCAAATGGCAAGGCCCCTACGAGATAATGGAAAAAGTGAGCGAAGTGAATTACAAGGTCAGACAACCAGGAAGGCGAAAGCCCGAACAGGTCTATCACGTTAATCTGTTGAAAGCCTGGAGGGATAGAGAGTCCCTAGTCGCAGACACTTGGTCACCAGCTCAAACTGGTTGCGTGATTCCTGAGGTTGGAATAGCAGCCACCTTGTCACAACCCCAACAACAGGAGGTTAAGGAGTTTGTGCTTCGCAACAAGGAGGTATTCTCTGAGCTGCCGGGACAAACATCTGGGGTAGAGCATGACATCATTACCCCGCCCGGTGAAAGGGTGAAGTTAAAACCCTATCGGATCCCAGAGGCTCGACGGGAGGCAATACGGGAGGAAGTACAGAAAATGCTGAACTTAGGGGTGATAGAGGAGTCCCAAAGTGATTGGTCTAGTCCCATCGTGTTGGTGCCTAAACCGGATGGGAGCTGGCGATTTTGTAACGATTTTCGTCAGTTGAACAAAGTTACAAAATTTGACACCTACCCCATGCCACGTATAGATGAGTTGATCGACCGGCTGGGAACAGCCCGATACATGACGACTCTTGACCTCACAAAAGGGTATTGGCAAATCCCCCTGGCCAAGTCGGCCAAAGAGAAAACCGCATTTGTAACCCCAGACGGGGCGTTCCAATATAAAAGAATGCCGTTCGGGTTACAGAATGCGCCGGCCACATTCCAGCGGAAAATGGACCAGATGCTGAGGCCCCATCGGAAGTATGCTGCGGCTTACCTGGATGACGTAATTGTCCATAGCACAGATTGGGCCTCACATCTGCCAAAAGTGCAAGCAGTCCTGGACTCTGTTCGGGAAGCGGGGTTTACGGCTAACCCCAAGAAGTGTACCATTGGGCAGGAGGAGGCCAAATATCTTGGGTACACCATTGGGAGGGGAGTAATAAAACCCCAACTCAACAAAGTCGAGGCCATCCAGAGTTGGCCACGTCCCAACAGCAAGAAGCAGGTACGAGCCTTTCTGGGAATCGCTGGGTATTATCGGCGATTCATTCCCCACTTTGCTTCTAAGGCTGTGCCCCTAACCAACCTGATGAAGGGGAAAGGGTCGGTCATGATTAAATGGACCCCCGAGGCTGAGGCAGCATTCCAATTCTTGAAACAAGCCTTATGTAGCCAGCCAGTGTTGTACTCACCCGACTTCTCTAAAGACTTTGTCGTACAAAGTGATGCGTCAGATGTGGGGTTAGGAGCAGTATTGTCCCAGGTCTGGAACGGGGAAGAGCACCCAGTCATTTACCTCAGCAGGAAGTTGAAGTCCCATGAGGTAAATTACGCCACCGTTGAAAAGGAGTGTTTAGCGGTGAAGTGGGCTCTAGATTCCCTTCGGTACTACCTGCTAGGTAGGCACTTTGACATGGTTACGGATCACGCTCCGTTAAAGTGGATGGCTCAAAACAAGGAAACAAATAGAAGAGTGAATAGGTGGTTCCTGGCCCTCCAGGAATTCAACTTCACAGTAAAGCATCGCCCTGGCGTTCAAATGGGGAATGTGGATGCTTTGTCTCGAGTACATGAATGCCTGATTGCTGGTGTTCCAACCCCGAGGTTAAAACAAGAGGGGGGGGTATGTGACAGCAGGAAGGTAAAGTCACCTGGTTGCATCCAGGGGGGTAGATATATTTCGCCCAGATTCAGGCTTTACGCCGACTTATACAACTAGGTGGAGAGTTGTATAAGGCTAGTGGGCTCATGGATGACTCATACCTCTAGGGAGAGGGCTGGGCGTCGTGCAGACAGGGAGTTGATGAGACCAGCTGAAGCTTGTCAGCTCATTTAGGCCTCTATAAGAACTCCCAGCTTCATTAGATGTTAGCTCATGCCTGGAACCAGACCTGTGTGGACTGTCTAGGGAGAGTGAACCCCTGTGCGGTGAGACAAAGCCTGTGTGGCTATTTGCTTGGACATTTAAAACCAGGGACTTAGGGACTAGGACAGCACTAGGCTGATCCCAGTTGTTAGTTAGGAAACCTGTATGTTTAGTCAGAGGTCAACTTGACCAGGATTTATTTTGGGTTATGTTTCTTTTGCTTTGCTGTGTTTTGTCACTGTAAATAGAAAATAAACCGCACCTTTTTGATTTTGAAAACCACAACCTCCGTTTGCTGGGCCTGTTTTGTGTGGGGAGCCCATCCCGGGGGTCACACACACCCGCTGCCGAGCTAACCCCCTCACACCCCTCATAGATTCTCTTGTTGAGCGTAGGAACGAGCCCTGCTGTGAAATCTTAGATCAAAAATCGTAATTACATTCCCCTGTTAAACAGGGGCAGAAAAATTGGGCCTTAGGCGGTGGCACAACACTGTAAAGCCTCACCGATACTCCTGTTGAGTGCAGGAACGGGCCCTGCTGTGAAAACTTTGATAAAAAGTTGTAATTACGCGCCCCTGTTAAACAGGGGCAGAAAAATTGGGCCTTAGGCGGTGGTGGTGGTGGTGGCGGCACAACACTGTAAAGCCTCACAGATACTGTTGTTGAGCGCAGGAACGGGCCCTGCTGAGAAATATTAGATCAAAAATTGTAATTACGCGCCCCTGTTAAACAGGGGCAGAAAAATTGGGCCTTAGCCACTGGTGGTGGTGCCACAACACTGCAACCCCTCACAGATACTCTATTTGAGCGCAGGAACGAGCCCTGCTGTGACATATTACAGCAAAAATTGTAAATACACGCTCCTGTTAAACAGGGGCAGAAAAATTGGGCCTTAGGCAGTGGTGGTGGTGCCCTGAAACAAAAATATTTTTAGAAGCTATCAACATGAACATTGAGGAGGAATAGGATAGTCACTCGGCATAATAGGATAGTCACTCAGCATAGGCAGTCTTCAAGGGATCCCACATCCATAGAAAAATCAATCGGTTACATCAGCATCAGGTGCTTGGTAGCTGGTGATCCAAGACTGATTCATTTTTATGAATGTGAGCCGATCAACAGAGTCTGTGGAGAGGCGCACTCTGTGATCGGTTACAAAGCCTCCAGCAGCACTGAATGTGCGTTCAGAAAGAATGCTGGATGCAGGACAGGCCAGTAGCTTAATTGCATATTGTGCAAGCTCTGGCCAGTGGTCCATCCTCAAGACCCAGTAACCCAGTGGATTTTCTCCGATCTGCTGCACACGTGTCAAAAAAGGCCCACACCAAATAACTTTTCAAAATACGCCCTGCACATGCTTAGCTCTGCGGTGTGATGCAATAGGGTGGCTGCCCTTAAGCTGCCCCCTGGAGGGCATCCTGCCTCGTTGGAGATGTGCCTCCTCCTCCTCTCTTCTATCAGGCACCCAAGTAGAGTCAGTGACCTCATCACCCCACCCCCTCCCTCCTCGTCACTGGAGAAAACTTGGCAGTATGCTGCAGCTGGGGGAACATGACTGCCAGTTTCTTGTCCTTCTTGGGCACCCCCTCTCTCTAGGCTCACGTTACTCCCTTCCTCAACCTGGGTACCATCATTGGAGCCTTCAAAATACTGTGCATACTCCTGCAGCATGTACCCGACACTGTGGTCGAACAGTTCGGGGGACTCCTCCGTGCATGATGGTGGGGCTAGGGAAGGAGTGACTGTTGACATGGAGCCGATGGAATAGGTCGCTATGGCAGCTGCATTGGCAGGCAAACTACTCTGAGCCTGGGTGACAGAGGATGAGGAGGATGAGGACGGCTTTGTCATCCACTCTACCAACTCTTCTGCATGTTGTGGTTTAATAACACAGCCAGCTGCAGAAAAAAAGGACAAGCGTGCCCCACGGCCACGTGCCGACCAGCACTGTTGACTGTAGACACAGAGCCTGCTTGCCCCCTCTTAGTGGCCTGTGAGTGTCTGCCTCTCCTTGGGGGCCTTCCGGACATGCTGTAAATTTTGATTAGCAAAACACTGCCTGAAGTTTATTAGAAAAAGTACACCAGGAATGGCCTGCAGTCAAATATAGGCTTGGCTAGACTGGATGCAGTGGATATATATATGTACGAGACTGTATATATATATATTAAATGGACTGCAGCTCACTGAATCACCTGCCTGCCTGAAAGTATATTTGAAAAAGTACACCAGGAATGGCCTGCAGTCAGATATAGGCTTGGCTAGACTGGATGCAGTGGATATGTATATTTACGAGACTGTATATATATATATTAAATGCACTGCATCTAACTGAATCACCTGCCTGCCTGCCTGCCTGAAGTATATTAGAAAAAGAACACAAAGGAACAGCCTGCAGTCAGATCTAGCTACACTGGATGCAGTGGATATATACTATATATATATATATATATACACGAGACTGACTGTATATATATATTAAATGCACTGCAGCTTACTTAACCACTTAAGCCCCGGACCATTTGGTAGCTAAAGGACCAGAGGTGAATTCAGAATTTTGCACTGCGCTGCTTTAACTGGAAATTGTGCGGACATACAATGTTGTACCCAAACGAAATTTGCGTCCTTTTCTTCCCACAAATAGAGCTTTCTTTTAATGGTATTTGATTGCCTCTGCAATTTTTATTTTTTGCGATATAAACGGAAAAAGACCGAAAATTCTGAAAAAAAATGATATTTTCTAATTTTTGTTATAAGAAAAATCGAATAAACTCAATTTTAGTCATACATTTAGGCCAAAATGTATTCAGCCACATGTTTTTAGTAAAAAAAATGTCAATAAGCGTATATTTATTGGTTTGCGCAAAAGTTATAGAGTTTACAAACTAGGGTACATTTTCTGAAATTTACACAGCTTTAAATTTATGACTGCCTATCTCATTTCTTGAGGTGCTAAAATGACAGGGCAGTACAAAACCCCCCCAAATGACCCCATTTTGGAAAGTAGACACCCCAAGGAAATTGCTGAGAGGCATGTTGAGCCCATTGAATTTTTTTTTTTTTTTGTCTTTTGTGATTGAATAATGACAAAAAAAAAAAAAATTACAAAAAGTTGTCACTAAATGATATATTGCTCACATATGCCATGGTTATATGTGGAATTGCACCCCAAAATACATTTTGCTGCTTCTCCTGAGTACGGGGATACCACATGTGTGGGACTTTTTGGGAGCCTAGCCGCGTACGGGACCCCGGAAACCAAGCACCGCCTTCAGGATTTCTAAGGGCGCAAATTTTTGATTTCACTCCTCACTACCTATCACAGTTTCGAAGGCCATAAAATGCCAAAATAGCACAAAACCCCCCCCAAATGACCCCATTTTAGAAAGTAAACACCCCAAGGAAATTGCTGAGAGGCCTGTTGAGCCCATTGAATATATATTTTTTTGTCCCAAGTGATTGAATAATGACAAAAAAAAAAAAAAATTACAAAAAGTTGTCACTAAATGATATATTGCTCACACATGCCATGGTTATATGTGGAATTACACCCCAAAATAAATTTTGCTGCTTCTCCTGAGTACGGGGATACCACATGTGTGGGACTTTTTAGGAGCCTAGCCGCGTACGGGACCCCGAAAACCAAGCACCGCCTTCAGGATTTCTAGGCACAAATTTTTGATTTCACTCCTCACTACCTATCACAGTTTCGAAGGCCATAAAATGCCAAAATAGCACAAAACCCCCCCAAATGACCCCATTTTGGAATATAGACACCCCAAGCTATTCGCTGAGAGGCATGGCGAGTATTTTACAGCTCTCATTTGTTTTTGAAAATGAAGAAAGAAAATATATATATATATTTTTATTTTTTTTCAATTTTCAAAACTTTGTGACAAAAAGTGAGATCTGCAAAATACTCACAATACCTCTCAGCAAATAGCTTGGGGTGTCTACTTTCCAAAATGGGGTCATTTGGGGGGGTTTGTGCCATCTGGGCATTCCATGGCCTCCGAAACTGTGATAGGCAGTGAGAAGTGAAATCAAAAATTTACACCCTTAGAAAGCCTGAAGGCGGTGCTTGGTTTTTGGGGTCCCGTACGCGGCTAGGCTCCCAAAAAGTCTCACACATGTGGTATCCCCGTACTCAGGAGAAGCAACAGAATGTATTTTGGGGTGTAATTCCACATATGCCCATGGCATGTTTGAGCAATATATCATTTAGTGACAACTTTGTGCAAAAAAAAAAAAAAAAAATTGTTGTTTTTCCGCAACTTGTGTCAACATATAAAATATTCCATGGACTCGACATGCCTCTCAGTATATAGCTTTGGGTGTCTACTTTCCAAAATGGGGTCATTTGGGGGGGGTTTTGAACTGTCCTGGCATTTTATACACAACATTAGGAAGCTTACATCCACTCTTCTAACCACTTGAAGACAAAGCCCTTTTTGACACTTTTTGTTTACATGAAAACATTTATTTTTTTGCAAGAAAATTATGTTGAACCCCCAAACATTATATATATTTTAAAGCAAAGGCCCTACAGATTAAAATGGTGGGTGTTGCATTTTTTTTTCTACACAGTATTTGCGCAGCGATTTTTCAAACACATTTTTTGGGTTAAAAAATACACTTTTTTTAATTTTAATGCACTAAAACACACTATATTGCCCAAATGTTTGATGAAATAAAAAAGATGATCTTAGGCCGAGTACATAGATACCAAACACGACATGCTTTAAAATTTCGCACAAACGCGCATTGGCGACAAACTACATACATTTTTAAAAGCCTTTAAAAGCCTTTACAGGTTACCCCAGTAGATTTACAGAGGAGGTCTACTGCTAAAATGACTGCCCTCGATCTGACCTTCGCGGTGATACCTCACATGCATGGTGCAATTGCTGTTTACATATGACGCCAGACCGACGCTTGCGTTCGCCATTGGGCAAGAGCAGGGCAGGACAGGGGTGCTTTTTTTTTTTTTTTTTTTTTTTTTATTATTAATTTTGCTTTTTTATTTTATTTTTAAATTGTTCCTTCCAAGTATTTTTTTTTTTAGCATTTTTATTGTTATCTCAGGGAATGTAAATATCCCCTATTATAGCAATAGGTAGTGACAGGTACTCTTTTTTTGAAAAAACTGGGGTCTTCTAGACCCTAGATTTTTCCTCTGCCCTCAAAGCATCTGACCACACCAAGATCGGTGTGATAAAATGCTTTCCCAATTTCCCAATGGCGCTTTTTATATCCGGGGGGGGGCATTCCCTCCCACTGCTTGTAAAAGCAGTCCAGAGGCTAATTAGCCGCTAGGATTGCTTTTACATGAAAGCTGGCCGCAGGCTGAAAAGAATGATACCAAGATGATACCTAAACCCGCAGGCATCATTCTGGTATAAACATTCAAAGTCCAGCAACATACCAGTACGTTGCTGGTCCTTGTTGGACATGTATTGTAATCTTTTTTTTTCATGCAGCCAGTTGGCTGAACGAAAAAAGAGATTGATCGGTGGGTATGCCCACCATTAGAATACCGCCCTTCATCCACCCACTTCCAATGATGGGCATACACGCACTATTTATATATGCCGAAGCATGGGGGCATCCTCCCGCAAAAAAGTTATGCCGCACACACATGGTCGGACTTTTCCACGGGCAAGCCTCCGTCGGAATTTCGACCGTATGTACGCGGCATTAGGAGCAAAATCGCTCCTCCGTTCCTGCTGCCCCAATGCTTCGGCATATATGCTTTTTTTATTTAACTGTGGTGGTGAAATCACCTCCTACAGCACTGGAGTCGCAGGGATCAGGCCTGTCTCTGCGAACGCTGCAGTTATGTGTGTTTTTGTTTTGTAAGTGACAGTGATCGATCGATACTGCACTTGGGTGGCCTGGGCTGGACGGAGGGGCAAAACGCAGGTGCCAGCAGGTATCTGGGCTGATCCCGCTAACACTGCGTTTTTGGGAACCCTAAACTACTGGGGACGCTAGTATAGATCTGATCAGATCAGATATTGATCTGTTCAGATACTATACCACTAAGGGGGGTGTATGCTTCACGCGTGGGTGTTAGCGTTACTGGCACTAACCTGACGCTGCCTGGGGTGTGACTCAGACCCTCTCTGACGCTAAAACCTAATTGATATCACCCGCCGGGCGATCAGGGGGTTAAACCTTTATTGGGTTATATACGGCGGGTGCCCTGACACTATAAAAAGCAAACTAACTAACCAGCGTCACCCGTAACACTTATATGGTGATCACTGGTGAAAGGGTTAACTAGGGGCAATCAGGGGGTTAAAACCTTTATTAAATAATATATGGGGGTACCTGACGCTATAAAAACCTGCGGCGAACCTAAAAAAAATTACTGGCTACCGATCTGCATCACCGACACTAAGACAGCGTTTAGAAAAACGATCGCTTAGCGACAGTGGTGATAGGGGGTGAAAGGGTTACCTGGGGGGCGATCAAGGGGGTTAAACCTTTACTAGATAATATATTGGGGTACCTGACGCTATAAAAACCTGCGGCGAACCTAAAAAAAATTACCAGCTACCGATCTGCATCACCGACACTAAGACAGCGTTTAGAAAAACGATTGCTTAGCGACAGTGGTGATAGGGGGTGAAAGGGTTACCTGGGGGGCGATCAAGGGGGTTAAACCTTTATTAGATAATATATTGGGGTACCTGACGCTATAAAAACATGCGGCGAACCTAAAAAAAATTACTGGCTGCCGATCGGCATCACTGACGCTAAGACAGCGATCAGAAAAATGATCGCTTAGCGACAGTGGTGATAGGGGGTGAAAGGGTTATCTAGGGGGTGATCAGGGGGTTAAACCTTTATTAGGGGGGGTTAGGGGGCTACACTGGACCTAAAACTGAATGTACTGACACTTTTACAGTCACAAATGTCACTGATTGCAGTGATCACTAAATAAATGGTCACTGCAATCAGTGACACTGTGACTGGGGGCTGGGGGGGTGATCTGGGGGGTGATCTGGGGGTGTCTGGGGGGGCCTGGGGGGGGCGATTTATGTCCCTATGTGTCCTGGTGTCAGTGTAGTGTTGTGTGCACTGACCTGATGTCTTCTCTTGTACGGCGCTCGGTATATGTGAGCGCCGCACCAGAGATGACATCACTTCCTCCTGCTTCCTCTGCCTGACACAGACAGAGGGGGCATTTCCATTCGCCGGGAGCGATCGCGAGGGGGTGGCCGGAAACGAATGGCTGCCCCCTCATCCCGGAACGCTCCCGGACACTTAGCCACCGCTCACTGTATAGGAGGGGGGTCCGATTGGACCCCCCAACTATACAAAGGCAATCACGTACACTCTACGTGATTGTGCCTGTCGGTGCCATTCTGCCGACGTATATATACAGTGAGCGGTCGTTAAGTGGTTAATAACCTGCCTGCCTGCTCAATCTAAATGACACTCTCTCTCCGTCCACACCAGCAGCACACTACACAGGGCCGACGTGCTGGCGGCATTATATAGTGTGGGGCGTGGACTTAGTCCCCCAGAGCCATAATTGGCCAAGGGCACCTTGCCTTTGGCCAATTATGGCTCTCTTAGCTGACGGCGCTGGGATTGGCCAAAGCATGCGGGTCGTAGTGCATGCTTTGGCCAGTCATCATACAGCAATGCACTGCGATCTCACAGTGCACTATGGGGCGTGATGTCGCGCTCGAATTTGGCACGAATGCCCCATAATGTTCGTTTTCCGACGAACGGGGGAACAGCCAATGTTCGAGTCGAACTCATGCTCGACCCGAACATAAAGCTCATCCCTAATGGCCACCATTACTCAATCATACAGATTGATGCTTTGCCTATAAGTCTACAGTAAGGTGACATTTCAAATAGGGGGCGCTCTCTTTTGGTTTGTATGAGAAATGTGATTGATAGATCTTCACAACCCGATAATGTAAAACTTTACCAGAGAAAACATAAGCTGGAGGTTTCTGGAAGCTCCTTAGTCATCCTTTAGAGAAAAGGGAATTTTGAGATGCAGAATTGCCGTTTATCTGAACACTTTCACAGATCATTAGATGCACGGTTATAAATGGACTCACTTTCAGGCATTTTACTCGGAACGTGAAAATCTCTCAAAGTGCCGCCACAAAATAGTCAGAAAATCGCTGCTACAAATTGGACTTTTGCTTTAGGAAATCTCACAGCTTCTGGAATGTCACTTAAAGCCGTCGCGACAATGATGATGTTGGTGGGGCTTTGCCGTCAGTTTTGACACAATTTCGGGTGATGGTGCTTAAACCAATGAACCATTATCAATCCAAAATCTTAAATATTTAGATATCAAATAAATGTACGGAGCTTTGAGTGGTATTTGCAATCCATCAAGCATAGAAGTACAGTACAGGCTTCAGGAAGCAGATCCACCCACCGCTCAGGTGACCAACTCCTAGAACATAGCTCTACTGCAGATATTCTCAACCAGGGTTCCTGCAGGGTTTCTTCAGCTGTGGCTAGCTGACCTTCCATTTCATGGTGCCTTCATAGTTACAGGTCTACTGCCAATTGGCAGAGCCAGTAACATGGCCAGTAGCATGACACTAATGATCTTTCCAGCTCGAGGTTCCCTGATCTGTGGCTAGTTGACCTTCTATCTGATAGTGCCCTCATTGTTCCCTGTCCATTGCCACTTGGCAAAGCCAAGCGTATCTCAATCTAAAAGTCACTCCGTACAAAGCAAGTAGGGGCCCCATTGTAATATATAATGTGCAATAATGGATTCTGTATTCCTACGTTTGGGCCACCCTGTAGTTATAGTAACCTACATCGGAACTTTGAGTGGTATTTGCGATCCATCAAGCAGAGAAGTACAGTACAGGCTTCAGGAAGCAGATCCACCCACCACTCAAGTGACCAACTCCTAGAACATGGCTCTACTGCAGGTCTTCTCAACCCGGGTTCCTCCAGGGTTTCTTCAGCTGTGGCTGGCTGACTTTCCATTTCATGGTGCCTTCATAGATACAGGTCCGCAGCCAGTTGGCAGAGCCAGTAACATGACCCCAATGATCTTTTTTATCTAGTGGTTCCTTAAACTGTGGCTATATGACCTTCAATCTGAAGGTGCCTTCATAATTCCAAGTCTATTGCCACTTGGTAAAGCCAGTAGCATGACACCAATGACCTTTCCCACTAGGGGTTCTTTGAGCTGTGCTCAGTTGACCTTCCATCTGATGTTGCCTTCATAGTTCCAGGTCCATTGCTGTGACAGACTAGCCGGGACAGGGGCTTTTGGAGAGGCCTGGGAGCAAGCCTCTTATCCACTGACTATGGGCCCTGGCATTTAGGGGAACACTACTCTTTGGAAGGTGTATGCCTGGGGGATCCGTGGAGTGGTCTTGTTTCTGATTCAAGTTCATGTCTCCCAAAACACACAGACTCTTGGATCTGGAGGTTCCATATACATATTTGGGGCCTCTATGCCTCAAATCAGCAATGGCTGTAGATGTTAATGTAATCTACTCAAACCACTGGGGTCCCCTGCTATAATGTGTTTATTGTAAGTAGGTCTAGTGTGCCTCCGAAAGGGTCTTTAACCCATTGTAAATTGTGCCAATTAACATGCCTAGTGTCTGCTAGCAAACTATTAAGAGATGTGTTCATACTTGTAATAATGTGTATTGTACTTTGTGAGCTCAGTCTGACCTGGAATGAGATCCCTAATTGTCCAGGTGGCTAGTTGTTTAATTAACTTAATGTTTATAGTGTTAATTATATTTCTGTATACAGTTGCGTTTGCACATGATAATGTGATCAGCCTCACCTGAGTGTGTAGTGTATAAAAAGCCTGTATTCTTGTTCAATAAAGGGTTACAGTTTTGCAGCTAAACTAGTCCTGCCTAGTTCTTGGTTGCAATATGCGGCTATAATATCTGATTTCAGACTGGAGGAAGCGGTATACTGAAGGAAGCACCCAAACTGAGCGTGGGAAGGTTCCGTCACAATTGCCACTTGGCAAAACCAGTAGCATGACACCAACTACCTTTCCAGCTAGGCATTCCTCAATCTTTGGCAAGCTGACCCTCCATCTGATGATGCCTTTATAGTTTCAAGCCCATTGCTACTTGGCAGAACAATTAGCATGACACTGATAATCTTTCCAACTAGGGGTTCCTTGATCTATGCCAAGCTGACCTTCCATGTGATGGTGCCTAATGATCTTTCCAACTAGGGGTTCTTTGAGCTCTGGCTAGTTGACCTTCCATCTGATGATGCCTTCATAGTTGCAGGTGTATTGCCACTTGGCAAAACCAGTAGCATGACCTCAATGACCTTTCCAGCTAGG
Organism: Rana muscosa; assembly: GCA_029206835.1. Taxonomy (NCBI): domain Eukaryota; kingdom Metazoa; phylum Chordata; class Amphibia; order Anura; family Ranidae; genus Rana; species Rana muscosa. The sequence continues at coordinate 90,726,884 of CM055124.1, read as the reverse complement.
GTTTCCACAATCTATGGCAAGCTGACCCTCTATCTGATAGTGCCTTTATAGTTTCAGGCCCATTGCTACTTGGCAGAACCAGTAGCATGACTCTGATAATCTTTACAACTAGGGGTTCTTTGACCTATGCCAAGCTGACCGTCCTTCCATCTGATGGTGCCTTCATAGTTTCAGGCTTGTTGCTACTTGGCAGAGCATGACACTTATAATCTTTCCAACTAGGGGTTCTTTGAGCTGTGGCTAGTTGACCTTCCATCTGGTGTCGAAGCCAGTAGCATGACACCAGTGATCTTTCCAGCTAACTGTAAGGGTGTCATTCTAATCAGCACTAGGGATGAGCTTCGTGTTCGAGTCGAACATACGTTCGACTCGAACATCGGCTGTTCGATCGTTCGACGAAGATCGAACGATTTGGGCCGTTCGCGCCAAATTCGAGTGACGCGAACGGCCCACAATGCACTACGCCATCGCAGTGTCATCCAGGCGCTGTGATTGGCCAAGCATGCACTGTGACCCCGCATGCTTGGCCAATCACAGCGCCGGCAGCGAGGAGAGCAATGATTGGCCACAGGCAGGATGCCTGTGGCCAATTATTGCTGAGGGTGTTTAGTACACGCCCCACACTATAAAAGGCCGCCAGCACGGCGGCCTAGTGTAGTGTGTTCCGGAGCAGGGATAGAGCAGCATAGGCAGGGACAGTGACTTTTATTTCTTTCTTGCTTAACCTGGATTCCTTTAGTTTAGGGAAAGAGAAGGATAGGTAGGGAGAGTGTCAGTGTGTTTTGTGCTTGTGCTATAGTGTGCTTAAAAAAAACATTTTTTCTAGGGACAGAAAACTGTAGGTAGGGAGAGTGTCAGTTTCTTTCACTGTGCAAGTCCTTGTTTCTAGGGACCTGGAAGGACAGTGAGTGAATTCTCCTTGTGCTATATTGTGCTTAAAAAAAAACATTTTTTCTAGGGACAGAAAACTGTAGGTAGGGAGAGTGTCAGTTTCTTTCACTGTGCAAGTCCTTGTTTCCAGGGACCTGGAAGGACAGTGAGTGAATTCTCCTTGTGCTATATTGTGCTTAAAAAAAACATTTTTTCTAGGGACAGAAAACTGTAGGTAGGGAGAGTGTCAGTTTCTTTCACTGTGCAAGTCCTTGTTTCCAGGGACCTGGAAGGACAGTGAGTGAATTCTCCTTGTGCTATATTGTGCTTAAAAAAAACATTTTTTCTAGGGACAGAAAACTGTAGGTAGGGAGAGTGTCAGTTTCTTTCACTGTGCAAGTCCTTGTTTCCAGGGACCTGGAAGGACAGTGAGTGAATTCTCCTTGTGCTATATTGTGCTTAAAAAAAACATTTTTTCTAGGGACAGAAAACTGTAGGTAGGGAGAGTGTCAGTTTCTTTCACTGTGCAAGTCCTTGTTTCTAGGGACCTGGAAGGACAGTGAGTGAATTCTCCTTGTGCTATATTGTGCTTAAAAAAAACATTTTTTCTAGGGACAGAAAACTGTAGGTAGGGAGAGTGTCAGTTTCTTTCACTGTGCAAGTCCTTGTTTCCAGGGACCTGGGAGGACAGTGAGTGAATTCTCCTTGTGCTATATTGTGCTTAAAAAAAACATTTTTTCTAGGGACAGAAAACTGTAGGTAGGGAGAGTGTCAGTTTCTTTCACTGTGCAAGTCCTTGTTTCTAGGGACCTGGAAGGACAGTGAGTGAATTCTCCTTGTGCTATATTGTGCTTAAAAAAAACATTTTTTCTAGGGACAGAAAACTGTAGGTAGGGAGAGTGTCAGTTTCTTTCACTGTGCAAGTCCTTGTTTCCAGGGACCTGGAAGGACAGTGAGTGAATTCTCCTTGTGCTATATTGTGCTTAAAAAAAACATTTTTTCTAGGGACAGAAAACTGTAGGTAGGGAGAGTGTCAGTTTCTTTCACTGTGCAAGTCCTTGTTTCCAGGGACCTGGAAGGACAGTGAGTGAATTCTCCTTGTGCTATATTGTGCTTAAAAAAAAACATTTTTTCTAGGGACAGAAAACTGTAGGTAGGGAGAGTGTCAGTTTCTTTCACTGTGCAAGTCCTTGTTTCCAGGGACCTGGAAGGACAGTGAGTGAATTCTCCTTGTGCTATATTGTGCTTAAAAAAAACATTTTTTCTAGGGACAGAAAACTGTAGGTAGGGAGAGTGTCAGTTTCTTTCACTGTGCAAGTCCTTGTTTCCAGGGACCTGGAAGGACAGTGAGTGAATTCTCCTTGTGCTATATTGTGCTTAAAAAAAACATTTTTTCTAGGGACAGAAAACTGTAGGTAGGGAGAGTGTCAGTTTCTTTCACTGTGCAAGTCCTTGTTTCTAGGGACCTGGAAGGACAGTGAGTGAATTCTCCTTGTGCTATATTGTGCTTAAAAAAAACATTTTTTCTAGGGACAGAAAACTGTAGGTAGGGAGAGTGTCAGTTTCTTTCACTGTGCAAGTCCTTGTTTCCAGGGACCTGGAAGGACAGTGAGTGAATTCTCCTTGTGCTATATTGTGCTTAAAAAAAACATTTTTTTCTAGGGACAGAAAACTGTAGGTAGGGAGAGTGTCAGTTTCTTTCACTGTGCAAGTCCTTGTTTCCAGGGACCTGGAAGGACAGTGAGTGAATTCTCCTTGTGCTATATTGTGCTTAAAAAAAACATTTTTTCTAGGGACAGAAAACTGTAGGTAGGGAGAGTGTCAGTTTCTTTCACTGTGCAAGTCCTTGTTTCAAGGGACAGAGAAGGACACCTGAAGGTAGCCCTTATTGCTTTTTTCCCATCTCCCTGCAGGCCATCTATTAGAATGTCTGGAAGGCAAACAAGGAGAGGCAGACAGTCAGGAGGCAATAAAAGAGGGCAAGCAGGCTCTGTGTCTGGGGGCAACAGTGCTGGTCGTGGACGCGGTGCATTGTCATCAGCACATGGCCATGGGACACGCTTGTCCTTCTTTTCGGCAGCTGGACATGTTGAGCCACATCATGCCGAAGACTTGGTAGAGTGGATGACCAAGCCCTCCTCCTCCTCCTCATCCTCTCTCACCCAGGCTCAGGGTACTGGCAAAGCAGCTGCCAAAGCGTCCTCTTCCCTGGTATCAATGTCAGACTCATCATCAGTCACTCCTTCCCTAGACCCACCATGTCCTCCTCCTGAGGAGTCCCCCGAACTGTTTGAGCACAGTGTTGGGTACATGCTCCAGGAGGATGCCCAGCGTTTCGAAGGGTCTGATGATGAAACCCAGCTACAGGAAGGCAGTAGGGTGAGAGCAGACAGAGGGGATGCTCAAGAAGGACACCAATCTGGCAGTCATGTTCCAGCAGCTGCAGCATACTGCCAGATTGGCTCCAGTGATGAGGAGGGAGGGGATGATGAGGTCACTGACTCCACCTGGGTGCCTAATAGGAGAGAGGAGGAGGAGGAGGATGAGGAGGAGGCACATCTCCAACGAGGCAGGATGCCCTTTGGTGGCCAGCGTAAGGGCAGTACACCGACGGAATCACACCGCAGAGCTCCGCCTGTGCAGGGCGCTGCCTCTGCCCGTCATTCAAAAAGTTCCTTGGTGTGGGCCTTTTTTGAGGCTAGTGCATCAGATCGCACAGCTGCTGTTTGCAACATATGTCTCAAGCGTATATCGCGTGGCCAAAACATCAGCCGCTTGGGTACCACATGCCTGACCAGACATATGTTGACCTGCCATGCAGCTCGTTGGCAAGCCTACCTCAAAGACCCACACCAAAGAACAAAGCGGACCTCTCCTTGCACCGCATCAGCTGGGATCTCCAACCCCACTATAACTTCAGTCCTCTCAGAAACATGCACTGAGAGGAATGAAGGTGTAGAATTAGGTGTGTCACAGCCAAGTACTTGCGGCCACTCTGCTAGCAGTACACCGACGTCCGATTCTAGCAGGCAAATTTCCCTGCCCCAGCTGCTGGACCGTCGAAAGAAGTTCACTCCCAGCCATCCACATGCCCAGCGGTTGAATGCTAGCTTGGCTAAATTGCTAGCGCTTCAACTGCTGCCTTTTCAGTTGGTAGACTCGGCCCCCTTCCGTGAGTTTGTGCAATGTGCGGTTCCTCAGTGGCAGGTTCCCAAACGCCACTTTTTCTCACGGAAGGCTATTCCGGCTCTCTACCGGCATGTGGAAGGCAATGTCTTGGCCTCGCTGGACAGGGCGGTCAGCGGTAAGGTGCATATTACCGCTGACTCATGGTCCAGCAGGCATGGACAGGGACGTTACCTTTCTTTCACGGCCCATTGGGTCACTCTTTTGGCAGCTGGGAAGGATGCAGGACAAGGTGCAGTAGTGTTGGAGGTTGTCCCACCGCCACGCCTCCAAAATGCTACTACTGGTTGTGACACACCTCTCTCCTCCACCCCCTCCTCTTCTTCTTCCTCCATGGCCTCTTCCTGTGGTTTGTCCTATGAACCAGCGGTGCTCCGTAGCCGTTCACGGGGCTACGCAAGTACGCAGGCAAAAAGATGCCATGCCGTGCTTGCGCTGGTGTGTTTGGGGGACAGAAGCCACACTGGGGCAGAGGTCCTGTCTGCTCTGCAGGGCCAGGCCGAGAGGTGGTTGACGCCACGCCAGCTTAAGCCAGGAATGGTGGTTTGCGACAATGGCACCAACCTCCTCTCCGCCCTCCGACAGGGACAACTGACCCATGTGCCCTGTGTGGCTCACGTCCTTAACCTGGTGGTGCAGCGGTTCTTGGGCAGGTACCCGGGCTTACAGGATGTCCTGAGGCAGGCCAGGAAAGTCTGTGTGCATTTCCGCAGATCTTATAATGCCAGTGCTCGCCTGGCTGAGCTGCAAAAGGAGTTGAACCTGCCCAAGAACCGCCTTATATGTGACATGCCCACCAGGTGGAACTCAACGTTGGCCATGCTGCAGCGGTTGCACACGCAGCAGAGGGCCATCAATGAGTACCTGTGCGACTACGGCACCAGGACAGGGTCAGGGGAGCTTGGTTTTTTTTCTCCACGCCAGTGGGGCATGATCAGGGATGCATGCACTGTCCTGGCACCATTTGAGGAGGCCACGAGGATGGTGAGCAGTGACAGTGCATGCATCAGTGACACTGTACCTCTTGTCCACCTGTTGGAGCACACGCTGCGTGGAATAATGGACAGGGCACTTGAGGCAGAACAGAGGCAGGAAGAGGAGGACTTCCTTGCCTCTCAAGGCCCCCTTTACCCAGACAGTGTTCCTTCTGTCCCACCCATCGCACAGGAAGAGGAAGAGGAGGAGGAGGAGGAGGAGGATTGTGTCAGCATGGAGGTGGAGGCTGGCACTCAGCATCATCAGCAGCAGTCTTTTAGGGATGATTTACAGTCCCAAGAAACCAGTGGACTTGTACGTGGCTGGGAGGAGGTGACTGCGGATCATGTCGTCCTTAGTGACCCAGAGGACTCCGGAGCGAATGCCTCAGCAAACCTACGCTGCATGGCCTCCCTGATCCTGCAAAGTCTGCGGAAGGATCCTCGTATTCTTTGGATCAAGGAGAGGGACCATTACTGGCTGGCCACTCTCCTTGATCCACGGTACAAGGGTAAGGTTGCGGACCTTATGTTACCGTCGCAGAGGGAGCAGAGGATGAGACAACTCCGGGAGGCCTTGCAGAAAGGTCTGTGCAACGCGTTCCCAGAGACTGGGAGGTTACAAACTCCTGGTCCAGGACAACGAGTTGCTGAGGCTTCGGCCAGTCAAAGAAGGAGCGGTGGGGAAGGTGGCCGTCTGACCGATGCGTTCAGACAATTCTTTAGTCCGCAGCCCCAAAGTATGATTGGTTCCAGCAACCATCGCCAGCGTCTGATAAACATGGTGCAGGAATATGTAGGGGCAAGGTCAGACTTGGACACCTTCCCCACCGAAAATCCTCTGGCTTACTGGGTCTTGAGGATGGATCACTGGCCAGAGCTTGCACAGTATGCAATTGAGCTACTGGCCTGTCCTGCATCCAGCGTTCTTTCGGAACGCACATTCAGTGCTGCTGGAGGATTTGTCACGGATCACAGGGTGCGCCTGTCCACCGACTCGGTTGATCGACTGACTTTCATCAAGATGAACCAGTCTTGGATCACCACCAGCTACCACACACCTGATGCTGATATAACAGACTAATTGATTTTAACATGTCACGTCCCTTCAAGACTGATGCTGATGCTGAGTGCCTGTGCTGTTATGTTGACTGGCTATCCTCCTCCTCCGAGTCCTCAATGATACGATTGATGATGATAGCTTGGAAGATCATTTTTGTTTATGGGTGCCGCCACCAGTGGCTAAGGCCCAATTTTTCAGCCCCTGTTTTACAGGGGCGTGTACTTACAATTTTTTTAGCAATAATTTGCCATAGGGCTCATTGCTGTGCTACAAGTACAGTATCTGTGAGGGGTTGTAGTGTTGTGCCACCAGTGCCTAAGGCCCAATTTTTCACCCCCTGTTCAACAGGGGCGTGTCATTACAATTTTTGAAGCAATACTTTGCAACAGGGCTCATTGCTGTGCTCCAAGTACAGTATCTGTGAGGGGTTGTAGTGTTGTGCCACCAGTGCCTAAGGCCCAATTTTTCAGCCCCTGTTCAACAGGGGCATGCAATTACAATTCTTGATGTAATAATTCACAGCAGGGCCCATTCCTGCACCCACCAAGAGTAAGTCTGAGGGCTTACAGTGTTGTGGCAACGCCACCACCACCACTACCACGAAAGGCCCAATTTTTCAGCCCCTGTTCAAAAGGGGCATGTAATTACAATTCTTGATCTAATAATTCACAGCAGGGCCCATTCCTGCACCCACCAAGAGTAACTCTGAGGGCTTACAGTGTTGTGGCAACACCACCACCACCACCACGAAAAGCCCAATTTTTCAGCCCCTGTTCAACAGGGGCATGCAATTACAATTCTTGATCTAATAATTCACAGCAGGGCCCATTGCTGCACCCACCAAGAGTAACTGTCAGGGCTTACAGTGTTGTGGCACCAGCACCACCATCAAAGCCCCAATTTTTACTACCACTGTTCAACAATTATATGTAATTAAAATTCCTGATATAATAGTTGACAGCAGGGCGTTCCAGCACCAACCAAGAGTAACTGTGAGTGCTTACAGTGTTGTGCCAACACCAACAACTAAGGGGCCTATTTCTGCAGAGTATATACGGCAGGTCCCTACTTTCAAACATCCAACTTACAAACGACTCCTACTTGCAAACGCAAGAAGACAACAGGAAGTGAGAGGAAATCTACCCCTAGGAAGGAAAATTCTCTCCTGTAAGAATTAATATGGGAGAAAGGTGTCTCCTCTGTACTGATGCTTTATCAGCAATCCTTGTTTCAAGAAAAACACCACATTTCAAAAACAGTTGTCATTGGGACGGAAAGTGAGGTGAAATGTTCTGAACAGGGGCACAGACAGCAAAACAAATGTTACAGGGGTGATAACCCTTACCTATGTTTCCCAAAAAGTTTAAAAATAGATTTTTGGGCTGGAGCTACACTTCAACAATGTACCTGTTCAAAATTACAAACAGATTCTACATAAGAACAAACCTACAGTCCCTGTCTTGTATGCACCGCCTGTATACGGCTGTTCAGAGTATATAGGGCCTTTTTTATTTTATGTGCGGGGTTCCCCTTAATATCCATACAAGACCCAAAGGGGCTGGTAATGGGCTGGGGTAGGGGGGGGGGGTCATGGGGTAGCTATGCCATTTTTCTTAAAGATTTTCATCCATATTACCGGGACCAGACATTACATTAAAGCCGCAAGAAGTTTTAAATGGCTTTTTTTTCCTTTAGAAGTGTCATTTTGTGCAGGGACAGTTCTAAACACGGGAAACACGTGGCACTTCACAGGCATACTTTAGACACCCCCCAGGTATGATATTTAAAGGAATATTTGACTTTTTTTTTTCACTTTATGCATCATTAAAATGACTGCTCCCGAAAAACGACCGTTTTTAAAACTTCTTTTTGCATTGATACATGTCCCCTGGTGCAGAACCCGGGTTCCCAAACCCTTTTTAGGACAATAACATGCATAATAGTTGTTATAATTAGCACTTTAGAATTCGAACGTTCGCATCCATTGTATTTAATAGGGTTCTAATGTTCGTACGAACTTTCGGTCCGTTCGCGGGTTCTGGTGCGAACCGAACCCGGGGGTGTTCGGCTCATCACTAATCAGCACTGTAAGGGGTCTTTTTTTTCATTGTCCACCAATGTAAAAGGCATTTTCCTTATGACTTCTGATGGACTAATCTCAGCAGGGGTTCTTGGACACCTGAAAATTATTACAAGGGTTCCTCTGGGGTAAAAAGCTTGTGGAATTGTGGCTAGTGGATTGCATAAATATTCTAAACATCTTTTTTTTTTTACATTAGACAGATGCATTTCTTGCTGTATAGTGATTGCACCTACCTGGATGCCTCTAAAACCGCAATCTGATGCCGCGTACACACGGCCGTTTTTCCCGTCGAAAAAAACGTCATTTTTCCCATTCGACGAGAAAAACGATAGTCTGTGGGCTTTCTGTAGTTTTTTTCGACGAGAAAAACGGCATTAAAAACGACGAGAAAAATTAGAACATGTTCTAATTTTTCTCGTCGTTTTTTTCGACATGTTTTCCGCGGCAGTGTTTCCCATAGGGAAACACTGCCGCGGAGCCCACACACGGTCGTTTTTTTCGACCAAAAAAAAAATGACATTTAAAACGGCCGTGTGGGGGGGGGGGGGGGGGGAATTCACCGTCAAAAAAAATCGATCGTGTGTACGCGGCATCAGTGTTTCTAAAGACTTCAGAAGTACATGAGTGATCGATCCCGCCATCATCTCGCCATAGCCAAACCATCATCTCGTCATAACCAAACCATCATCTCGCCATAACCAAACCATCATCTCGCCATAACCAAACCATCATCTCGCCATAACCAAACCATCATCTCGTCATAACCAAACCATCATCTCGCCATAACCAAACCATCATCTCGTCATAACCAAACCATCATCTCGTCATAACCAAACCACCATCTCGCCATAACCAAACCATCATCTCGCCATAACCAAACCATCATCTCGTCTTAACCAAACCATCATCTTGCCATAACCAAAACATTATCTCTCCATAACCAAAATATGAACATTGGGCGGAATGGCAAACAGTCAGCAGTTAGTTGGTTCAGCTGAACCAATCATGGGTTAAATATTGTAACAATGAAAGTGAAAAAAGCTAGCTGCTAATTGGCTGTCATTCCATTAAATGTTCCTTCCACCCAATACAGATATTTTGGTTATGGAGAGATGATGGTGGGATCGATCACTCATGTATTTCTGAAGTCTTATGGAACATTGAGATTTGGGTTTTCCAGGCACTGACTAGAACTTTAGAAAATAACTTAATATGAACATGAAGGGCTGTAAATTAAATAAAAGTTTCAGGTCTCTAGCCATGTTAAGTGTTGGGCCTGTCTTCTATGGTGAGTAATAACTACCAGTAAAAGGAAGAATGTGATTGATATCGGGGGCCATGGGGAGAGAGCGTACATATGGGGCTATAGGTAGCACTGCCTATAAATCAGAATGTTCTGACCTTGCTTGCACTCTACAATATGCATGTATAAAAGCCTTCAATAAACTGATAAACATTTGTTTCCAGCAGAATTCTCGGTGACAGACAGATGCTGTTTTACTGGTCGTACAAATCTGTGAAATAGATGGATGTCATCAGGCAATTACGGCTCCCTTGTGTGGACATTTCCAAACCCTTTTAGTTTCTGCGATTTCATGCAGCCGCAATATTTTACATTTTACTAAGCCTTTCAATCACTATGAGGAGTCCGCTTCACTCCGACAACAGCGAGTTACAGCATTTTATCCATTCTGCTGCCAAGCATTACTCAGAGTAAAAGTAGTTTAACGTTCTGCAGCGAGGAACTGTTGTTCATATTGTTCATAGTGACTCGTCACGTTGTTTGCTTATCCTTGTGTAGGTTAGAGGATAAAAGTTTGTGTCTGATCGTCATTTGCATTAATCAGTTTTGCATTTTCAGTTTTCAATACACCTGCATTTTGTGAAAGTACTAAAGCTTATGTGTGGAAGTCAAGCTGGGCATCAGGAATCTATGGGTGTGAGGAAGCCATGGGTGTAAGAAGGGCATGGGTGCCAGAAAGGTGTGTGTGTCTGGAAAGTGTGTGTGTGTCAGGAAGGTGAGGGTGTAAGGAAGTCATAGGTGTGAAGGGGGAATGAGTGTCTGGAAGGTACGAGTGTCTGGAAGGTACGGGTGTCTGGAAGGTACGGGTGTCTAGAAGATGTGGGTGTCAGGAAGGTGTGGGTGTAAGGCAGTGGCGGCTGGTGAAGTTTTAGGATGGGGGGGCGCAAGACCCCACCCCTCCACATTGGTCCCTCCCACTTCTCATAAGCCACACCCCTTATATAATCCACCCACTCCGTCCCCTGTATTCCACTTGCTTCCACTCATAGTGTCAGGAGTATAGAGATCAGCATCACAGGACAGAGTATACAGCCCCAGCATCACAGATCATGGTATATAGCGTAGCCTTACAGATCGACGCAAACAAACTAAAAAAATTACACTGTTAGTAAATCGCATAAATCTGCATTTTGCAACCTGTAAAAAAAAAAAAAAAAACGCACATATCTGCAACCTGTAAATCGCACAAATTTGCATTCTGCAACCCCCCCCCCCCTCCAATCAGGTCAGCTACAGTGCTAGACTATATACATGACAGGGGGGTGGTGGACACAGCAATCACCCCCCCCCCTCCCTCAGACCAGCACAGGGTGGCAGGGCAGACAGACACACTCCTCCAGGCGACAGCCTCTTCTTCTTACAACACTACTACAAGTCCCAGCATTGGGAAAAAAAGTCATGACCACTCATCATCCTTCGAGTTTCAAATTATAATCTGCTAAATCCCCGGATGATTTAGTTCCCTATGTATGTGTGGGACTACAATCCCAGCATCATAGAACTCTGGTGCATGCAATCCCCCATTATGGGACTACAAGTCCCAGCATCGCAGGGGCACCCATCCTCCTTGGAGCCCTATACTATAACCTGCCGAGACTTGAAGTTCTCCACCCTCTCCTGGAGAGATCAGGTTAACCCATTGCACGCCAGCCTGCTGAGATTTGTAGTTCTCCATTCTCTCCCTCCTAAGACTCTGGTAATTTTTTTTTAATAAGTAGCTTTGGGGGGGGGGGGGGTGGGGCGGCGCCCCTGCGCCACCTATTGATGGGCCGCCACTGGTGTAAGGAAGTCATAGGTGTGAGGAGGGCATGGGTGTCAGGAAGGCGTGGATGTCTAGAAGGCATGGATGTCTGGAAGGTGTGGGTGTCAGGAAGGTATGGGTGCCAAGAAGGCGTGGGTTTCAGAAAGGCGTGAGTGTGAGGAAGGCATGGGTGTCTGGAAGGTACGGGTCTCTGGAATGCGTGGGTGTGAGGAAGTTATGGGTGTGAGGAGGGCATAGGTGCAAGGAAGGCATGGGTGTCTGGAAGTTGTGAGTGTCTGGAAGGCGTGGATGTCAGGAAGGCATGGGTGTGAGGAAGCCGGAAGGCATAGGGGTCAAGAAGGCATGGGTGTCAGGAAGGCATAGGTGTCGGGAAGGCATAAGGGTCAAGAAGGCATGGGTGTCTGGAAGGCATGGGTGTGAGGAAGGCCTAGGGGTCAGGAGGGCAAGGGTGTGGGCAAGGCGTGGGTGTGAGGAAGGCGTGGGTGTCTGGAATGTGTGGGTGTGAGCAAGACATAGGGATCAGGAAGGTGTGGGTGTCAGGAAGGTGTGGGTTTTTAGAAGGCATGGATGTCAGGAAGACATAGGGGGCAAGAAGGCGTGTGTGTGAGGAAGGTGTACTGTAGGTGTGAGGAGGGCATGGGTGCCTGGAATTTGTGAGTGTCTGGAAGGCATGGGTGTCAGGAAGGCATAGGGGTTAAGAAGGCATGGGTGTCAGGAAGGGTTAGGGGTCAAGGAGGCATGGGTGTCAGGAAGGCATAGGGGTCAAGAAGGCGTGGGTATCAGGAAGGCATAGGGGTCAAGAAGGTATGGGTGTCAGGAAGGCATAGGGGTCAAGAAGGCGTGGGTATCAGGAAGGCATAGGGTTCAAGAAGGCATGGGTGTCAGGAAGGCATAGGGGTCAGGAGGGCATGAATGTGAGGAAGGCGTGGGTGTCTGGAATGTGTGGGTGTGAGCAAGGCATACGGGTCAGGAAGATGTGTATGTCAGAAAGGCGTGGGTGTCGGGAAGGCGTGGGTGTCGGGATGGCGTGGGTGTCGGGAAGGCGTGGCTGTGAGCAAGGCATAGGGGTCAGGAAGATGTGTATGTAAGGAAGGTGTGGGTGTCAGGAAGGCATGGGTGTCAGGAGGGTGTGGGTGTCAGGAAGGCATAGGGGTCAGGAGGGCATGAATGTGTGGAAGGCGTGGGTGTCTGGAAGGTGTGGGTGTGAGCAAGGCAAAGGGGTCAGGAAGATGTGTATGTAAGGAAGGCGTGGGCGTCGGGAAGGCGTGGGTGTCGGCAAGGCGTGGGTGTCGGGAAGGCGTGGGTGTCGGGAAGGCGTGGGTGTCATGAAGGCGTGGGTGTCATGAAGGCGTGGGTGTCATAAAGGCGTGGGTGTCAGCAAGGCGTGGGTGTCATAAAGGCGTGGGTGTCGGCAAGGCGTGGGTGTCGGGAAGGCGTGGGTGTCGGGAAGGCGTGGGTGTCGGGAAGGCGTGGGTGTCGGGAAGGCGTGGGTGTCATAAAGGCGTGGGTGTCATAAAGGCGTGGGTGTCGGGAAGGCGTGGGTGTTGGGAAGGCGTGGGTGGGATTGGCACCAATTGCCATGCAGAGTTGCTGATAGAGGTGTACAGGTAGTCTTCCCATACTGGACCCAGACCCCATTGGGTCAACAGGGGTTGTCAAACAGAGCTCCATGATCTTTAACCATGACCCATGAATCCTTTTGATTGCCAAACTCCAGAGAAGACTTAGAAGCTCTGTGACCCGTCCCGCCCATTGGCCACTGTTTGGAGGAGGAGACCCGGAACCGCCAAGTCAACTTCCACCAACAAAATTCCTTCAGAGAGGAATCATGCAATGTATGTTTCGGCCCCTCCTGTCTGATCTCTGGTGGAGCCTCTCTTCTTCTCTTGGACAGAAGGGCCCCAGGTAACACGAGGGGCCCCTGTATCTGGATTGCCAACCCTTCCTGTCAGGCAGGCTGTTTGGGGGGCCCTATGATTTCTAATGGTAGCCCTGTTGGCATGCACCACATATTCAGGCCGTCACTTCTCTAAGTGATTTAAGCCAATTAGTATCCAGTTTTATAAATGACCCCGGATTATGCACCCGACAGCACATCCCCCATTTATTTATTACTCCGGCTCATTATGTGAGCTCACTTATTCCGCTTTTACGCAAAACGTACGGACATTTTAATTTCCATCATGTCATTAATTTTAATTTGGCATGTTTGCTGGAATGCACGTGTGTAGTTAATGCAAACTACCCCCCCCCCCCCCCTCTCCAACCAGTGACAAATTACCCGGGCACTCGGCAAATTAACCAATCGAACCACAGCAACCAGGAAGAGTATTACTGCCGGGGTTCATGAGCTCTTCTATTAACCTTTCTAGCTGATTAAAATAGATTGTCCATGTGTGGTCTGCATGTGATGTTATTAAGGAGCTAAAACACACAGCTGTAGACGAGGCGACTCGAATCAAATGAAGATAAAGATTATTATTACGGAAACGCGATAAAGCAAATAAAAATGATGTGCATGCCGTATGTGCTCATGTCCTACAGACAGCATGTGACTTTACATGTACTGCTCCAGGACATTGTCCAAAAGTATTGGGACACCTGCCTTTACACACACATGAACTTTAATGGCATCCCAGTCTTAGTCCCGTAGGGTTCACTATTGCGTTGGCCCACCCTTTGCAGCTATAGCAGCTTCAACTCTTCTGGGAAGGCGGTCCACAAGGTTTAGGAGTGTGTCTATGGGAAGGTTTGACCATTCTTCCAGAAGTGCATTTGTGAGGTCAGGCACTGATGTTGGACGAGAAGACCTGGCTCGCAGTCTCCGTTCTAATTCATCCCAAAGGTGTTCTATCGGGTTGAGGTCAGGACTCTGTGCAGGCCAGTCAAGTTCCTCCACCCCAAACTCGCTCATCCATGTCTTTATGGACCTTGCGTTGTGCACTGGTCCCAATCATTTGGTGGAAGGGGGATTATGGTGTGGGGTTCTTTTTTAGGGGTTGGGCTTGCCCCTTAGTTCATGCTGGAACAGGAAGGGGCCATCCCCAAACTGTTCCCATAAAGTTGGGAGCATGAAATTGTCCAAAATGTCTTGGTATGCTGAAGCCTTAAGAGTTCCCTTCACTGGAACTAAGGGGCCAAACCCAACCCCTGAAAAACAACCCCCACACCATAATCCCCCCTCCACCAAATAGTGCACAAAGCAAGGTCCATAAAGCGAGTTTGGGGTGGAGTCCTGATCTCAACCTGATAGAACACCTTTGGGATGGATTCGAGCGGAGACTGAGAAACAGGCCTTCTCGTTCAACATCAGTGCCTGACCTCACAAACGCTCTTCTGGAAGAATGGTCAAACATCCCCATAGACGCACTCCTAAACCTTGTGGACAGCCTTCCCAGAAGAGTTGAAGCTGTTATAGCTGCAAAGGGTGGGCCAACTCAATATTGAACCCTACGGACTAAGACTGGGATGCCATTAAAGTTCATGTGCGTGTAAAGGCAGGCGTACTTTTGACAATATAGTGTATATAATTCATAGATTTTACAAACTGTCCATGAATATACTGATGGTTGGCAACCCTATGGAGAAGTATTGGTAATACAGCTCATTCTTCCACTGCACTTGGGTACAAAGGGTGACACGGCTACTCCAAACCTACAACTCTGCAACTCCCGTTGTCACCTCTCTATCTCGGTCATTGGACTGTAGATAAGCATCACCATTCCTGGGTGTCTTTCTCCATCCGCCAGGGTCTGAAACATGTTAGTTTGATAGCATTGAGTAGCATTTGATAGCATTGAGTGTGGTAGGGCCCGATATTGCCAAATTATCGGGCCCTAGTTTGCTGGCAATTGTGGGAAGGTGATATATGGCATTAATGAGTTTGATGTGTTGCACACATATGTGGAGGGTGTTTCCGCTCACCTGCCTACCCCCCCCCCACCCCCCAGCATTGGGTCTCTCCTGTTGTGTACGGCCACCAGCTTCCTGTTTCCCCCAGCACCTCAGCCAATCATAGAGGGGGCGCTGCCACAAAAGGCCAGCAAAGGGTGCAAGCAACGTGTCCACATGCTAGTAGCTGGACCCCATGTGTTCCCAAGTAACCTCTGTGGTGTTTCCCCAAATCTTTCCAATGGTATCTCCATGACCTCCAGTGTTCCCGGTGTCTGTCCGGCCTGTACCCAGTTCCTGTGTGTCTTCAGTGGTCCCCAGTGTTCTTTGTGTCCTTCTAGCTTGTCTCTGGTCTGCTCCATACTTCAGTGTTCCCTGTGCCCCCCCCCGGCCTACAACCTGCTCTAAGGGGCCCCTGCACACTTCAGTCTGCTCCATGCTTTAGTGTTTTCATGCATTCCAGCCCACAACCTGATCCTGCCATCTTAATAGGAGAAATTGGAAATAGGGTTGCCCCTGGGATAGTGCGGACCGGTGCAGTGAAAAGAACTGACTAAAAACTTTATTTAAAAAAGTAGAAAGGTTTTTATTATAATAGATCATAAAAAGTTGAAAAAATAGAAAAAAGTTTTCAATGACACATTGAGATAATTACAATAGAATTATGATTTGTGAGTATCACATTGATAGCCAAAATACATTACATTTGCATCCCTATGGGCGGATGCTAAACATCAGTACAGGGGGATGCAGGTAAATACCGACATGTTTCGGATATACGCGGCAATTCAGGACCGAGGTATATATGTTCCTTCTTCAGGGTAGGTATGAGGGCTGAGCAATGTATTTAAATTTGAATCTGTGATTCAAGAGGAAAAACAACAAAAAGAAAAACAATATATAAGAGTACAATATTTGGTTTTACAGCGACATTGCGTGTTTAAACATTATGCATGGCATGCAAAAATAGGCATTTGAGCAAAAACATCCAATCAAATTATAGTTATCCATTGGGATGTGACCGGTTGCTTGGAACTAACCATAATACACTGTTATAGCTTCATCTTATATCTCCTCCACTGCCATCTTAATAGCACCCTGGGCCCCTGAGCAAAGTAATGCACTGGGGCCCCAACCAGCCTGCATCAGGTGTCCCCATTACCGTGTTCCCATATATCAGGTTCCCCCATCACAGTATCCACATACATCAGGTTCCCCCATCACAATGTTCTCATACATCAGGTGTCCCCCTTCATAGTGCCCCCATACATCGGGTTCCCCCATCACAGTTCCCCCATACTCCAAGTGTCCCCTTCACAGTGTCCCCTTACATCAAGTGTCCCCTTACATCAGGTTCCCCCATCGCAGTGAGCCCAAACATCAGGTGTCCCCCTTCACAGTATCCTCATACATCGGGTTCCCCCACCACGTGCCACCATACATCAGCTGTCCCCATACATCAATACATCAGGTTCCCCCATCACAATGTCCCCATACATCAGGTATCCCCATTTCCAGTGCCCCCATACATCAGGTTCCCCCATCACAGTGCCCCCATACATCAGGTTCCCCCATCACAGTGCCCCCTTACATCAGGTGTCCCCATGCATCAGGTTCCCCCATCACAGTGTCCCTATACATCAGGTGTCCCCCTTTATAGTGCCCCCATACATCAGGTTCCCCCCATCACAGTGCCCCCATACATCAGGTTCCCCCCATCACAGTGCCCCCATTCTCATCCCCCCGGGGCCAGTAACACGAGGGACTCTCACTTACCTTCTTGTCCTGGCCTGCATCGGTCTGGCGGATAGGAGGAGGAGGAGGCAGCAGAGGCGGAGGCGGCTCACAGTTTTGCTTGTCTCCCCTGCGTTCTGGCCGCCATGTTCAGTGTCCGGCGCACTGTGATTGGGCGTATGGGAATCACGTCCGGAGGCGTGACTTCAGGACCAACCGCAATCGCGGACAGGCCAGCCCTACACCTCACATGACCTCCATACTCCCAATCACAGGGCACCGGACACTGAACATGGCGGCCAGAGTGCTGGGGTCACGGAACCTAAAATTAGGAGGAGGCAGCCAGTAGTCACACAAAATTCGCCCCCCCCCAAATATCGCGCCTGGGGCCACGGCACCCCCTGCACCCCCCACGCTACCCCACTGCTCCGATGTTAATATCATTTGATTATGTTGGTTGTCCCAGGCTCAGGTTTACCAATAATAAGTAACATTTACATTTTTCACATTTTAGATCGGGGGACGTCGATCTTTCAAGGGTGCCACAACTAGAAAAAAAAGTTGAGAAATGCCGATGTAAACTATAGAAACTTTCATATTCCACCTTCTCAGCTTCCTTCCAACAGGATAGGATTTAATTTCAGTCCAATGCTTGGTTCTTGGTTCTCCGGCACAGCTGAGCACGTCTCCCTGTCTGTAATGTATCCTGACATTTTCAGGGTCAGGGCGGTGAAATTCCGGCACGTTGAAAGGCAGACCGGTATTTATTGGGTCATCGAGCGCTCGGGCTCCTACGCAGAACCTCCATTATAAGTCACCTAGCTAAGGTGGACGTTTCCAAACCTGCAATTACCACCCAGCGGGGTCCATCTCACGCACAGCGGAGAGCGAAGACTTCTAAGAGAGGAAATTGACGACTTGCAGCAACGGACATTATGTGCGCCTTCACTTCAACATTGACCGTACCATAGAGACTATATATATATCTATGCAGTGCAGAATAAAAAGTGCTTCTATGTAGCTAACGTGGTGGAATAAAACTTGTATTTTCTTATTATTATTTAGGTTTTTATCAAAGGGGAACTGTTAAAACAGCTTTTATATGTGTTACCTTGTTTTAGTGTTACATTGTTATAATGAGCTTAGTTGCATTGTAATAAGGAGTTTACCGTTCACTTGGGTCACTTTTATCTCTTTTACCACTTAACCACTTGCTTACTGGGCACTTAAACCCCCTTCGTACCCAGACCAATTTTCAGCTTTCAGCGCTGACGCACTTTGAATGACAATTGCGCGGTCATACAACGCTGTACCCAAATTATATTTTTATCACTTTTTTCCCACAAATAGAGCCTTCTTTTGGTGGTATTTGATCACCTCTGCGGTTTTTATTTTTTGCGCTATAAACAAAAAAAGATAGAATTTTTTTTAAAAAACACAATATTTTTTTACTTTTTGCTATAATAATATCCCAATTTTTTATGTAGCGCACCAACCCCAGACTTTACCTGCTTTAATTCTGCTTGGCTCCTCCGCAGGAAAAGAATGAGGCACACCGCACCACAAGCCCGTACCCTAGGGTGACCACATTTCCAAACTACCATTCAGGGACACCCTCCCTTCCCAAAAATCAGCTTGTGCTGTAACGAATCACAGCACAGTGATTGGACACAAGTGGCGGGATTTATTATTTCTCCAATCACAAGCAGGGGGCGGGGATTGTGCTCCTCCAGGCATTTCCGACCAGGACAAGAACTGTCAGTGAGTAAAGCGGTGATCTGGCAGCCTTTTTTGGGGCCATCAGATCGGCCCGGGGAATGGCTGTGTCAGTTTCATCCCGGGACACTGTATTGTCCTGGCATAAAGGTACCCGGGACAGACCTGAAAAATGCGGGACTGTCCCGGGCAATCCGGCACACGTGGTCACCCTACCGTACCCTCCTGAATAGGGAGGTTGAGCAGTGTTAGTTTCTCGGGCCTGCTTGCGGCTGGTGTCAAAAAGCCTCCAGTGCTGACCTCGTCTCTGCAGTAGTCAGAAACAAGTCTTTAATTCTCCCCAGTAAGCAACTGTCCACACCAACTGAAAGGTCCAACACTTATTCATTCCTTCTTGCACAATAAACAGTCTCTTTGAGAGCAGACGGGTTGGGACAAGACACAGGTCAGATAAGGTGGGAGGAGGTCCAGGCACAAACTTGAATTTGGGTTTCTCCTGCTCTGATAAGCACGAACCTGGCTTGGCGCATGGTCTCTGCCACAGACCATGAGGTTGGTCACTGCCACTGACCTGGTGAAAAAAGGTGAAAGTCACTGCCACTGACCTTGGGTGCGTAGTGTCACTGCCACTGTGATTTAAAGAACACGCACTTCCTTCCGTTAGTGAACTAGCCCTTATAGGGTAAGAACATCCCTCCGGGGAGTTACCAGAGGCCCCATCTGTCACCACGACTCTGCGCTGGGTCTTCAGAAAAGGTCACTTCCCTGGCCTCCTCGTCCTGGATACAGGTCCCCTCGCAAGGCAGATCCCTGGGAGTCTTGGTCCCTGGCGGATCCCAGCCAAAGGCCGCTGGGCTCCGGGCCTTTCCCCAAAGTACCTCACCCCAGACTGAAGGTGTCTGAGATGGAACAGCAGCTCCGTCTCTGGGCCTAGGGCACCCAGAGACAACCCGACCAGGCCTCCGGGCCTAGGGCACCCGGAGGCGACACACACGCACCCAGGCTTAAAGGGGTTGTAAAGGTTTGTTTTTTATTTTCTAAATAGGTTCCTTTAAGCTAGTGCATTGTTGGTTCACTTACCTTTTCCTTCGATTTACCTTCTAAATGTTTTTTTTCTTTGTCTGAATTTCTCACTTCCTGTTTCTCCTCACTAAACTTCACACCATCATCCGAGCCGTGTTTAGTCAGCCAGAACAGCTTACTGAGGAGGAACAGGAAGTGAGAAATTCAGACAAAGAAAGCAAAGAAAAAAAAATATTTAGAAGGGAAATCGAAGGAAAAGGTAAGTGAACCAACAATGCACTAGCTTAAAGAAACCTATTTAGAAAATAAAAAACAAACCTTTACAACCCCTTTAAGATGCCTGAGCGCGGAACCGACGAGCCCCCTGGAAGATGGCCGCCCCCTTTTATATCCTCTCCCGACAGGCACAGCAGGTTCCCCGCCTCGCCCTACTGCTGCCGAGAGGGGACAAAAAGGACACAACCTTGTACTGCAGTTCAACCCGGGCCCAAGGCAACAGCGCCACCCGTAGGCCCCAGTGAACTTACACACCAGTACTATCTCCCAGGGATAGAAATGGTCCACGAGACCTAACAATTAGTTCATCTGAGCCTAGTTACCACTCAGATGCTTCCCCCTAAATGTAACCACCCGCTACATTTAAAAAAAAAACATTTTTTTTTTCTCAGTTTAGGCCGATACGCAGGCGGAGTGAAAACAGCAGGACGTCCAGGGACGTCCACCCGGCACTTGAGAGACGTCTTTCGTCTATAGCGCGGGTCTCAAGTGGTTAAGGACCGAGCCTCTTTCTGAGATTTGTTGTTTACAAGTTAAAAACTTATTTTTTTTTGCTAGAAAATTACTTAGAACCCCCAAACATTATAAAAAAAATTCTAACACCCTAGAGAATAAAATGGTGGTTGTTTCAATACTTTATGTCACACCGTATTTGTGCAGCGGTCTTACAAGCGCACTTTTTTTGGAATTATTGCTCTCGCTCTACCAATCATGGTGATACCTCACATGTGTGGTTTGAACACCGTTTTCATACGGGTCGCTGCTCACGTATGCGGTCGCTTCTGCAAGTGAGCTCGGCGGGACGGGGTGCGTTTACATTTTTTTTTCTTATTTATTTTACCTTTTATTTAAATTTTTTACACTTCTTTCAAAAAAAAAAAAAAAAAATGGTGTCACTTTTATTCCTATTACAAGAAATGTAAACATCCCTTGTAATAGAAAAAAAAGTATGACAGGTCCTTTTAAATATGAGATCTGGGATCAAAATGACCTCAGGTTTCCTATTTACACTAAAATGCAATAAAAAAAAAAAAGGCCCTTTAACCACTTAAGCCCCGGACCATTTCGGGCCATTAGGACCAAGCCTGTTTTTGGGATTCGGCACTGCGCTGCTTTAACTGTAAATTGTGCGGACATGCAATGTTGTACCCAAATGAAATTTGCGTCCTTTTCTTCCCACAAATAGAGCTTTCTTTTAATGGTATTTGATTGCCTCTGCGATTTTTATTTTTTGCGATATAAACAGAAAAAGACCGAAAATTTTGAAAAAAAATGATATTTTCTACTTTTTGTTATAAGAAAAATCGAATAAACTCAATTTTAGTCATACATTTAGGCCAACATGTATTCAGCCACATGTCTTTAGTAAAAAAAATGTCAATAAGCGTATATTTATTGGTTTGCGCAAAAGTTATAGCGTTTACAAACTAGGGTACATTTTCTGAAATTTACACAGCTTTAAATTTATGACTGCCTATCTCATTTCTTGAGGTGCTAAAATGGCAGGGCAGTACAAAACCCCCCCAAATGACCCCATTTTGGAAAGTAGACACCCCAAGGAAATTGCTGAGAGGCATGTTGAGCCCATTGAATATTTTTTTTTTTGTCCCAAGTGATTGAATAATGACAAAAAAAAAAAAAAAATTACAAAAAGTTGTCACTAAATGATATATTGCTCACACATGCCATGGTTATATGTGGAATTGCACCCCAAAATACATTCTGCTGCTTCTCCTGAGTACGGGGATACCACATGTGTGGGACTTTTTAGGAGCCTAGCCACGTACGGGACCCCGGAAACCAAGCACCGCCTTCAGGATTTCTAAGGGCGCAAATTTTTGATTTCACTCCTCACTACCTATCACAGTTTCGAAGGCCATAAAATGCCAAAATAGCACAAAACCCCCCCAAATGACCCCATTTTGGAAAGTAGACACCCCAAGCTATTTACTGAGAGGCATGTTCAGTCCATGGAATATTTTATATTTTGCCACAAGTTGCGGGAATATGACAAACTTTTTTTTTTTTGCACAAAGTTGTCACTAAATGATATATTGCTCACACATGCCATGGGCATATGTGAAATTACACCCCAAAATACATTCTGCTGCTTCTCCTGAGTACGGGGATACCACATGTGTGGGACTTTTTGGGAGCCTAGCCACGTACGGGACCCCAAAAACCAAGCACCGCCTTCAAGGTTTCTAAGGGCATAAATTTTTGATTTCACTCCTCACTACCTATCACAGTTTTGAAGGCCATAAAATGCCAAGATGGCACAAAACCCCCCCAAATGACCCCATTTTGGAAAGTAGACACCCCAAGCTATTTGCTGAGAGGCATGTTGACCCCATTGAATATTTTTTTTTTTTGTCCCAAATGATTGAATAATGACAAAAAGAAAAAAAAAAAATGTACAAAAAGTTGTCACTAAATGATATATTGCTCACACATGCCATGGTTATATGTGGAATTGCACCCCAAAATACATTCTGCTGCTTTTCCTGAGTACGGGGATACCACATGTGTGGGACTTTTTGGGAGCCTAGCCGCGTACAGGGCCCCAAAAACCAAGCACCGCCTTCAGGATTTCTAAGGGCGTAAATTTTTGATTTCACTCCTCACTACCTATCACAGTTTCGAAGGCCATAAAATGCCAAAATAGCACAAAACCCCCCCAAATTACCCCATTTTGGAAAGTAGACACCCCAAGCTATTTGCTGAGAGGCATGTTGAGTCCATGGAATATTTTATATTTTGCCACAGGTTGCGGGAATATGACAAACTGTTTTTTTTTTGCACAAAGTTGTCACTAAATGATATATTGCTCACACATGCCATGGGCATATGTGAAATTACACCCCAAAATACATTCTGCTGCTTCTCCTGAGTACGGGGATACCACATGTGTGGGACTTTTTGGGAGCCTAGCCGCGTACGGGACCCCAAAAACGAAGCACCGCCTTCAAGGTTTCTAAGGGCATAAATTTTTGATTTCGCTCCTCACTACCTATCACAGTTTTGAAGGCCATAAAATGCCAAGATGGCACAAAACCCCCCCAAATGACCCCATTTTGGAAAGTAGACACCCCAAGCTATTTGCTGAGAGGCATGTTGAGCCCATTGAATATTTTTTTTTTTTGTCCCAAATGATTGAATAATGACAAAAAGAAAAAAAAAAAAATGTACAAAAAGTTGTCACTAAATGATATATTGCTCACACATGCCATGGTTATATGTGAAATTACACCCCAAAATACATTCTGCTGCTTCTCCTGAGTACGGGGATACCACATGTGTGGGACTTTTTGGGAGCCTAGCCGCGTACGGGACCCCAAAAAGCAAGCACCGCCTTCAAGGTTTCTAAGGGCATAAATTTTTGATTTCACTCCTCACTACCTATCACAGTTTTGAAGGCCATAAAATGTCAAAATAGCCCAAAACCCCCACAAATGACCCCATTTTGGAAAGTAGACACCCCAAGCTATTTGCTGAGAGGCATGGTGAGTATTTTACAGCTCTCATTTGTTTTTGAAAATTAAGAAAGACATTTTTTTTTCTTTTTTTTTTTCTTTTTTTACATTTTCAAAACTTTGTGACAAAAAGCGAGATCTGCAAAATACTCAACATACCTCTCAGCAAATAGCTTGGGGTGTCTACTTTCCAAAATGGGGTCATTTGGGGGGGGTTTGTGCCATCTGGGCATTCCATGGCCTCCGAAACTGTGATAGGCAGTGAGGAGTGAAATCAAAAATTTACACCCATAGAAATCCTGAAGGCGGTGCTTGATTTTTGGGGTCCCGTACGCGACTAGGCTCCCAAAAAGTCCCACACATGTGGTATCCCCGTACTCAGGAGAAGCAACAGAATGTATTTTGGGGTGTAATTCCACATATGCCCATGGCATGTTTGAGCAATATATAATTTAGTGACAACTTTTTGTACATTTTTTTTTTTTTTTGGTCATTATTCAATCACTTGGGACAAAAAAAAAAAATATTCAATGGGCTCAACATGCCTCTCAGCAAATAGCTTGAGGTGTCTACTTTACAAAATGGGGTCATTTGGGGGGGTTTTGAACTGTCCTGGCATTTTATGCACAACATTAGGAAGCTTATGTCACACATCATCCACTCTTCTAACCACTTGAAGACAAAGCCCTTTCTGACACTTTTTGTTTACATGAAAGAAAATTTTTTTTTGCAAGAAAATTATGTTGAACCCCCAAACATTATATATTTTTTTAAAGCAAAGGCCCTACAGATTAAAATAGTGGGTGTTGCATTTTTTTTTTCCACACAGTATTTGCGCAGCGATTTTTCAAACGCATTTTTTGGGGGAAAAACACACTTTTTTTATTTTTAATGCACTAAAAAACACTATATTGCCCAAATGTTTGATGAAATAAAAAAGATGATCATAGGCCGAGTACATGGATACCAAACACGACATGCTTTAAAATTGCGCACAAACGCGCAGCGGCGACAAAACTACATTCATTTTTAAAAGCATTTAAAAGCCTTTACAGGTTACCACGTTAGATTTACAGAGGAGGTCTACTGCTAAAATGACTGCCCTCGATCTGACCTTCGCGGTGATACCTCACATGCATGATGCAATTGCTGTTTACATATGACGCTAGACCGACGCTTGCGTTCGCCTTTGCGCAATAGCAGGGGGGGACAGCGGTGCTTTTTTTTTTTTTTTTTTTTTTTTTATTATTTATTTGGCTTTTTTATTTTATTTTTAAACTGTGCCTTCCATATTTTATTTTTTTACCATTTTTATCGTTATCTCAGGGAATGTAAATATCCCCTATGATAGCAATAGGTAGTGACAGGTACTCTTTTTTTGAAAAAAATTGGGGGGTTAGACCCTAGATCTTTCCTCTGCCCTCAAAGCATCTGACCACATCAAGATCGGTGTGATAAAATGCTTTCCCAATTTCCCAATGGCGCTTTTTATATCCGGGGGGGGGGGGACATTCCCTCCCACTGCTTGTAAAAGCAGTCTAGAGGCTAATTATCTGCTAGAATTGCTTTTACATGAAAGCCGGCTGCTGGCTGAAAAGAATGATACCAAGATGATACCTAAACCCGCAGGCATCATTCTGGTATAAACATTCAAAGTCCAGCAACATACCAGTACGTTGCTGGTCCTTGTTGGACATGTATTGTAATCTTTTTTTTCATACAGCCTATTGGCTGAACGAAAAAAAGAGATTGATTGGTGGGTATGCCCACCATTAGAATACCTCCCTTCATCCACCCACTTCTAATGATGGGCATATATGCCGAAGCATGGGGGCATCCTCCCGCAAAAAAGTTATGCCGCGTACACACGGTCAAGCCTTCTTCGGAATTTCGACCGTATGTACGCGGCATAAAAGGTTATGCCGCGTACACACGGTCGGACTTTTCCACGGATAAGCCTCCGTTGGAATTTCGACCGTATATACGCGGCATTAGGAGCAAAATCGCTCCTCCGCCCCTGCTGCCCCCATGCTTCGGCATATATGCTCTTTTTTTTAACTGTGGTGGTGAAATCACCTCCTACAGCATTGGAGTCACGGCTTTATGTATCGTGGGAGCAAACGCTGTTGCTGTCAAGATAAATAGATCCGCGCTGCAACTGAATGGCGTACCTGCTAAGCAAATGGTGGTTAACATTAAAACAAAGTAACATTACAGTACAACAGTAAGACCTTACCATGCCATACCTGCAAAGCAAATACCAAAACAAAACCTAGTAAAAAATAAAAAAATGTTTTAACGCAACCTGTGCCTAAAATATATATATGCCGAAGCATGGGGGCATCCTCCCGCAAAAAAGTTATGCCGCGTACACACGGTCGGAATTTCGACCGTATGTACGCGGCATTAGGAGCAAAATCGCTCCTCCGCCCCTGCTGCCCCCATGCTTCGGCATATATGCTCTTTTTTTTTAACTGTGGTGGTGAAATCACCTCCTACAGCACTGGAGTCACGGCTTTATGTATCGTGGGAGCAAACGCTGTTGCTGTCAAGATAAATAGATCCGCGCTGCAACTGAATGGCGTACCTGCTAAGCAAATGGTGGTTAACATTAAAACAAAGTAACATTACAGTACAACAGTAAGACCTTCCCATGCCATACCTGCAAAGCAAATACCAAAACAAAACCTAGTAAAAAATAAAAAAATGTTTTAACGCAACCTGTGCCTAAAATATATATATGCCGAAGCATGGGGGCATCCTCCCGCAAAAAAGTTATGCCGCGTACACACGGTCGGAATTTCGACCGTATGTACGCGGCATTAGGAGCAAAATCGCTCCTCCGCCCCTGCTGCCCCCATGCTTCGGCATATATGCTCTTTTTTTTAACTGTGGTGGTGAAATCACCTCCTACAGCACTGGAGTCACGGCTTTATGTATCGTGGGAGCAAACGCTGTTGCTGTCAAGATAAATAATTCCGCGCTGCAGTTGAATGGCGCACCTGAAAACAAAAAATTACATACCTGAAAAGCAAGCATGATAAAACATTGCAGAATAGAATACAGTAAAAAAGAGCAGAACAATAGAGAGAAAATAGAGAGAGAGAGAACAATAAAACGACAACTATTTTTGGTTTTTTTCTTTTATATTTTTTTTGTGTTTTGTTTTTTACGTTTTTTTTTTTCTTTTTTACACTTTTTTTTGTAACTTTACAACTGTAATGGTTCGGGTCTCTCAAAATGTAATGGCATCTTGGGAGACCCTGTGTAAGTGTGTCCTAGTCTGTGAAATGCTGTACCCTACGCTAAAACTTCACTTTTGAGTGGTAGCGTTCAAAACATTCACCTTGGCAAAGACCAGGCTTGTCAGGACAGAGTGGACAAAAACTACGGGTGTCACGCCTAAATCCGCGCTTGCTACAGACACGACATCTTTTTTGGGGGTGGCTTTGGGTAGGGGTACTCGGGAGGACATACGAATAATGCCTCTCATGCAGCCGGCTTACTGCATTTGGTTGGGGATGGTGAGGTGCAGAACCGCCTGGATACAGGAGTTCTGTGACTATCTCATTCTGGAATTTTAGAAGAGATAACGTCCCGCCTGAAGCTCTGTATAGCACATGAGCGTTCAGCAAAGCCAATTGGAATAATGATAGAGACACTTTTTTGTACCAGCGTCTCGCCTTACGGTCAATTAGATACGGCGCCATCAACTGGTCGTTGAGGTCCACCCCTCCCATATTTTGGTTATATTCGTGGACACAGAGGGGTTTCTCCACAACACCAGTCGCCGTACGAATTTGGACTGTCGTGTCTGCATGAAGGGAGGTAAGAAGGAAAACATTCTTATTGTCCCTCCACTTCATAGCGAGCAAGTTATTACACTTCAAGCAGGCTCTCTCCCCCAGCCTAAGACGGGCATCTACAAGCCGCTGGGGAAAGCCCCGGCGATTAGGTCGCACGGTGCCACATGCTCCAATCTTATGATCAAACAAGTGACTAAACAGTGGCACGCTCGTGTAATAATTGTCCACATACAAGTGGTACCCCTTTCCGAATAAGGGTGACACCAAGTTCCACACTATCTTGCCAGCGCTCCCTATGTAATCCGGGCAGTTGACCGACTCAATCTGACTGTCTTTTCCCTCATAAACCGTAAAGTTCACTACATAGCCTGTTGCCCTGTCACAGAACTTGTAGAGCTTGACCCCGTATCTGGCACGCTTGCTGGGAAGGTACTGCTTGAAAGACAAGCGGCCAGAAAATTTAATCAGGGACTCATCAACGCAGACAACTTGATCGGGAGTAAACAAGGCTGCAAAACGTTCGTTGAAGTGGTTTATGAGGGGCCGAATTTTATAGAGCCGGTCGTATTCAGGGTCCCCACGTGGACGACAAAGTTCATTGTCGTTGAAGTGCATGAACCGCAAAATCTGCTCGTATCGTGCCCTGGACATGGAGGCAGAGAACACGGGCATGTGGTCAATTGGGTGCGTGGACCAATAAGCACGCAATGACGGAAATTTATGTGTGCCCATGTTGAGGGAAAGGCCCAGAAAGGTCTTAAATTCGGAAACCGTAATTGGTTTCCAATTTCTGGCAATTTTAGGCAACTGGGGGTTAGCGGCGATAAATTGACCAGCATATAAATTACTCTGGTCCACAATAGATCTATAGAGATCTTCCGTGAAAAACAGCGAATAAAAATCGATTGGCATAAAATCAGCTGTTTCCACCTGAATACCGGGTTGGGCAGTGAATGGGGGAAGTACGGGTTCTGCAGAAGTGGTGGGGACCCAATCAGGATAGGCGAATTCTGCAGGAAGGGCAGTATGGGCACGACGGGCCTGCCTTTGTCTTCTTGGTGGCAGCGGGACACTACTTGTGCTTGCCACCTCGCCAGCTTGAACTGCACTTATGGGACTCGCCACGTCACCAAGTGTTACTGCAGTGCTGGATGTACGTCCAGGCTGTACTAGGCCGCTGGTGCTTGCCAGTTCACCAGAAGGAATAGCGGCGCTAGTACTACTCTGCTCCATGATACGAGAGACCTGCGGTTCTTGCTCCTCAACAACCTCAGAAGATCGGGATCGGGTACGCCTGACCTTAGCAGGGACCTCAACTTCGTCGTCAGAGCTATCTGACGTGGGGCCGCTGACGTCACTGTCTTCTACGGGAAGATATTCTGAGCCTGAATCTGACAGATACGTGACCTCCTCTTCACTATCTGTCATGCTCAGAATCTCGTAGGCCTCTTTACTAGTGTACCTTCGTCTTGCCATTTTGGGCTCTAAATTTAGGGGTACACTAGTAAGATTCACAGGAAAAAAAGCACCTGACTGTCGTCAGCAAATATATCAAACGCTACAAAAAAACTGTTAGCGATCGCAGGGATCAGGCCTGTCTCTGCGAACGCTGCAGCTATGTGTGTTGTGTTTGGTAAGTGACAGTGATCGATCGATACTGCACTTGGGTGGGCTGGGCTGGGCTGGGCGGAGGGGCTAAACGCAGGTACTAGCAGGTATCTGGGCTGATCCCGCTAACACTGCGTTTTTGGGAACCCTAAACCGCTGGGGATGCTAGTATAGATCTGATCAGATACTATACCACTAAGGGGGGTGTATGCTTTGCGCGTGGGTGTTAGCGTTACTGGCACTAACCTAACACTGCCTGGGGCGACGCAGACCCTCTCTGGCGCTAAAACCTAATTGATCTCACCCGCCGGGCGATCAGGGGGGTTAAACCTTTATTGGGTTATATAAGGCGGGTGCCCTGATGCTATAAAAAGCAAACTAATCAACCAGCGTCACCCGTAACCTTTATATGGTGATCACTGGTGAAAGGGTTAACTAGGGGCAATCAGGGGGTTAAAACCTTTATTAGGTTAAATATGGGGGTACCTGACACCAATAAAAACCTGCGGCGAACCTAAAAAAAAAATAACTGCCTATCTAAAACACCAGCGACACGAATACAGCGATCGGAAAAACAATCGCTTAGTGACGCTGAAGTTAGGGGGTGAAAGGGTTACCTGGGGGGTGATCAAGGGGTTAAACCTTTATTAGGGGGGGTTAGGGGGCTACCCTGGACCTAAAGGGGCCTAATCCTAACTGCCTTGCAACTTTTTACAATCACAGATGACACTAAATGCAGTGATCAGTAAAATAAATGATCACTGCAATCAGTGACACTGTGATTGGGGGCTTTGGGGTGACCTGGGGGGTGATCTGGGGGTGACTGGGGGGTGATTTGTGTGCCTATGTGTACCTACGTGTCAGTGGACTGTTGGAGCACTAACCTCTGTCTTCACTCCTCGGCGCCGGGAACGAAAAGACCGCGGCGAGGGAGATGACATCACTTCCTCCAGCCTGTGTTTACATCACATGGCGGAGGAAGCAATTTCATTGGCCGGGAGCGATCGCGAGGGGGGGGGGGCGGAATCGAGCGGCCGCCCCCTCATGCCTGATCGCTCCCGAACACTTAACGGCCGCTCACTGCAGTGAAGGGGGGTCCGGATGGACCCCCCAACTGCACAAAGGCGATCACGTAGATCTACGTGATTCTGCCTGTCCGTGCCATTCTGCCGACGTAAATCGGCGGTGGGCGGTCGTTAAGTGGTTAAATACTATGGGAGGAAGTGACGTTTTGACCCCACTTCCGCCCTGCTATGGTATGGAGACGGGTGGGGGCCATCTTCTCCTCACTCGTCTCCATACCAAGCCATCAGAAGGACCGGATCGCTTACGCTGCTGCCGACGGCTCCGGTAAGCGGCGGAGGGAACGGGAGAGTGGCCGGAGGGGGCCCTCTTCCGCCGCTGATAAAAGTGACCACTATTATCCGAAACCGGGCCGCCCTTCAAACAGCCGACGTATATTGGCGTGCGGCGGTGGTTAAAGCTGAAAAATCCAACAAACTAGTATAAAACTGTCCCCCCCCCCCCAACCCGTGGTGCGGTGCGCAAAAATAAAACACGGAAGTAAACCAAAAAATTGCACTACAGTGTGTCTTTGGTCCCCTCCCGGAGATGAATGACTCCTCCCTGGCCCCCCCCCCGGGTGCAAGACTCCTGATGGAGGAAAGGCATACTTTGGTCCACCTGGCCATAGGCCCAGCAGACCCCGCTCCTCATGGTCAGTCGAAGCCAACCAAAGAGTACCAGGTGGGGGGCTCTCCTGAGGACAGACCCCATCCCCCAAGGCAAGGGAGAGAAGGAACCTAACGGCTACACATTCTCCACCTAGAATTTAGGGCAGAACTGAAGGAGAAAGTGCCAATGCTCTGCACGATAGCTAGGCCTTGCGGGCCGGTAACAAAAATTGCCCCCGGTCTCAGTAAAAAGGCCTAGCTCATGAGGCAATATGCAGAAAAAAAAATCAAGAGGTGTTGTGGCCAAGTGCTCATTCGTACAGAAGGATCATCATGATGCTAAGAGCACTCGGGGGAACTAACGCCTTAGGCTCTCTTCCACCACCCCCTGGCCACACAAGACAGTACTGCTCAAATCAGGAGGCCCCTTGGAACCCTCCACACCAGGGAAATACCCCCGACGCACACCTTACATGGAAGGCACTAAGTTTGGTTTATTTTCCATGGGGAAGAACCCTCAGGATCTCCATCACACCACAAGGGATACTATACAGCCAGCCATCCCAGCTATAGACCAGAATGATGGCGGAGCATCCCTACTGGCCACTGATAGAAACAGATACTATTCATCCTAGCCAAAAGGCAGAGAAGAGATCCAAAGTATAAAACTATTTCTGATCCAATGAATTTCATTAATTTATACTTGTTGGTGAGAATGTATTGTAGCGATACCCCCAGCTAAGGGAGCTGCTGATATGATTTTCGGGCCTGTACACACCGCTGTCAACCCCCAGCAATTGGCTCTACCCTCCCTTGGCACAGTTAGTAGGGGGTGATAGGATTGTGAGGCCTGCAACTTTAGGCAACACAATCCAGCAACAAAAACACACACAGTGATATAGCGAACACTGACCGTTCCTTCTGCACAGTAATAACACCGACAACTAGTCTGATTAATCCTGGTACTTTTACTAAAGAAAATGATTAAACAGATTAATACAGTATACTTTAGCATATGCAGAGCCCTGCAATGAAAGGGTGTTCAACAATAGGCAGATATACAATCCTGTGCAAAGATAACTAATAGGCCCTCCTTTGTAACTCTCCTCCCCCGTCGGCAAGATGACGCCCAGCAATGTCTACACTGATAAGTCAGGCCTGACTGTAACTATGTGTAAGTTCCGCAGAGAAGAATCTTCGCTAACAAATGGTGGTGCACTTTTGGAGACAAATTGTAATCCACAGGAATGAAAGTTGACAAACTTGGTGAATAACCACTTCCCTACCGCCCACCGTCAAATGACGTCAACAGATGGGATCTCCCATCCTGAGTGGACGTCATATGACGTCCTCGGCTTTGAGGGGGGGATATCTGAATGATGCCTGCAGCTAGAGGCATCATTCAGATTTCCTTTTGTTCAGCCGGCGATTCTGCGCAACATAAGAATGATCATAGCGGCGGTTCCACCGCTTGATCGTTCTTATAGGCGGCAGGAGGGGACATCCCCCCCTCCCGCCGCCATCCGGTGCTTCTCCGGGCTCTCCCGTGCGATCGGGAACGCGGAGCGAATCTTCCGGCGCCGTTGGTGGGTCACGTGATGAGCATAGAGATGACTGGTGACCAGATGGTCACCAGTCATCTCTATGATTGTTGGAGGCCCGGGCGCGATGTGATGACGTCACGCCCGGGTCCTCAAATGTAAACAAAGCCGCCATTGCGGCTGTAAGTATGAGATCAGTGAAACATTTTTCACTGATCTCATGCTTTCCAGCCTGGAGGAGAGATGTGGGGTCTTATTGACCCTGCATCTCTCCATAAAGAGGACCTGTCACACACCATTCCTATTACAAGGGATGTTTACATTCCTTGTAATAGGAATAAAAGTGATCAAAAAAAAAAAAAAAGTAAAATAAGTGTAAAAAAAATAAAAAAATAAGTTAAATAAAAAATAAAATAATAAAAAATAAAAATTAAAACGCCCCTGTCCCCGGTAGCTCGCGATCAGAAGCGAACGACATGTAAGTTCCGCCCACATATGTAAACGCCATTCAAACCACATATGTGAGGTATCGCCACGTGCGTTAGAGCGAGAGCAATAATTCTAGCACTAGACCTCCTCTGTAACTCTAACCTGGTAACCTGTAAAAAAAATTAAAGCGTCGCCTATGGAGATTTTTAAATACCGAAGTTTGGCGCCATTCTATGAGTGTGCGCAATTTTAAAGTGTGACATGTTGGGTATCTATTTACGCGGCGTAACATCATCTTTCATATTTTACAAAAAAATTGGGCTAACTTTACTGTTTTGTTATTTTTTAAATAATAAAACCTTTTTTCTTCCAAAAAAAAGGCATTTGAAAAATTATTGCGCAAATACCGTGCAAGAAAAAAAGCTGCAATGACCATCATTTTATTCCCTAGGGTGTCTGCTAGAAAAACATATATAATGTTTGGGGGTTCTGAGTAATTTTCTAGCAAAAGAATGATGATTTGTACATGTAGGAGAGAAGTGCCAGAATAGGCCCGGTACTGAGGGGGTAAGAAAAGCCCTGTATTGAAGTAGTTAAAGATAAAGTCACTAACGCTATTCAATGCACTGTCCCTCCGGTGTGCATATGCAAACTCTAGCGTGTGAGTCCCGTACAACAAGCACTAGGCCTAGAGGTCCTGCACTAATCTCTGAGCCGGTGCTCTCTCACCCAACCGGACCAGTCCACGTCCGTATCTTCCGTTGCTGTGTCTCGGTACACAGGTTCCACGACACCCGGGTCTTCGGTCCTCCTGGCAGCAGCAGACGGATGGCAGGATGAGACGTCCCTCAGGCTCATTGGTGGAAACGGAAGGCTCTTTGGAAATACAGGGCCTAGGCTTCAGGCCCTGTCCGGAACAGCAGACTCAGCAGAGAGTTCCACTTGCTGGGCGGGCGATGTCCAAATAGACCGTACTCCGGTCCGCCCCCTTGTTAAATACCCCACCCCAGCAGTCCTTGTGCGGGGAAATGCATCCTGGGTATGGTAGTCTCTGGGTTCCTCAAACAACACCCCGCTACAGTATAAAAACCCATTGGAGGTTCGAATGACAGAGGCGCCCATTGGAATGTGTATTAAGGTGTGTCTAGGGATGAATCAGAGTCAATGTATTTTTTGCATATCATGTTTTTTTATTCCACGTGTTTCGTGGCTCAAACAGGCCACTTCCTTCGTTTAAAGCTGATACGCAGATGTTCTGTTCTGATTCCAATGGGTGCCTCTGCTGTTGGAACCACTGGCGTTTTTTTTTTTACTTTCTCCCCAACAAGTACATCACCCCCATGAAGACCTATGATCGGGACCCCCAAGACATCGAGAGTGACCAACTCTATCCTGTGTGGAGACAAGTGTGTTCTCAATTTGCTTCCATGGAAAGTTGCATGTTCTACCTCATTGGGTAACCGCAACCTCGCCAAATGTAAGTTAATTTTTCCTATCTTTACCAACACTCTTGGAGTTAATATATATTTTATCCCTCTTATATAAGTACTACACTATAGGGGCTCTTCCACCTCTCTCCTTCTTTTCTTTTTCTGGAGGACATCTCAGGTTGTTCTTTGCCCCCCCCCCACTTTGCTCTCTAGCTTAACCTCCCAGACCACTGAGGATAACCACCATACAAATACTACATTCATTTATACAGTCATAGGTTGTAGGGTCTCTGTTGGAGCTTAAGCATGGCTTTTCCAAAATTGCCACCCCACGTTTTAGCACACAGTCCAAAACTCTTATTACCGTGATTTCCCGAAAATAAGACCTACCCTGAAAATCAGGGAGCGACACCCCCTCTCTCCTGCACCCGTCACTTAACAATAGATAGATTCATGCATTGCATGAATCTATCTATTGTCGCCGCTGCCGCCCACTATTCAGGTGTCCGGCCCCCTGTTGAGTGCCGGCCATCTGAATTGCAGAGGTGGGGGTGTTTTGGAAGTGCCTGATCAGAGCCAGATGCTCTAATAGGCTCTAATCGGCTTCCAAATGGTTAAACAGCGGGTGCACTGCTGTGCGTTCCCTGTTTAAACAATGCTGTGTTAGGGAATCGCTTCCGGTTACCGGTCACCTGATTGGCTGAAGCGACAGACGCTGTGATTGGATGCCTATCAGGCGACCAATCATAGCAGAGATGACATAGAGGACGGGAGAAGACATTGAGGGCTCGGAGGGAGCGTGGAGGAGGACGGCGCTGACCCGAGAAAGGTAAGTGACGGGTGGGGGCGGGGCAAACTGGCTGCATTTGATAGGCAAACTGGCTGCATTTGAGGGGAAACTGGCTTCATTTGAGGGAAACTGGCATCATTTGAGGGGAAACTGGCATCATTTGATGGGGCAAACTGGCGGCGTTTGATGGGCACAGTGGCTGAAATTTATGGTTTTTTTTCTTCAGTTTGTTTGCGCCCCCCCAAAAAATTTTGAGCACCAGCCGCCACTGATTTTACTTGTCGCCCGAAGTTTCTGTGTAGAAGAATTTCTCTGTGATGGTTCCTCAGCCATTTCCTGAGAAAATCACATAAGTATCTGTTCCCTCAGAGGTCCTGTGACGGGGTGGAATTGGATGATGTATTCTCTGGGAGGATCGCGTCATTATGTGCGGTGCGCTACAATTTTCTTTCTGTGATTTGTTTTTTGTTTCCTCTGTAAATGCCTCCATTTCCAGCACGGTTAGCTGTATGAAAGGCAGAATTGTGCCATGACGTCTGGTACTTTATCTCAGAGGAGAACCATCTCCTGGCTTGGGAATAGCGAATATGTTCAGATAGAAAGAGGCCTTTCCCACGTCTCAGCCCCATCGCACATCTGTACAGTACAAGGATCACAGTTTCAACCAGTCAGCCATAACTTTAGGATGACCCAACTACTATTGAATAGGTCCGTTTGGGGCAGTGGTTTCCAAACTTAGGCCCAAGGGCCCAGATGCGGCCCTTTGCTTGCTTTTATCTATCCCTTGGAGCACTATTTTCATCCACTAATACCAAACATAATTCCCCCCACTGAGACCAATAAAGGGGCAGAATTCCTCCCAATGACGCCAACAATGGGGCAGAATTCCTCCCAATGACGCCAACAATGGGGCAGAATTCCTCCCAATGACGCCAGCAATGGGGCAGCATTCCTCCCAATGATGCCAACGATGGGGCAGAATTCCTCCCAATGATGCCAACGATGGGGCAGAATTCCTCCCAATGATGCCAACGATGGGGCAGCATTCCTCCCAATGATGCCAATAATGGGGCAGAATTCCTCCCAATAACGCCAACGATGGGGCAGAATTCCTCCCAATGACACCAACAATGGGGTCCTATGACACCAATGACAGGGCTCATTTCCTCCTACTGGCACCAAAGATAGGGCATTGCTTATTCACACTGGCATCGGGACCTTTTATACTCTTAATAGCCGCAGTCTGGCCCGTGTTAATTCTGAAGGACAGTAAATTGGCCCTTTGTTTAAGAAGTTCAGAGACCCCTGCTTTAGGGCAACAGCCGTGACCCATCAAGGTATGAACTACGCTAGATCTCTAGAGGTATCCTGTGGTATCTGGCACCAAGCCGTCAGTAGCAGATCCTTTAAGTCTTGTAAGTTGCAAGGTGGGGCCTCCATGGATCAGATTTTTAGCACATCCAAAAGATGCTTGATTGGAAAATTTGGAGGCATGGTCAACCTTGAACCTTGTTGTGTTCCTCAAACCATTCTTGAACCATTTTTGCAGTGTGGCAGTGCGCATTATCCTGGTAAAAGGGGCCACTGACGTCAGGGAATACTGTTTCCATTAAGGGGTGTACTTGGTCACCAACAATGTTTAGGTAGGTGGTACGTGTCAGGTAGCATCCACATGAGTAGCTAGAGCCAAGGTTTCCCAGGAGAACATTTCCGAAAGCTTAACACTGCCTCTGCCGGCTTGCCATCTTCTCTTACTGCATCCTGGTGCCATCTCTTCCCCAGGTAAGTGACGCACCCGCACCTGGCCATCCACATGATGTAAAAGAAAACGTGAATTCATCAGACCAGGCCACCTTCTTCCATGGCTCTGTGCTCCAGTTCTGATCCTCACGTGTCCATTGTAGGCACTTTTTTGCTGTGGACATGGGTCAGCATGGACACCCTGACCCTCACCCATGCACAACAAACTGCGATGCCCATTTTTTTCTGCTTTCAACTTCTTCAGGAGCAACATGTTCACTTGCTGTCTAATATATCCCACTGACTTTCAGATGCCATAAGAGGATAATCAATGTTATTCGCTTATAATTGTGCCGTAACGACTGGAACTTTATCTCGGGTGGAGAACTGAAGTCTGGCCCGGGAACAGAGAATTCATTTGGACGGTAAGAGGCCTTTCCCGCGGCTCGGCTCCATCGCACATCTGTACAGTACAAAGATCACAGGTGCAACCAGCCAGCCAGAGACACCTGCCGCCGCCGCCACCATATGTGCGTCCGCATATCCCCGCATCCCTACCAGATCCCAGCTGTGCCAAGACCATCAATTACTCTCCTCGTCCCTTCCAGACATCGGCTGCCATCCTCCAGTATTTATGTGTTCAGCTTATTCTTTGTGCTTTACTGGCAGCCACTTCAAAGCATTCAAAGTGCTGAGTAATAGACAGAGGAATTCTTCCTCTCGGCAAAACAACATTCTGCGGCTAAAATAGCTCCAAACTATCGCCAAATGTCCCATAGAGGCCGCATTGTCTTCCCTCCATAAATGACATTCGTGGCTTGTGATATGGCCGGCCGAGGAGAGGAGCGCGCTACCGACTGTCACCGACTGCTAACCGGGGCACTTCGGAACCGGATTCCATCCATTGGAACTTTTCTCTATCCCTCATCTGTATTCTATTCTTTTCTATTCTATTCCAATTTCTGAAAACGGCTATATTTGTTCTTTTAGATTGTATTTTATTCTTTTTCTATTTTATTCTTTTCTATTTTATTCTTTTCTATTTTATTCTATTCTATTCTGTTCTATTTTATTCTATTCTTTTATGTTCTGTTCGAATTTCCGAAGACAGCTATATTCGTTCTATTCTTTTCTATTTTATTCTATTATTTTCTATTCTTTGCTATTCTTTTATTTTCTATTCTATTCTTTTCTATTCTGGAAACCCACAAGCTAGCAAACACTTCCAGCGCTATGAGGTCCTCTGTAGTGGAAAGCAGGAAGGAGAACAATGATAATTCTGGATAGTGGGCAGATGCAGCCCTCCTCAGACGGGGTAATCCACTAGGTATAACGAAAAACAAACGGTCAAGAAGGCGCACGCACCTACTGCATTGCCTGAAAAAAAAACATATTATTCAATGTAAAAACAGATAAAAGTGAATACTCACAAAATTGCAACTAGAAATAGCCATCAGACCATACAATGACATCAAAGGAGTGTAGAGCCGACGCGTTTCGGGGGCACACCCCTTCCTCAGAGCTCGGCTACTCTGGACACCACAAGGCAAGTTACTTATATAGAAACACCAAAGTCAGAAGAGCCCAAGGGGGCATGGTGGAGAGAAAGATGGGGGGGTTGGGGAGAGGGAGGGAAAAACAAAATGATATAATAATAATGTAATGTATATATGTCATATTCTATTCCTTTAAGCAGCCTAATTAGGAATAATCTCCCTTTTTTCTCTTTTATACCTTACTGTATTTATTGCAATATGTTTCCATTTTCGAATTCTGTAACAATGAATTCGAATTCATTTTAGAATTTAAATAAAAAAAAAAAAAATGTATTCAAAAATAATTTTGGGATTTAAATAAATTGTAATTCAGATAATTCATTTACTTAAAAAAGAAATCTGATTAGTTGAAATTCGTTGATTGGGATATTCGGAATCGCTCATGTCTAGTCCCATTTTTTTTTTTTATATTATATATCTTTTTAGATATATATATATATATATATATTGTGAGGGGGTTAGCTCGGCAGCGGGTGTGTGTGACCCCCGGGATGGGCTCCCCACACAAAACAGGCCCAGCAAACGGAGGTTGTGGTTTTCAAAATCAAAAAAAGGTGCGGTTTATTTTCTATTTACAGTGACAAAACACAGCAAAGCAAAAGAAATATAACCAAAATAAATCCTGGTCAAGTTGACCTCTGACTAAACATACAGGTTTCCTAACTAACAACTGGGATCAGCCTAGTGCTGTCCTAGTCCCTAAGTCCCTGGTTTTAAATGTCCAAGCAAATAGCCACACAGGCTTTTTCTCACCGCACAGGGGTTCACTCTCCCTAGACAGTCCACACAGGTCTGGTTCCAGGCATGAGCTAACATCTAATGAAGCTGGGAGTTCTTATAGAGGCCTAAATGAGCTGACAAGCTTCAGCTGGTCTCATCAACTCCCTGTCTGCACGACGCCCAGCCCTCTCCCTAGAGGTATGAGTCATCCATGAGCCCACTAGCCTTATACAACTCTCCACCTAGTTGTATAAGTCGGCGTAAAGCCTGAATCTGGGCGAAATATATCTACCCCCCTGGATGCAACCAGGTGACTTTACCTTCCTGCTGTCACATACCCCCCCCTCTTGTTTTAACCTCGGGGTTGGAACACCAGCAATCAGGCATTCATGTACTCGAGACAAAGCATCCACATTCCCCATTTGAACGCCAGGGCAATGCTTTACTGTGAAGTTGAATTCCTGGAGGGCCAGGAACCACCTATTCACTCTTCTATTTGTTTCCTTGTTTTGAGCCATCCACTTTAACGGAGCGTGATCCGTAACCATGTCAAAGTGCCTACCTAGCAGGTAGTACCGAAGGGAATCTAGAGCCCACTTCACCGCTAAACACTCCTTTTCAACGGTGGCGTAATTTACCTCATGGGACTTCAACTTCCTGCTGAGGTAAATGACTGGGTGCTCTTCCCCGTTCCAGACCTGGGACAATACTGCTCCTAACCCCACATCTGACGCATCACTTTGTACGACAAAGTCTTTAGAGAAGTCGGGTGAGTACAACACTGGCTGGCTACATAAGGCTTGTTTCAAGAATTGGAATGCTGCCTCAGCCTCGGGGGTCCATTTAATCATGACCGACCCTTTCCCCTTCGTCAGGTTGGTTAGGGGCACAGCCTTAGAAGCAAAGTGGGGAATGAATCGCCGATAATACCCAGCGATTCCCAGAAAGGCTCGTACCTGCTTCTTGCTGTTGGGACGTGGCCAACTCTGGATGGCCTCGACTTTGTTGAGTTGGGGTTTTATTACTCCCCTCCCAATGGTGTACCCAAGATATTTGGCCTCCTCCTGCCCAATGGTACACTTCTTGGGGTTAGCCGTAAACCCCGCTTCCCGAACAGAGTCCAGGACTGCTTGCACTTTTGGCAGATGTGAGGCCCAATCTGTGCTATGGACAATTACGTCATCCAGGTAAGCCGCAGCATACTTCCGATGGGGCCTCAGCATCTGGTCCATTTTCCGCTGGAATGTGGCCGGCGCATTCTGTAACCCGAACGGCATTCTTTTATATTGGAACGCCCCGTCTGGGGTTACAAATGCGGTTTTCTCTTTGGCCGACTTGGCCAGGGGGATTTGCCAATACCCTTTTGTGAGGTCAAGAGTCGTCATGTATCGGGCTGTTCCCAGCCGGTCGATCAACTCATCTATACGTGGCATGGGGTAGGTGTCAAATTTTGTAACTTTGTTCAACTGACGAAAATCGTTACAAAATCGCCAGCTCCCATCCGGTTTAGGCACCAACACGATGGGACTAGACCAATCACTTTGGGACTCCTCTATCACCCCTAAGTTCAGCATTTTCTGTACTTCCTCCCGTATTGCCTCCCGTCGAGCCTCTGGGATCCGATAGGGTTTTAACTTCACCCTTTCACCGGGCGGGGTAATGATGTCATGCTCTACCCCAGATGTTTGTCCCGGCAGCTCAGAGAATACCTCCTTGTTGCGAAGCACAAACTCCTTAACCTCCTGTTGTTGGGGTTGTGACAAGGTGGCTGCTATTCCAACCTCAGGAATCACGCAACCAGTTTGAGCTGGTGACCAAGTGTCTGCGACTAGGGACTCTCTATCCCTCCAGGCTTTCAACAGATTAACGTGATAGATCTGTTCGGGCTTTCGCCTTCCTGGTTGTCTGACCTTGTAATTCACTTCGCTCACTTTTTCCATTATCTCGTAGGGGCCTTGCCATTTGGCAAGGAATTTACTTTCAACCGTAGGGACAAGTACCAATATCCTATCCCCCGGGGAAAAGGTACGGGTCTTGGCTCCACGGTTGTACACTCTCTGCTGTGCCAACTGCGCTTGGGCCAAATGTTCCTTCACGATGGGCATTACCTGTGCAATTCGATCTTGCATCAGGGCGACATGCTCAATCACACTCCTGTGGGGAGAACTCTCACTTTCCCAAGTTTCCTTGGCAATATCCAACAGCCCTCTTGGGTGTCTCCCATACAGTAACTCAAAGGGGGAGAATCCCGTAGAGGATTGGGGCACCTCCCTAATAGCAAACATCAAATAAGGAAGTAAACAGTCCCAATCCTTTCCATCTCTATCCACCACTTTCTTCAACATTTGTTTTAGGGTTTTGTTGAATCTTTCAACCAGCCCATCGGTTTGGGGGTGATACACAGACGTACGCAATTGCGTCACTTTGAACAATTTACACAGCTCTTTCATAACCCGGGACATAAAGGGTGTACCTTGGTCCGTAAGCAGTTCTTTACAAATACCCACCCGGCTAAAAACAAGAGATAGCTCTTTGGCTATGGTTTTGGCCGAGGTATTTCGGAGAGGGATCGCTTCTGGATAACGGGTGGCATAGTCCATTATAACTAATATGTACTGGTGCCCCCTAGCGGACTTGATTATAGGACCTACCAAATCCATGGCGATCCTCTCAAACGGGACCTCAATGATGGGTAGAGGGACCAGCGGGCTACGGAAATGTGGCATCGGGGCCAACCTCTGACACACAGGGCAGGAGGAACAATAATTTTCTACGTCCTTCATCACCCCCGGGCAATAGAATCTCTGTAATACCCTCTCTCGGGTTTTCTCTGTCCCCAGATGACCTCCAAGAATGTGCCCATGGGCCAACTCCAACACCAACTTCCTGTAAGGTTTGGGCACCACAAGCTGCTCAACGGTTTCTTCTGCCCTTTTTGCCACCCGATACAGTAGGTCCTTCTCTACGCTGAAGTATGGGTAAGTGCAGGTATTATCTGGGTTCACTAACTCGCCATCTATTTTCACTACGTTTTCCCGTGCCTTTATTAGGGCGGGGTCTTTCAACTGTTCTGTGGCAAAGTTTTCCCTGTGAACCTCAAGACCAGAAAACTCCACAGACGGTAGGTTTTCGTCTGAGGAGGTGGGCTCCTCTCCAGTTTCTTGAGTCTCCCCTGCCAATACTGATAAGGGAAATTCCGGAGAGTCCTCACCACTCTCAGGGGAGTTCTGGCTATCACATTCCTGGTACATAGGGGCACCAGTGAGGGGCTCAGGATCATCCCACAGTTCCCAGAACTTCGGAAAATCCCTTCCCACAATGGCGTCATGCGGTAACTGAGATACTAAGCCCACTGGATGAGAGAGGGTACCTTTGGGGGTCTCGAAACACACTGTAGTCACTGGATACTCTCGGGTGTCCCCATGCACACAAATAACAGCTACCTTGCTATTCCCAGAGACCTCTGTTTTAACTAACTCAGCCTTTATCAGGGTCACAAGGCTACCTGAATCCAGCAATACCACAACATTTCTACCATTAACACACATTTTGCATAAATGTTTCTCAGTTCCTCGAATGGCAGTGCATGCGACTGTCGCACACAGCGACTGACGTCTGCCCGTCAGAAAGTCACACTGCATGGGTTCCTCCACAACCGGGCAATTGGCTGCAATATGTCCCGCTTGCCGGCAGCGGTAGCAAACGATCCTTCTTGCCGCCTCTTGAGCCGCTGATTTCCCAGGCTGTTCTCGCCAAACTTGGGGTAGAGCTCCCACCCTCTCACTCTCTCCACCCTCACCCCTTGGAATCCTCTTATCCGCCCCTGGGGATGGTCTGGTCTTAGGGTGGAAAGTCCGAGTGTCTCTGGAAGAGGCCGTCAGGTTCTCTGTAGCCAAGTATTTCTCCACACGATCCACAAGACCATCGGCCGTCTCTGGGTCTCCATGGCTTACCCACTTTTGGATGGCAGTAGGAAGAGCTCTCAAAAACCGATCCATTACAACACGTTCCACAATCTTTGGTGCGGACAAAGTCTCTGGCTGTAGCCACTTTCTGCTCAGGTGAATGAGATCATACATTTGAGACCTGGGGGGTTTTCCAAGCTGGAAAGTCCAGTTATGCACACGCTGAGCCCGGACAGCCTGGGTGACACCCAGCCTTGCCAATATTTCAGCTTTTAGCATCACATAGTCTTTTGCTTGGTTAGGCTCTAGGTCATAGTAAGCTTTCTGCGATTCACCAGTTAACAGAGGAGCCACCAGTCCAGCCCACTGCTCCTCAGGCCACTTTTCTCTTTCAGCGGTCCTTTCAAATGTGGTCAAAAATACCTCTGGATCATCCTCTCCAGTCATTTTTGTCAATAAACGACTCACCCCAAAGGACGCGGTATTAGTGGGACGGCTTTCCTCACTGGTCTGCGGACGTTGCTGCATTACTGCTTCCATCTGTTGTTGTAGTCTCTGCTCTTGCTTCTGCAACAGGTCTATGAAGCGGGCCTCAGATTGCTGCTGGGCTCGTTGCTGAGCCTCCAGACTCTGTTGCAAAGTTGCGTTTGTCTGCTGCTGGGCTGCAAGGCTCCTTTGCAAACCTGCATTTGTCTGCTGTTGATTGGCATTTGCTAGAGCCAGCTGCTTCAGTATCTCCTCCATGCTGGCTTAAAAAAAAACTGCCACTGGTTCTCCACCAACTGTGAGGGGGTTAGCTCGGCAGCGGGTGTGTGTGACCCCCGGGATGGGCTCCCCACACAAAACAGGCCC
The DNA here is from genome assembly GCA_029206835.1 of Rana muscosa. Lineage (NCBI taxonomy): Eukaryota > Metazoa > Chordata > Amphibia > Anura > Ranidae > Rana > Rana muscosa. The sequence continues at coordinate 90,683,480 of CM055124.1, read as the reverse complement.
AGCAAACGGAGGTTGTGGTTTTCAAAATCAAAAAAAGGTGCGGTTTATTTTCTATTTACAGTGACAAAACACAGCAAAGCAAAAGAAACATAACCAAAATAAATCCTGGTCAAGTTGACCTCTGACTAAACATACAGGTTTCCTAACTAACAACTGGGATCAGCCTAGTGCTGTCCTAGTCCCTAAGTCCCTGGTTTTAAATGTCCAAGCAAATAGCCACACAGGCTTTTTCTCACCGCACAGGGGTTCACTCTCCCTAGACAGTCCACACAGGTCTGGTTCCAGACATGAGCTAACATCTAATGAAGCTGGGAGTTCTTATAGAGGCCTAAATGAGCTGACAAGCTTCAGCTGGTCTCATCAACTCCCTGTCTGCACGACGCCCAGCCCTCTCCCTAGAGGTATGAGTCATCCATGAGCCCACTAGCCTTATACAACTCTCCACCTAGTTGTATAAGTCGGCGTAAAGCCTGAATCTGGGCGAAATATATCTACCCCCCTGGATGCAACCAGGTGACTTTACCTTCCTGCTGTCACAATATATATATATATATATATATTGTGAGGGGGTTAGCTCGGCAGCGGGTGTGTGTGATCCCCTGGATGGGCTCCCCACACAAAAACAGGCCCAGCAGACGGAGGTTGTGGTTTTCAAGATCAAAAAGGTGCGGTTTATTTCTCTATTTACAGTGACAAAAAAACACAGCAAAGCAAAAAGAAACATAAACAAAATAAACCCTGGTCAGCTTGACCTCTGACTAAACATGCAGGTTTCCTAACTAACAACTGGGATCAGCCTGGTGCTGTCCTAGTCCCTAAGTCCCTGGTTTAGTAAAAGTCCAAACAAATAGCCACACAGGCTTTGTCTCACCGCACAGGGGTTCACTCTCCCTAGACAGTCCACACAGGTCTGGGTCCAGGCATGAGCAAACACCTAATGAAGCTGGGAGTTTTTATAGAGGCCTTAAACGAGCTGACAAGCTTCAGCTGGTCTCATCAACTCCCTGTCTGCACGACGCCCAGCACTCTCCCTAGAGGTATGAATCATCCATAAGCCCACTAGCCTCAGCTGGGCTTCATCAACTCTCTCCCTAGTTGTATAAGTCGGCATAAAGCCTGAATCTGGGAGAAATATACCTACCCCCCTGGATGCAAGCAGGTGACTTTACCTTCCTGCTGTCACATACCCCCCCCTCTTGTTTTAACCTTGGGGTTGGAACACCAGCAATCAGGCATTCATGTACTCGAGACAAAGCATCCACATTCCCCATTTGAACGCCAGGGCGATGCTTTACTGTGAAGTTGAATTCCTGTAGGGCCAGGAACCACCTATTCACTCTTCTATTTGTCTCCTTGTTTTGAGCCATCCACTTTAACGGAGCGTGATCCGTAACCAAGTCAAAGTGCCTACCTAGCAGATAGTACCGAAGGGAATCTAGAGCCCACTTCACCGCTAAACACTCCTTTTCAACCGTGGCGTAATTTACCTCATGGGACTTCAACTTCCTGCTGAGGTAAATGACTGGGTGCTCTTCCCCGTTCCAGACCTGGGACAATACTGCTCCTAACCCCACATCTGACGCATCACTTTGTACGACAAAGTCTTTAGAGAAGTCGGGTGAGTACAACACTGGCTGGCTACATAAGGCTTGTTTCAAGAATTGGAATGCTGCCTCAGCCTCGGGGGTCCATTTAATTATGACCGACCCTTTCCCTTTCGTCAGGTTGGTTAGGGGCACAGCCTTAGAAGCAAAGTGGGGAATGAAGCGCCGATAATAACCCGCGATTCCCAGAAAGGCCCGTACCTGCTTCTTGCTGTTGGGACGTGGCCAACTCTGGATGGCCTCGACTTTGTTGAGTTGGGGTTTTATCACTCCCCTGCCAATGGTGTACCCAAGATATTTGGCCTCCTCCTGCCCAATGGTACACTTCTTGGGGTTAGCCGTAAACCCCGCTTCCCGGATAGAGTCTAGGACTGCTTGCACTTTTGGCAGATGTGAGGCCCAATCTGTGCTATGGACAATTACGTCATCCAGGTAAGCCGCAGCATACTTCCGATGGGGCCTCAGTATCTGGTCCATTTTCCGCTGGAATGTGGCCGGCGCATTCTGTAACCCGAACGGCATTCTCTTATATTGGAACGCCCCGTCTGGGGTTACAAATGCGGTTTTCTCTTTGGCCGACTTGGCCAGGGGAATTTGCCAATACCCTTTTGTGAGGTCAAGAGTCGTCATGTATCGGGCTGTTCCCAGCCGGTCGATCAACTCATCTATACGTGGCATGGGGTAGGTGTCAAATTTTGTAACTTTGTTCAACTGACGAAAATCGTTACAAAATCGCCAGCTCCCATCCGGTTTAGGCACCAACACAATGGGACTAGACCAATCACTTTGGGACTCCTCTATCACCCCTAAGTTCAGCATTTTCTGTACTTCCTCCCGTATTGCCTCCCGTCGGGCCTCTGGGATCCGATAGGGTTTTAACTTCACCCTTTCACCGGGCGGGGTAATAATATCATGCTCTACCCCAGATGTTAGTCCCGGCAGCTCAGAGAACACCTCCTTGTTGCGAAGCACAAACTCCTTAACCTCCTGTTGTTGGGGTTGTGACAAGGTGGCTGCTATTCCAACCTCCGGAATCACGCAACCAGTTTGAGCTGGTGACCAAGTTTCTGCGACTAGGGACTCTCTATCCCTCCAGGCTTTCAACAGATTAACGTGATATATCTGTTCGGGCTTTCGCCTTCCTGGTTGTCTGACCTTGTAATTCACTTCGCTCACTTTTTCCATTATCTCGTAGGGGCCTTGCCATTTGGCAAGGAATTTACTTTCAACCGTAGGGACAAGTACCAATATCCTATCCCCCGGGGAAAAGGTACGGGTCTTGGCTCCACGGTTGTACACTCTCTGCTGTGCCAACTGCGCTTGGGCCAAATGTTCCTTCACGATGGGCATTACCTGTGCAATTCGATCTTGCATCAGGGCGACATGCTCAATCACACTCCTGTGGGGAGAACTCTCACTTTCCCAAGTTTCCTTGGCAATATCCAACAGTCCTCTTGGGTGTCTCCCATACAGTAACTCAAAGGGGGAGAATCCCGTAGAGGATTGGGGCACCTCCCTAATAGCAAACATCAAATAAGGAAGTAGACAGTCCCAATCCTTTCCATCTCTACCCACCACTTTCTTCAACATTTGTTTTAGGGTTTTGTTGAATCTTTCAACCAGCCCATCGGTTTGGGGGTGATACACAGATGTACGCAATTGCGTCACTTTGAACAATTTACACAGCTCTTTCATAACCCGGGACATAAAGGGTGTACCTTGGTCCGTAAGCAGTTCTTTACAAATACCCACCCGGCTAAAAACAAGAGATAGCTCTTTGGCTATGGTTTTGGCCGAGGTATTTCTGAGAGGGATCGCTTCTGGATAACGGGTGGCATAGTCCATTATAACCAATATGTACTGGTGCCCCCTAGCGGACTTGATTATAGGACCTACCAAATCCATTGCGATTCTCTCAAACGGGACCTCAATGATGGGTAGAGGGACCAGCGGGCTACGGAAATGTGGCATCGGGGCCGACCTCTGACACACAGGGCAGGAGGAACAATAATTTTCTATGTCCTTCATCACCCCAGGCCAATAGAATCTCTGTAATACCCTCTCTCGGGTTTTCTCTGTCCCCAGATGACCTCCAAGAATGTGCCCATGGGCCAACTCCAACACCAACTTCCTGTAAGGTTTGGGCACCACAAGCTGCTCAACGGTTTCTTCTGCCCTTTTTGCCACCCGATACAGTAGGTCCTTCTCTACGCTGAAGTATGGGTAAGTGCAGGTATTACCTGGGTTCACTAACTCGCCATCTATTTCCACTACGTTTTCCCGTGCCTTTATTAGGGCGGGGTCTTTTAACTGTTCTGTGGCAAAATTTTCCCTGTGAACCTCAAGATCAGAAAACTCCACAGACGGTAGGTTTTCGTCTGAGGAGGTGGGCTCCTCTCCAGTTTCTTGAGTCTCGCCTGCCAATACTGACAAGGGAAATTCTGGAGAGTCCTCACCACTCTCAGAGGAGTTCTGGCTATCACCTTCCTGGTACATAGGGGCACCAGTGGGGGGCTCAGGATCATCCCACAGTTCCCAGAACTTCGGAAAATCCCTTCCCACAATGGCATCATGCGGTAATTGAGATACTAACCCCACTGGATGAGAGAGGGTACCTTTGGGGGTCTTGAAACACACTGTAGTCACTGGATACTCTCGGGTGTCCCCATGCACACAAATAACAGCTACCTTGCTATTCCCAGAGACCTCTGTTTTAACTAATTCAGCCTTTATCAGGGTCACAAGGCTACCTGAATCCAGTAATACCACAACATTTCTACCATTAATACACATTTTGCATAAATGTTTCTCAGTTCCCCGAATGGCAGTGCATGCGACTGTCGCACACAGCGACTGACGTCGGTCCGTCAGAAAGTCACATTGCATGGGTTCCTCCACAACCGGGCAATTTGCTGCAATATGTCCCGCTTGCCGGCAGCGGTAGCAAACAATCCATTTGGCTGCCTCTTGAGCCCCTGACTTCCCAGGCTGTTCTCGCCAAACTTTGGGTAGAGCTCCCACCCTCTCACTCTCTCCACCCTCACCCCTTGGAATCCTCTTATCCGCCCCTGGGGATGGTCTGGTCTTAGGGTGGAAAGTCCGAGAGTCTCTGGAAGAGGCCGTCAGGTTCTCTGTAGCCAAGTATTTCTCTACACGATCCACAAGACCACCGGCCGTCTCTGGGTCTCCATGGCTTACCCACTTTTGGATGGCAGTAGGAAGAGCTCTCAAAAACCGATCCATTACAACACGTTCCACAATCTCTGGTGCGGACAAAGTCTCTGGCTGTAGCCACTTCCTGCTCAGGTGAATGAGATCATACATTTGAGACCTGGGGGGTTTTCCAAGCTGGAAAGTCCAGTTATGCACACGCTGAGCCCGGACAGCCAGGGTGACACCCAGCCTTGCCAATATTTCAGCTTTTAGCATCACATAGTCTTTTGCTTGGTCATGCTCTAGGTCATAGTAAGCCTTCTGCGATTCACCAGTTAACAGAGGAGCCACCAGTCCAGCCCACTGCTCCTCAGGCCACTTTTCTCTTTCAGCAGTCCTTTCAAATGTGGTCAAAAATACCTCTGGATCATCCTCTCCAGTCATTTTTGTCAATAAACGACTCACCCCAAAGGACACGGTATTAGTGGGACGGCTTTCCTCACTGGTCTGCGGACGTTGCTGCATTAATGCTTCCATTTGTTGTAGTCTCTGCTCTTGCTTCTGTAACAGGTCTATGAAGCGGGCCTCAGATTGCTGCTGGGCTGCAAGGCTCTGTTGATGAGCTTGCTGCTGGGCTGCGAAGCTCTGTTGTTGAGCTGCAAGGCTCTTTTGCAAACCTGCATTTGTCTGCTGTTGATTGGCATTTGCTAGAGCCAGCTGTTTCAGTATCTCCTCCATGCTGGCTTACAAAAAAAACTGCCACTGGTTCTCCACCAACTGTGAGGGGGTTAGCTCGGCAGCGGGTGTGTGTGATCCCCTGGATGGGCTCCCCACACAAAAACAGGCCCAGCAGACGGAGGTTGTGGTTTTCACGATCAAAAAGGTGCGGTTTATTTCTCTATTTACAGTGACAAAAAAACACAGCAAAGCAAAAAGAAACATAAACAAAATAAACCCTGGTCAGCTTGACCTCTGACTAAACATGCAGGTTTCCTAACTAACAACTGGGATCAGCCTGGTGCTGTCCTAGTCCCTAAGTCCCTGGTTTAGTAAAAGTCCAAACAAATAGCCACACAGGCTTTGTCTCACCGCACAGGGGTTCACTCTCCCTAGACAGTCCACACAGGTCTGGGTCCAGGCATGAGCAAACACCTAATGAAGCTGGGAGTTTTTATAGAGGCCTTAAACGAGCTGACAAGCTTCAGCTGGTCTCATCAACTCCCTGTCTGCACGACGCCCAGCACTCTCCCTAGAGGTATGAATCATCCATAAGCCCACTAGCCTCAGCTGGGCTTCATCAACTCTCTCCCTAGTTGTATAAGTCGGCATAAAGCCTGAATCTGGGAGAAATATACCTACCCCCCTGGATGCAACCAGGTGACTTTACCTTCCTGCTGTCACAATATATATATATATATATATATATATATGTAGCAGGGTCTCCTTTAAGGCCCCAGGACTACGTTACCCAGAACCCCGTTCGGCACCCTGAGTGCAGTTAGCCACCGCAGAGACTCATGGGAGGGGTTATTTAAGGAGGAGGCGAGGCGGAGCTCGGTCTCTTTGGACACCGCGCTGCACGCAAGAGTTTCTTCCTGTGCGGATCTGCTGCAGTGTAAGGCCTGAAGCCTGGGCCTTGCGCAACTTCCAAAGAGCCTTCCACCCCACTGCGGAGCCTGGGTGGCATCTGACTTGTCGAGTGAGGACATCAGTTGGATCGGGGACCCGATCAATGCAGACGCTGTGTGCGGAGACACAGCAGGTGGAAGTCCCAGGCTGGGATCGCGCCCGGAGTGGTGAGCGAGCACATGCTCAATAAAATAGACTTTACAGATTCTAGGCCTATAGACTACCGTGGCTCACCGATCGTTTGCTTGTTGTTCCACTGGGGGACCGGTAGCAGGACAGAGTTGAAGTGTCCCCCCCCAGTATAGTGTTCTTAGTGATTGCCAGTTTGTGGATTACAAATACTATTCATCAAGTGCACCACCGAAAGTTTGCATGCGAAGAAATCCCTATAGGAAGGACTGAGATTTATTCTGGGTCAGGCCTGGCCAGGGTGGGGATATAGGATATTGTTTAGTGCGCCACAGGGCGTGTATACCATAATAGCTACGCGTGGTGGATTTCCACGCATCGCCATTATTGTGTGCTATATTGATTGCTGCAGGGCTCTGCAAGCCAGTTGTGTGTATTATATTCTGTTTAAGCCTTTTCTTTTACAACCAAAGTAAACTGTTATACTTAATCTTTAACATTGGTGTGTTGTCTTACTGTGAGGAGGGTGCCTTTACCATACCCATTGATTATGATAAAAATATAACCCCTAGACTAGCTGTGCCAGAGTGGGTCGAGCAGATTGCCGGGGGTTGGTGGTGCTGTACACAGGGCCCGAAAACAAATCCAGCGGCTCTCTTAACTGGGGGTAGCGCTACACGTGGGGGCTCTCGAGTCTGGGATCCTGTTGCAGCAAGTAACGCGCCAAAAGTACCAGCATGGACCCACTAGAAGTTGGACAGTGGTGTAAAGCGGTCGGCACAGATCCAGCCGGGGTAGTAGTCATAGAACTCCCAGGGATCTGGCAAGAAGAAGCGGTGAAGCAGCTAGTGATGTCACTGTCACTGTATCAGAAAGCATGGGTGGTGGATGTCAGGACGAATTCCTCACTGACCCACGCATTAATAGAGTGGAAGGACGGAGTCCCAGAACATTTCAAGAATCCAAGTGTAGAAGCTATAGATCAGAGATATGCAATTAGCGGACCTCCAGCTGTTGCAGAACTACAAGTCCCATGAGGCATAGCGAGACACTGACAGCCACAAGCATGACACCCAGAGGCAGAGGCATGATGGGACTTGTAGTTTTGCAACAGCTGGAGGTCCGCTAATTGCATATCCCTTCTATAGATGATCAGACATATAGCCTAATACACGCGCTGCCGCTCAAGCCAGAAGGACGGTTTCAGACACCGAAACTATCTCCATCACCCACCCCAAAAGCAGAAAAACAGGTGAAAAGGGAAAGTCCCGGGTCGCCATCTTCCACCCACGGCGCAGAGTTGTGCGCGGTCCTGGGGGAACTTGTGGCCCAGTGTAAGAAAGATCCTACAGATTACCAGATGTCAGGATACAGAAAACTTAGAATATTCTCAGGAAGGAAACCTGTACCTTCGGGTGAAGAGGGGTTTGAGGAGTGGTTAGACGGTGCCACTCAGGCCCTAGAAGAATGGGAAGTCCCAGACCACAGAAAGAAGCAGAGAATTGCTGAGAGCTTGAAGGGGCCTGCCCTAGAGGCCATACGCAACCTCAAGATGAGTAAGACAGACTGTAATGCACAGGACTATCTGGACATTGTGCAGAATGTGTTCGGTGGAACAGAGAAAATCACTGAGCTCACTTATCAGCTGAAGCACTGCTACCAAAAGACAGGAGAGAAGCTGTCAGAGTTCATGAGGCGCCTGGATAAGATCCTGCATAAGATGATTCTTAAGAAGGGGATTGACCCACGGAAGGTGGATGAGGCCCGTGTTCAACAGGTGATGAGAGGATCTCAGCCCCTGGACCCCATTGCATTGGCGCTGCGCACAAGACAGGACGGGAAGAGCCTGGAGTACCCTGACTTGATTCGAGTGGTCAGAGAGGAAGAAGCTATGCTGGAGGAGAAGAAGAGGAGCCTACCAGTTGAGTCGGTAAATCCTCCTCCAGTGATGGTCAGGACGGCCATGACCCTGGAAAGAGACTCAGAGGTGGATACCTTGAAGTCGCAGATGTCCCAAGTATTGGGGATGCTGACCTCCCTGATGGAAAAGAAGTCAAGGGAACCAGAGAGGGAAAGTCCGAGGAAGGAGCTGTTTTCCAACACCTCAGCGCCCGCATCCCTGGAAGATTGGGGGGATGTGATTTGTTTCAATTGTGGAGGAGCTGGCCATTTCGCCAAAGTGTGTGCCAGCCTAAAGAAAAAAAAGATGAATAACCGCAAGCCGCCGGAAAACTTCAGCGGGCCCCGGTGAAGGAGTCAACCGGGTGCCCATCATCTCCAGTGAGCTCCAAACTGAATGAGAAGCACATGAAAAGAGTGGAGAAGACCCCTCAGAAGAAACGCAAGGTTCCTCAGAAGGAACGCACCCCAAAGAAAGAGAGTAGTGTCCCTCAGCGGGTAGTTACACCCATCAAAAGGAAGGAGATCAATGCATACCAGGCCCAAGAGAGACTTAAGTCCAAAGAGAAATGGAAGAAAGAAAGTCAAAAGGGAAAATGCAAAGATCAAAAGAAAGAGACCCCCTTGAAGCGATATCCAGAGAAGCTGGTGGGTCCCTCCCCGATAGTACCAGTTCAAGTGGAGGGAGTCTACACAAGAGCCATATTGATACTGGGGCGCAAGTGACCCTGTTGTACCGGGACTTTTATGACAAGCATTTAAGTCACCTACCCATCCAGAAGATTGAAGAGTTGGAGATATGGGGAATTGGGACAGAGAGTTTCCCTTATGATGGCTATCTGCCTATAAAACTGACTTTTGACCCGTCCATAGCCAGGAAGGCTGAAGTGTTTGATACCTTAGCTGTGGTATGCCCCCGACCGCCTGGAGCTAACAAGAGTTCCTTAATAATAGGGACCAGCACGGATCTGGTCCGAAGACTTCTGGCCCCTCTCACAAGAAGGAAAGACCTCCCAGTCACTGAGATCCACCCAATGTTGAAGACAGCCTACCAACGGCTGATCTTGGAACAGAAGGCCCCGGAAGAGGGGGTAGGGAAGGTCTGGAGGCTGGGAAGAAGGGGAATAGTGCTGCAGCCTGGTGAAGTAACCTGCTTGAAAGCCACAGTGAAACTCACTTGGGAGCAGCCTGGCCCTTTTGTCATGTTGGAATCGGACCCAAGGGAAGAACATTCGGGCTTAGAAGTAGTCCCAGAAGTGGTCCCGGTGAGGGCCCTGAAGAAGGCTCATTGTAAAGTGCCTGTGAGCGTCAGAAATACCACGGATGGTCCCATGGAAATCCCAGCCAGGCTGTTACTGGGCCGGGTGAGCCCAGCTACCCCAGTTGCTTCATCAGATGTGGAGAAGACAGATGGAGAAAGTACTGTGTGGGAGAAACTTTCCATGGAGAATCCAAACTGCCCAGGGCTTGGAAAGAGAGAGCAAAGGCCCAATTGACCAGGTGGGAAAGGATCTTTTCTCAAGATGAATTCGATGTGGGGTGTGCTAGGAGTGCCACCCATCGAATCCGCCTCCAGGAAGACAAGCCCTTCAGGGAGAGGGTTAGGCAGGTTCCGTTAGCAGACCTCAAAGACTTGAGGGAGCAGCTCGCCGAGCTCAAGAAACAGGGGTGATTTGAGAATCTAGAAGTCCCTATGCCTCCCCTATAATGGTGGTCCGGAAGAAGAATGCGTCACTGAGGCTGTGCATAGACTATAGGACCCTCAACAGGAGAACCATACCGGACCAGTATACCACTCCAAGGATAGAGGATGCCCTACAGAGCTTGTCTGGAGCCAAGTGGTTCAGTGTTATGGACCTCAAGAGCGGGTACTATCAGATCCCGATGCACCCAGAAGACAAAGAGAAGACGGCTTTCATAACCCCAGTTGGGTTCTTTGAATTCGACCGGATGCCTCAGGGTCTGTCTGGAGCTCCAGCCACCTTCCAACGTCTCATGGAAAAGACTGTGGGAGATATGAACCTCATCGAAGTCCTCGTATACTTGGATGACATCATTGTCTTCGGAAGAACCTTGGAAGAGCATGAAGAGAGGCTGGAGAAAGTTTTGAAGAGACTGAGTGAGGAAGGACTCAATCTCTCACCTGAAAAATGCCAATTCTATCAGTCATCAGTCAACTATCTGGGGCACATAGTGTCTGAAGATGGGGTAGCCACAGACCCCGAAAAATTGGAGGAAGTCACCTCCTGGCCCAGGCCCACCACTGTGACAGAGCTCAGATCCTTTCTGGGGTTCTGTTCCTATTACAGGAGGTTTGTGGAGGGGTTTGCTCGGATAGCCAGGCCTCTGAATGAGCTGCTAAAGACGGAGGGGGAAGAGGATGACACAGGCCCCAGAAAGCCAGGGGAGTCAGTCAAGGACCAGTGGAACGAGAAGTGTGAGAATGCCTTCCAGATGTTGAAGAAGACATTAACCACTGCCCCTGTCCTGGCCTACGCAGACCCTAAGAAGCCGTATGAACTTCATGTAGATGCCAGTCATGATGGTTTGGGAGGAGTGCTGTACCAGGAGCATGAAGAGCAACTGAGGCCTGTTGCGTATGTGAGCAGAAGTCTGACTCCCTCAGAAAAGAACTACCCCACCCATAAGTTGGAGTTTCTGGCCCTTAAGTGGGCGGTAGTTGACAAACTTAGGGACTATTTGTATGGGGCGGAATTCACAGTGAAAACAGACAACAACCCCCTCACCTATCTTTTCACCACAGCAAAGTTGGATGCCACAGGACATAGATGGCTGGCGGCGCTGTCTGCCTTCAATTTCGGCCTGAAGTACAGACCTAGGGCTGGAAACCGAGATGCAGACGCTTTGTCTAGAAGATCTCACGTCCCCACTTGCAGTACAGAAGACTGGACCCAAGTGGCACCCGACGGGGTGCGGGCCCTCTGCCAAGGGGCTGAACTCCAAGCCAGTTGCGGCTCAAGAGCAGAAGAGATAGGGGTTACCATAGTAGGAGTTCCCAAGCAATACTGTGGAGTAACCCAACTGGGGGAAGATAACTTGCCAAAATTGTCAAAAAAAGAGTTGAGATCTGACCAATTGGAAGACCCCATGGGGAGATTGGTCTTGGAGGCCCTAGAGAATCAGGATCCGAATAGACTCTTACGCCACCCTTCAAAGGAGGCTCGCCTATTGAGGAAGGAGTGGGACAGGTTGCAGGTGCATCAGGGAGTGGTCTACCGAAGGGGCCCCTCTGATGACCTAGAAGACAAATGGCAATTGTTCTTGCCTGAGAAACACCGAGAGACAGTCATGGTTGCTCTGCACGACAACCATGGCCACCTAGGGGTGGAAAGGACCTTCCAACTCATTAGGGACCGTTTCTATTGGCCCTGCATGAGGGCTGAAGTTGAAGAATACTGCCACTCATGTGCACGATGCATCCAGAGAAAGACTTTACCTCATCAAGGTGCCCCAATGGGCCATCTGAAAAGTCAAAGCCCACTTGATCTGGTATGCATTGATTTTCTCTGCCTCGAACCTGACTTGAGTGGACTAGGAAATGTTCTGGTAGTAACCGACCATTTCACCCGGTATGCCCAGGCCTTTCCAACCAAGGACCAGAAGGCTTCCACCGTGGCCAAAGTGCTGATGGAGAAATACTTCGTACATTATGGGCTACCACAACGGCTCCATTCAGATCAGGGAAGGGATTTTGAAAGTCCACTGATCCGGAAGCTCCTGGATTCTTTGGGGATCAAGAAGACAAGAACTACCCCCTATCATCCACAAGGTGATGCTCAGCCGGAGAGGTTCAACCGAACCCTGCTTAACATGCTGGGGACCCTAAGCAGTGAAAAGAAGCAGCATTGGAGCAACCACATAGCGGCAGTTGTGCATGCATACAACAGCACTACCAGTGACGCTACAGGGTACTCACCCTATCGACTTATGTTCGGGAGAGAAGCAAGACTACCCGTAGATCTGGCCTTTGGCACTTCCATAGACCATTGTTCTGCTGCTTCCCACAAGGGATATGTCGATACGCTCAGACGCAATTTGAAATTGGCCTATGAACAGGCCCAGGCGGCCTCGGAGCAAAGGGGGGCCCGCAACAAGAAAAATTTTGACCTGAAAGTTAGGATTCAGGATTTGCAACCAGGAGACAGAGTGTTGCTAGGGAACTTGGGGGTCCCTGGAAAACACAAGCTTGCAGACAGATGGAGACCTGAACCTTATGTTGTTTGCAAAAGGCTACCGGGCCTGCCCGTTTACAGACTTAAACCAGAAGGGAAGGTGGGACCTTTGAAGACCTGGCATCGGAACCACCTACTCCCACTAGCGGAGGCAGTTCCGATACCCCCTGTGACAGATTCCCCTGAGCCAACTTCCACCCTGGATACTCCCAGACCGAACACTTGGTCCCAGACCCCTCAGATTGGGGATACAGAGACCTCGGAGATGAGTGAAGATGAGGGAGAAGAACTTGACTGGCTTTGGCCTTCACAGGCCCCAGGAACCTCTGCTATTGATCTTCCACCTGAAGAAGACACCATAGATCAGACGCTGAATGCAGACGCTACTGAGTTCATTCCATCCAGTCCTTGGTCAGATTCTTGGGAGAGTGCCTGTGACTTACTCCCAGAAGAAGATCCAAGGGAGTCTCTGTACCTCCCTGCTCCGGAGTCCAGTGCTCCCAAACCAAAGGAAATTCCTGAGTTGGTTCCAGAGGAGGAGCCTGTTCTAACAGAGAGCCCAAGAGGACAGAGGAAGCGAAGAACCATAAAGCCTCCCAGAAGATTAACTTACCCACAGATGGGGAGAAGTGCGGAAGACACTGTGGTTACTGCCAGAAGGAGTACGGAAGACCCTGACCTTCCCACTGTTCATTTAGTGGGGGGCAACCCCAGCTCACTCTCTGGCACAGTTAGGCAGGACACTAGTGATGGTGTGACCTGTGGGCAGGGGAGTTCACCGCCTCGGTTTTGGTGGGAATTTCCTCTGCCAACATCATACGAAACTTTGATTGATGTTGTACGTTCTGTGATTTTAGTTTATGTTATCTTTGGGGACCAAAGAGTTTAAGTGGGGGGAGTGTGTAGCGGGGTCTCCTTTAAGGCCCCGGGACTACATTACCCAGAACCCTGTTCGGCACCCAGAGTGCAGTTAGCCACCGCAGAGACTCATGGGAGGGGTTATTTAAGGAGGAGGCGAGGCGGAGCTCGGTTTCTTTGGACACCGCGCTGCACGCAAGAGTTTCTTCCTGTGAGGATCTGCTGCAGTGCCTGAAGCCTGGGCCTTGCGCAACTTCCAAAGAGCCTTCCACCCCACTGCGGAGCCTGGGTGGCATCTGACTTGTCGAGTGAGGACATCAGTTGGATCGGGGTCCCGATCGTTGCAGACACTGTGTGCGGAGACACAGCAGGTGGAAGTCCCGGGCTGGGATCGCGCCCGGAGTGGTGAGCGAGCACATGCTCAATCAAATAGACTTTACAGATTCTAGGCCTATAGACTACCGTGGCTCACCGATCGTTTGCTTGTTGTTCCACTGGGGGACCGGTAGCAGGACAGAGTTGAAGTGTCCCCCCCCAGCATAGTGTTCTTAGTGATTGCCAGTTTGTGGATTACAAATACCATTCATCAAGTGCACCACCGAAAGTTTGCATGCGAAGAAATCCCTATAGGAAGGACTGAGATTTATTCTGGGTCAGGCCTGGCCAGGGTGGGGATATAGGATATTGTTTAGTGCGCCACAGGGCGTGTATACCATAATAGCTACGCGTGGTGGATTACCGCGCAGCGCCATTATTGTGCGCCATATTGATTGCTGCAGGGCTCTGCAAGCCAGTTGTGTGTATTATATTCTGTTTAAGCCTTTTCTTTTACAACCAAAGTAAACTGTTATACTTAATCTTTAACATTGGTGTGTTGTCTTACTGTAAGGAGGGTGCCTTTACCATACCCATTGATTATGATAAAAATATAACCCCTAGACTAGCTGTGCCAGAGTGGGTCGAGCAGATTGCCAGGGGTTGGTGGTGCTGTACACAGGGCCCGAAAACAAATCCAGCGGCTCTCTTAACTGGGGGTAGCGCTACATATATATATATATATATATATATATATATATACTGTATATATATCAACATTGGGTGGTTAACGATTGGTATTTTGATAATTTTTTGGGGGTTTTGTGAATGTATCCCTTGATAAAGATATGGACTGCAAGTATGTGTTGCATAAACATATAGCCAACTCTGGAAAATAATGGCGGCCACACAAAATATTGACACTTTGGGCCAAATTTGGACATTTTCACTTAGGGGTGTACTCACTTTTGTTGCCAGAGGTTTAGACATTAATGGCTGTGTGTTGAGTTATTTTGAGGGGACAGCAAATTTACACCGTTATACAAGCTGTACACTCACTACTTTACATTGTAGCAAAGTGTCATTTCTTCAGTGTTGTCACATGAAAAGATACAAGAAAAGATTTACACAAATGTGAGTGAGGGGTGTACTAACTTTTGTGAGATACTGTATGCTGTTCATTGCTAGCAGTGTTGCTGGTGTATTTGCTTGCAGTTCTGATAATTGGGCAGCAGATGGCAGTGCCGGAGCACAAATGAAGAGCGCTGGGGTAATTGATGAGCAGCTCTTGATGCAATAACTGCGGGAGCATCAGGCGTTTTATACTCTGAGCAGAAATTAACCACCCAGAGCCATAAAACTCAGCCAGTGGTTAAATCTCCGACACGTCCACTGGGTAAATATTGACATTTATGTGTTAAACCGGGCTCTGACCGGCCTGTGTATATCAAGGTGCTGACCTGTGTGCTGTGTCTTTCTATAACTTGGTTCCATGTCCATATTTCATTAAATGTACTTATTCTCACCGCTGCTGAGCCCAGAGATTTCCAGATATAGATCGCTCGCTGCGGAAAGACGTCTGCTCGGCCTACGTTATACGCAGCAGGGGATGGTTAGGATGGGATGCAATTTTGGTAAATTATTATTATATTTATTATTATACAGGTTTTATATAGCAAAAACAATTTGTGCAGCGCTTTCCAAAATAACCCTACGTTCACACCTATGCGCTTTTTTGTGTGTTTCCCGTTTTTTCAGAAACGCATTCCCATGGTACACCGGTAGCCAGTGCATTTTTGGAAAGGGTCGGGGACTTCCCCGCTGACAGCTGAACGTAAAAAAAAAGAATTGCCGGCTAAAAAATGCGTGAACAAAATGGCGTGGGGTCCCCTTCCAATCCATACCAGGCCCTTCAGGTCTGGTATGGATTAGGAGGGGAACCCCACATCAAAATAAAATAAATAAATGGCGTGGGGTCCCCCCAAAATCCATACCAGACCCTTATCTGAGCATACAGTCTGGCAGGTTAGGAAAGGGAGGGGACGAACCTGAACCATACCAGTCCACATGTCCTCAACATGGGGGGGTGCTTTGGGTGCGGAGGGGGCTCTGCTCCCCCACCCCCAAAGCACCTTGTCCCCATGTTGATGGAGACAAGGGCCTCTTTCACACAACCCTGGGCTGTGATTGGGGGGTCTGTGGGCGGGGGGCTTATCAGAATCTTTAAAAAGGGAGCCCCCAGATCCTGCCCCCCTCCCATGTGAATATGTGAGTATGGGGTACCGATTCTCCCAAAAAGTGTAAAAGTGAATAAAGACAGTACAAGAGTTTTTGACAATTCCTTTATTTAAAAAAAAAAAAAAAAGTCCCCTCAATGTAGATCGATCGTCAATCACGATCACACTGCAAAAAAAAAAAAAAAAAAGTTCAGCTCGCCACAAACGCTCACGCGCTGTCTGCCTGCCCCACAGTGTGACATTTCTAACATAGCTATGGGCGAGGCCAGATGACGATGTCAACTGGTGGCACTGCCCCCCCCCGTGACGTCATCGATCAGTGCATGCTGGGCCACCGAGAAAGAGAGACAGTACAGTTAAAGGCAAAAGAGTTTAGAAGGCCCTGGTCACAGGAGCTGACAATCTGAAGATCGCACTAGTTTGTTTTATTGCAGTACAGACATAGCAATGAAAAGCTGCCTGCTTGCAATTATATTTTAGCTTCCATATTAATTGACGTTAATTGCCTATTTACAGTGAGGTTAGGTTCACACCTGTGTGGGTGGTCCCGCTGTGGGACACGCACAAATTCCCGCAGCTGTAACCACCCACAAAGCGAAACGCGGAACCCGCGGGGTTCCATTAAAATGGCCCACCGTCCTCACTGGATATCGCACCCGCACTGGGAACCACGTTGTATTCACGGTTTCCATGTGGGCTGAGATTTCCAAAGCAGCGCAGGAACCTTTCCTGCATTTCACGGGCCACGGCAACCCATTTAAATGAATGGGCTGTCGTGCCCGTGCAAACCGCGGCCCGCACTGCCACGTAGATGTGAACCTAGCCTGAGACCAGTGAACGTTTGTAGGCCTGGGCACTCTCGTTTCCCCGCGCCAGCTGTGGTGCATGCTGGGCTTGCTGCTCTCTAATGTCTGTAGGCAGCTAAAGGTTCTAAACCTCTGGTGGTGTTCCCCTAGACTGACTGGATTGGAATGTCAGGGACACGAAAGAATAAAATAGAGAAGTGGCCCCATGGGATTGTCACCCCTAACACCCATTTGTTTAATAAATACATTTTACTCTTGATAGAGGGCTATGATAATTGTTAAGTACATGTCTCTCTCTATGGCTGCTTTGCTGGTTCTTTCTGTTTTGTGTTTTAGGTGA
Organism: Rana muscosa; assembly: GCA_029206835.1. Classification (NCBI taxonomy): domain Eukaryota; kingdom Metazoa; phylum Chordata; class Amphibia; order Anura; family Ranidae; genus Rana; species Rana muscosa. The sequence goes on along the minus strand of CM055124.1, from coordinate 90,666,317 downwards.
CAAGCTACCTGCTGTTGCTAGGAAGATTTACCTCAGCTGTAGAGCACTGGATTGGTGACAAATCCTGTGGCGGGAAACATCTAGCCAATGAGTGTAACTTTTTACTTATATCCTCCCTTGTCACTGGGCGGAGTTAGCATTTACCTCAGGTCTGTCAGTTGGACTCACCTCTGGATTCTCCTCAGCCTTCCTTCTGGATCTTTTGACCTGCTCTCAGCCCAGAATGGATATTCTACTTCATGAATTACTTCAAAGGACTAATTCCCCTGGAGAAAGGCTTGCCTCAGTCAATTAATTATTATTTTTTTACTTTCCCCCCTCAGTTTTCACTGGTGACAGCTGTATCTTCACTTACATCTGTGGGCCCTGGGCCTGTATTGTGCCTCTCATTCCTGAAGTGCCAGGTGCACTCTAAATACTGATGGCAATAGGTTACCTGAGGCCAGCCATGGAACTTTTCATCCACCTGTAGGCAGACCTGGACCTGAGACAAGACCATAGGAGCATCACCTCACCTCACCACTGGGACTTTACAGGGACCAGAAGAAGAGGACCGCTGACTGGAAATGTCAGTGCACAGGCCGACAGGACAGAAGCTACCGTGAAAGAATATGCAGGATAAGGAGGCCCTACTCAGACACCCCACAGCGCCACTGTTCCTGCCAGCGTGAGTCAGGTAGGCAGCGGGTCTGAAGCTGCTACCATGGGCCGACAGCAGTGGCGACCCGTCCATAGGGGGCGACCGGCGCCGCCCCCCCCCTCCTGTGGTCACCCAAAAAAAAAAAAAAAAAAAAGAGTTTTTTTTTAAATGTCCTTTTTTTCACACAATGCGGTGCGTCCATAGTGGGCGCAGAAGCACCGCCCCCGCTCGCTTCTGCGCCCGGCAGTCGCTCACAACAATACATAGGTTCATGCATTGCATGAACCTATGTATTGTCGCCGCCTTTGCCGCCCACTATTCAGATGGCCGGCCCCTTGAGCGCCGGCCATCTGAATTACAGCGTCTGGTTGGCCTTTAAAAGTGCCTATCAGAGCCAGCGGCCCTGATAGGCTTCCCGACTACAGCCTGAGGGCTGTAATCGGCTTCTAAATACCTAATGAGAGGACGCACGGGGGGTGCGTTCCCTGGCCAATCAGGTTCACCAAGTCTGGTTACCGGTAACCTGATTGGCTGAAGCAACATCGAGGGCGGGAGAAGACATCGAAGACGGAAGAAGGACGGTGCTGACCCGAGGAAGGTAAGTGCAGGGCTGGGGGGGACAAACTGGCTGCATTTGGGGGACAAACTGGCTGCATTTGGGGGACAAACTGGCTGCATATTGGGGACAAACTGGCTGCATATTGGGGATAAACTGGCTGTATATTGGGGGGAAACTGGCTGTATATTGGGGACAAACTGGCTGTATATTGGGGGGAAACAACTGGCTGTATATTGGGGACAAACTGGCTGTATATTGGGGGGAAACTGGCTGTATATTGGGGACAAACTGGCTGTATATTGGGGGGAAACTGGCTGTATATTGGGGGGGGGACAAACTGGCTGTATATGGGGGACAAACCGGCTGTAAATTGGGGGGAAACTGGCTGTATATGGGGGACAAACTGGCTGCATATTGGTGATAAACTGGCTGTATATTGGGGGGAAACTGGCTGTATATTGGGGATAAACTGGCTGCATATTGGGGATAAACTGGCTGCATATTGGGGATAAACTGGCTGCATATTGGGGATAAACTGGCTGTATATTGGGGGGAAACTGGCTGTATATTGGGGACAAACTGGCTGTATATTGGGGGGAAACTGGCTGTATATTGGGGACAAACTGGCTGTATATTGGGGGGAAACTGGCTGTATATTGGGGACAAACTGGCTGTATATTGGGGGGAAACTGGCTGTATATTGGGGGGGACAAACTGGCTGTATATGGGGGACAAACTGGCTGTAAATTGGGGGGAAACTGGCTGTATATTGGGGACAAACTGGCTGCATATTGGGGATAAACTGGCTGTATATTGGGGGGAAACTGGCTGTATAATGGGGACAAACTGGCTGTATATTGGGGACAAACTGGCTGTATATTGGGGACAAACTGGCTGTATATTGGGGGGAAACTGGCTGTATATGGGGGACAAACTGGCTGTATATTGGGGGGAAACTGGCTGTATATTGGGGGGGACAAACTGGCTGTATATGGGGGACAAACCGGCTGTAAATTGGGGGGAAACTGGCTGTATATGGGGGACAAACTGGCTGTATTATGGGGGACAAACTGGCTGTATTATGGGGGACAAACTGGCTGTATTTGGGGACAAACTGGCTGTATTTTGGGGACAAACTGGCTGTATAATGGGGACAAACTGGCTGTATAATGGGGACAAACTGGCTGTATATTGGGGACAAACTGGCTGTATAATGGGGACAAACTGGCTGTATATGGGGGACAAACTGGCTGTATTTTGGGGGACAAACTGGCTGTATAATGGGGACAAACTGGCTGTATTTTGGGGACAAACTGGCTGTATTTTGGGGGGAAACTGGCTGCATATGTGGGGAAACTGGCTACATTTGGGGACAAACTGGCTGCATTGGGGGACAAACTAGTGGCGTTTGGGCACAGTGGCTGCGTTTAATGGGCACAGTGGCGGCAATTGATGTTTGTTTTTGTTTTTTTCAGTTTGTTTGCGCCCCCCCAAAAAATTTGAGCACCAGCCGCCACTGGCCGACAGCGTGATCAACACCTCTCCAACAGGATCGTCATCATCACCACAGACTAGGGGTGAGTGAAGGCTCTGAGGGCCGGGAAAGACTTCACTCTGTTCTGTCTGCTTCAGTCTCCTCTGTGTCAGTGTCTTCCCTGTTCATTGTGCTCTGTCTGTCAGCCTTTAGTCACCCCTTTCCTGTTCACTCTCAGCTCTCTAGTGCTTTCATTTATAGTTTACTTATCACAATTCTGACCTGTGAAATGTCTTCATTGTGTTTTCATTTGCTGCAGTTATTGCAGGTACAGTATTGTGCTAGGGTGGCTAGTGTTCCTGTGCAGTATACAGCATGTCAGGGTTGTTAGGGGAAGATTGTTTGCTTACATGTGTAACTAACAGGCTGATCATCATTGCCTTTTCTGAGGGTTTTATTTACTTTCTTCACAGGAATTAGGCTGTTTATGGGCTAGTAAGTTTTAAATCTGTGAATGAGTTGCCTGATATTGTGTTTTTACATATATTTTTTCCCACTTTGTTTTATTAGGAAAAGTTAAAGAGCAGCACACATACAGTTCACAGTGTGTCACAGAAGATGACATTTAGACATAATAGTGTTTTAGAATTTTCTAAATAAATTTATGAAGTGAGGATCCCACCTCCATGTGTTTATTTAGGTTATCACCTTTAGCTGTGATTCCTGAAGAACCCCATGAGTTTAATCATTTGTCAGTTCCTAAGGGTTCATGTTCTTTATTGATCTAATTGGTGATAGCCTATTCTCATTGATATACTTAAATCTACAGTATATCAAGCTCTTTTTGTAATTAGATCATTTAATCAGATGCCCCTTTTAGTCAAATCTGACTTTAAATCGGTATGTTCTCTGCTTTTGGTCAGGAGCTTGTAAATCCCTGGTCATTCTCTTCTTGTTTCATCTCAAATGTATTTTCTTGATAAGCAGTATGAAGATTCAATAGTGAAGCATTGGAAGGCTTTTGGTGTAGCTACATGATCTGCTCTGAGGCTCTGCCACAGAGATCTGCATCCTCCAATGCTCCTCCTCCCCTCAATTCAGTATAGGGCTCTGATTTTCTATTACTAAATCACAATGCATTTCTTCTACAGTGCTGCAGAAATCTGCTTTGCAAAACACTGTTGCCTGGTAGGCAGTTTGTTATCAAAGCCAGAGTCCAGTGAGCATGGGGAAAGTGATCCCCTGGCCTTCCAGTTTGATGGTAGCATGTCCCTTTGGCTGCTGAATCTGTTCTGCCTTGCTCCACATTTATTTCCTGGTGTCGGTATATAGTTTGCCAGGATGGATTTTTAGACTCCTACAAAAAAAGACACGGTATCTTTTCAGAACCACCTTATCAGAAATTAGTATACGGTTTATGTGATTCAGTTGTCCTTGGGCTTTTAAGGCCCCTTTCACACTGATGCATATTTCAGGCGTTTTTGCGCTAAAAATAGCGCATAAATAACGCCTGAAATACTCCTGCCCCAGCATTTTCAATGTGAAAGCCCTGAGGGATTTCACACTGAGGCGGTGCGCTGGCAGGAGAAAAAAAATCTCCTGCAAGCCGCATCTTTGGAGCGGTGAAGGAGCGGTGTGTATACCGCTCCTTTACCGCTCCTTCCCATTGAAATCAATGGGACACCGCGGTATTAACCCTTTTTCGGCCGCTAGCGGGGGTTAAAACCGCACCGCTAGCGGCCGAATATTGCGGTAAACATGATGGTATAGGGCGCTGAAAATACCGTCACTGCATATGCCCGCCCCAGTGTGAAAGGGGCCTTAGTGTTTGTATCAGGCATTTTGCCTATGAGCAGAATTTTGCTTGTGGGCTGGATGCTGCTCATCTCAGGCCTTAAATTCCCTTTTTGGCATGTTGGTTTTGTTAGGAGGTAAAAGAGTATCTACTGGTTTTGGCACAAATTTATTTCAACTTAAATTTTAGCTCTACTTGGCTGGTGGAATTCATTTAGATGAGCATTTTCTAGTTGTCTACAGATGCAACAGAGTATATTGAATGTGGTAATTTCCAGTCTGGCAAATAATGTTCAGCGTTTTGACCAGAATATTGTATTTTCATGGTATCCCTAAGAATATTGCTTACTTGGGCTCTTCCCTGTTGTGGTGGCTGTGGCACTTTGGAGCAAGCAGCTCAGCCGCCAGAGCCTCTTGATAAATGTTAGCATAGCGTTTTTCTGCAATTAATTGTTTAAGATACTGTATAGGGTTCTTCCTGGTCTTCATTTAATGTTTAGGTTAAAGTAAGAAATTTTCAGGGTAGCCAAACATTTAATAGCAGGTGCTTTGTTTTGCTGTTTCCAGTGTTTCTGGACAATGGTTACCCCAGCAGTGAGCAATGGCCTACAATTTCCTTAAAACCATTTTTTTTTCTTGCATTTACTGTATATCCCATATAATATTCCATTCCCTTGATTAAACAACCTGCATTATCTATGCCACTGGTTGTTTCTCTTTTGAGGACTCTGCAGAACTTTTTTGACCTTCATATGACATGTATCAAAGTGGTTGTTTCCACACTCTTTCACCAAAACTGTTAGTAGGAGTTTGAGACATAATGACTTTGCATATAATTCTCGCTTTTGGTTAGAAGTTCTGAAAAGGATTTTAGAAGCAGTGTTTATATGCTGCTATTGGGTCACACATTGCATTCAACATGTCATGTCATTTCGCTACTGCTATGGAATCAACCTGTTCTTCTGCATATAAAACACATTAGAACTGCTTTCCCACTCAGTTCAGTCTGGTTAGTTGAGGTAAGTTGTTAACTTGATGGACAAAAGTGTTTGCAGAATTAGATTAGCAAAACAAGGATAGGCAGTTCTCATTTAATGCCTTAGGACATTTCCATTGCCCAATAGACCTGATTCAGCAATTTCCACAAGGCATTCGCAAGGCATTCCTTTCTTCTTCTTTTTTTTTTTGTCACATGTGAATGGCTCCCTTTTATCAGAATCATAATTTAAATCTGTCCCTAAAAGATGTTTATGGTGCAGGATATGCAGCCGCTACACGGGGAGTGCATCAGGACATAGATGGGCGCCCTGCTCTTTATGTCCATCCTGCTCTTTGCATTTATTATGCAAGTCCCTGCCTTTTATAATAATAAAAAAAAAAAAAAAACTTAATAGTATGAATTGTTGACATTCATATGTTGTCTGGTGCAGAGGATTTTATTTCCCTCCTGTTAAAAATCCAGTTCTCTTGCAGGGTATATGGGGTATGTATTTGGAATAGTTGGCTGATCATATTCCCTATTTGCAAGTGTGAGCTGTGTTGGACATCCTTCTTGTTCACCTGGAAAGGAATTTAAAATCTTAGAGCTTCCAAAAAAAAAAAAAAGAAAAGAAGACTATCCTGTCTACAAAGAAGTCGTTTTCTAGGCCTGGGCTTCAGTTCATGGTACAGTTAACATAACATTTATTGATATGCTAATTTACTGTATACTCATTATTAGTGACTTCATTTTTCCCTGTTGTGATCTGGAGAGTTTCATCAGAGGTCTAGCAGTATTTGGCATAGTGCCCAATTGTCCCTCCTTTTGGACCAAATCCCTCTGTCCCTCATGCAGCTTCAGTTGTCCCTCTTTTTAGACTGATATGTACATTTCTATACAAAATGTACTATTTTACTGCCAAAAGTGTTATGCTGCACTCATGGGCGTCCGCTGAACTTTTTTTAGGGGGTGGGGGGGGGGGGGGGGCATAATTTTAAGGTCATCCATGCTTGGTCCCTTTTTGACAATGTCATGAAGGGGAGGGGCTTAGTCATTATGACATAAAGCGCAGGCATGCAAAGGTTTGAGAAACCTGATGCAAAAGCTTAACAAGAAGGATCAAGCTGCCATTGTCTGATTAGCAATTTAATTTTTTTTTTAACCCCCCCCCCTAGTGGCCGAATAGCGCCACTAATACGATGGTAAAGCGCCGCTAAAACTAGCGGCGCTTTACTGATAACGCGGCCAGCTGGCAGTGTGAAATAGCTCTTGAGGATAATTCCGCTTCACTCCATGTCCATATAAATATAGCCTAGAGAATATACATCTTTCTATATTGCAATGTATTGCAATACATCTGTTGTGGCCATATTTTGATCTTGATGAAAATGAAAAAAAGCCCATACTGTATGTATAGGTTGTTTTCTTCAAGATCAAAATATGGCCACCCACAACACAGATGTATTGCAATACATTGCAATACAAAAGATGTACACAGTGGTGTCGTGGCACAGGCACTGCTGTTACCTGTAGTTCTTCAAAGATCGGGCAGGCACTGGCAGCATATTCAGTCTCTTGTCTCGGCCACTGCACGACACGCACCTGTGGGAGGAGCCAGCGCCACGCCGGCCAGATCGGCATAGGCACATTTACACAGTCAGGGTCACATTTACACAGTCATTGGCAGAGCCAATCCGATGCTCGGGCCGGGGGTGAGGAGGGAGGGACAGATAGTCGGAAAAGACTGAGAGCAGCCCCAGCCCCCAGGCCAGCAGCAGTCTGCAGACTTAGAAAAAAAAGTCCACGGCTTCCCCGGAGGCGGCCGCGGCGGCCATTGCAACACAGGGGCAAGGGGGCAACTGCATGTCTTCACTCTGACTTCCAGGGGGGGGGTCAATTGACCCCCCTTGCCCTATGGAGCGGACGCCCATGGCTGCACTAAACATTTTATTCAGCCTCTATATTACTGCATTTGATATTTTGAAAAATCATTATAAAAGGAAAAGTAGAGGTAAAAAGCACATGTATTGTTTAGCCAATCATTTTCTGCATATTAGATCCTTGAGGTCCCTGTAACTGGGGACTAGGGATGAGCTTCGTGTTCGAGTCGAACATACGTTCGACTCGAACATTGGCTGTTCGATCGTTCGACGAAGATCGAACGATTTGGGCCGTTCGCGCCAAATTCGAGTGACGCGAACGGCCCACAATGCACTACGCCATCGCAGTGTCATCCAGGCGCTGTGATTGGCCAAGCATGCACTGTGACCCCGCATGCTTGGCCAATCACAGCGCCGGCAGCGAGGAGAGCAATGATTGGCCACAGGCAGGATGCCTGTGGCCAATTATTGCTGAGGGTGTTTAGTACACGCCCCACACTATAAAAGGCCGCCAGCACGGCGGCCTAGTGTAGTGTGTTCCGGAGCAGGGATAGAGTAGCATAGGCAGGGACAGTGACTGTTATTTCTTTCTTGCTTAACCTGGATTCCTTTAGTTTAGGGAAAGAGAAGGATAGGTAGGGAGAGTGTCAGTGTGTTTTGTGCTTCTGCTATAGTGTGCTTAAAAAAAAACATTTATTCTAGGGACAGAAAACTCTAGGTAGGGACAGTGTCAGTTTCTTTCACTCTGCAAGTCCTTGTTTCCAGGGACCTGGAAGGACAGTGAGTGAATTGTCCTTTTGCTATATTGTGATTAAAAAAAACATTTATTCTAGGGACAGAAAACTCTAGGTAGGGACAGTGTCAGTTTCTTTCACTCTGCAAGTCCTTGTTTCCAGGGACCTGGAAGGACAGTGAGTGAATTGTCCTTTTGCTATATTGTGATTAAAAAAAACATTTATTCTAGGGACAGAAAACTCTAGGTAGGGACAGTGTCAGTTTCTTTCACTCTGCAAGTCCTTGTTTCCAGGGACCTGGAAGGACAGTGAGTGAATTGTCCTTTTGCTATATTGTGATTAAAAAAAACATTTATTCTAGGGACAGAAAACTCTAGGTAGGGACAGTGTCAGTTTCTTTCACTCTGCAAGTCCTTGTTTCCAGGGACCTGGAAGGACAGTGAGTGAATTGTCCTTTTGCTATATTGTGATTAAAAAAAACATTTTTTTCTAGGGACAGAAAACTGTAGGTAGGGAGAGTATTTTTTTTCTTTCACTCTGCAAGTCCTTGTTTCCAGGGACCTGTAAGGACAGTGAGTTAATTGTCCTTGTGCTATATTGTGCTGAAAAAAACATTTATTCCAGGGACAGAAAACTCTAGGTAGGGACAGTGTCAGTTTCTTTCACTCTGCAAGTCCTTGTTTCCAGGGACCTGGAAGGACAGTGAGTGAATTGTCCTTTTGCTATATTGTGATTAAAAAAAACATTTTTTTCTAGGGACAGAAAACTGTAGGTAGGGAGAGTGTTTTTTTTCTTTCACTCTGCAAGTCCTTGTTTCCAGGGACCTGTAAGGACAGTGAGTTAATTTTCCTTGTGCTATATTGTGATTAAAAAAAACATTTATTCTAGGGACAGAAAACTCTAGGTAGGGACAGTGTCAGTTTCTTTCACTCTGCAAGTCCTTGTTTCCAGGGACCTGGAAGGACAGTGAGTGAATTGTCCTTTTGCTATATTGTGATTAAAAAAAACATTTATTCTAGGGACAGAAAACTCTAGGTAGGGACAGTGTCAGTTTCTTTCACTCTGCAAGTCCTTGTTTCCAGGGACCTGGAAGGACAGTGAGTGAATTGTCCTTTTGCTATATTGTGATTAAAAAAAACATTTATTCTAGGGACAGAAAACTCTAGGTAGGGACAGTGTCAGTTTCTTTCACTCTGCAAGTCCTTGTTTCCAGGGACCTGGAAGGACAGTGAGTGAATTGTCCTTTTGCTATATTGTGATTAAAAAAAACATTTATTCTAGGGACAGAAAACTCTAGGTAGGGACAGTGTCAGTTTCTTTCACTCTGCAAGTCCTTGTTTCCAGGGACCTGGAAGGACAGTGAGTGAATTGTCCTTTTGCTATATTGTGATTAAAAAAAACATTTATTCTAGGGACAGAAAACTCTAGGTAGGGACAGTGTCAGTTTCTTTCACTCTGCAAGTCCTTGTTTCCAGGGACCTGGAAGGACAGTGAGTGAATTGTCCTTTTGCTATATTGTGATTAAAAAAAACATTTTTTTCTAGGGACAGAAAACTGTAGGTAGGGAGAGTATTTTTTTTCTTTCACTCTGCAAGTCCTTGTTTCCAGGGACCTGTAAGGACAGTGAGTTAATTGTCCTTGTGCTATATTGTGCTGAAAAAAACATTTATTCCAGGGACAGAAAACTCTAGGTAGGGACAGTGTCAGTTTCTTTCACTCTGCAAGTCCTTGTTTCCAGGGACCTGGAAGGACAGTGAGTGAATTGTCCTTTTGCTATATTGTGATTAAAAAAAACATTTTTTTCTAGGGACAGAAAACTGTAGGTAGGGAGAGTATTTTTTTTCTTTCACTCTGCAAGTCCTTGTTTCCAGGGACCTGTAAGGACAGTGAGTTAATTGTCCTTGTGCTATATTGTGCTGAAAAAAACATTTATTCCAGGGACAGAAAACTCTAGGTAGGGACAGTGTCAGTTTCTTTCACTCTGCAAGTCCTTGTTTCCAGGGACCTGGAAGGACAGTGAGTGAATTGTCCTTTTGCTATATTGTGATTAAAAAAAACATTTTTTTCTAGGGACAGAAAACTGTAGGTAGGGAGAGTGTTTTTTTTCTTTCACTCTGCAAGTCCTTGTTTCCAGGGACCTGTAAGGACAGTGAGTTAATTTTCCTTGTGCTATATTGTGATTAAAAAAAACATTTTTTCTAGGGACAGAAAACTGTAGGTAGGGAGAGTGTTTTTTTTCTTTCACTCTGCAAGTCCTTGTTTCCAGGGACAGAGAAGGACACCTGAAGGTAGCCCTTATTGCTTTTTTCCCATCTCCCTGCAGGCCATCTATTAGAATGTCTGGAAGGCAAACAAGGAGAGGCAGACAGTCAGGAGGCAATAAAAGAGGGCAAGCAGGCTCTGTGTCTGGGGGCAACAGTGCTGGTCGTGGACGCGGTGCATTGTCATCAGCACATGGCCATGGGACACGCTTGTCCTTCTTTTCGGCAGCTGGACATGTTGAGCCACATCATGCCGAAGACTTGGTAGAGTGGATGACCAAGCCCTCCTCCTCCTCCTCATCCTCTCTCACCCAGGCTCAGGGTACTGGAAAAGCAGCTGCCAAAGCGTCGTCTTCCCTGGTATCAATGTCAGACAAATCATCAGTCACTCCTTCCCTAGACCCACCATGTCCTCCTCCTGAGGAGTCCCCCGAACTGTTTCAGCACAGTGTTGGGTACATGCTCCAGGAGGATGCCCAGCGTTTCGAAGGGTCTGATGATGAAACCCAGCTAGAGGAAGGCAGTAGCGTGAGAGCAGACAGAGGGGATGCTCAAGAAGGACACCAATCTGGCAGTCATGTTCCAGCAGCTGCAGCATACTGCCAGATTGGCTCCAGTGATGAGGAGGGAGGGGATGATGAGGTCAATGACTCCACGTGGGTGCCTAATAGGAGAGAGGAGGAGGAGGAGGATGAGGAGGAGGCACATCTCCAACGAGGCAGGATGCCCTTTGGTGGCCAGCGTAAGGGCAGTACACCGACGGAATCACACCGCAGAGCTCCGCCTGTGCAGGGCGCTGCCTCTGCCCGTCATTCAAAAAGTTCTTTGGTGTGGGCCTTTTTTGAGGCTAGTGCATCAGATCGCACAGCTGCTGTTTGCAACATATGTCTCAAGCGTATATCGCGTGGCCAAAACATCAGCCGCTTGGGTACCACATGCCTGACCAGACATATGTTGACCTGCCATGCAGCTCGTTGGCAAGCCTACCTCAAAGACCCACACCAAAGAACAAAGCGGACCTCTCCTTGCACCGCATCAGCTGGGATCTCCAACCCCACTATAACTTCAGTCCTCTCTGAAACATGCACTGAGAGGAATGAAGGTGTAGAATTAGGTGTGTCACAGCCAAGTACTTGCGCCCACTCTGCTAGCAGTACACCGACGTCCGATTCTAGCAGGCAAATTTCCCTGCCCCAGCTGCTGGACCGTCGAAAGAAGTTCACTCCCAGCCATCCACATGCCCAGCGGTTGAATGCTAGCTTGGCTAAATTGCTAGCGCTTCAACTGCTGCCTTTTCAGTTGGTAGACTCGGCCCCCTTCCGTGAGTTTGTGCAATGTGCGGTTCCTCAGTGGCAGGTTCCCAAACGCCACTTTTTCTCACGGAAGGCTATTCCGGCTCTCTACCGGCATGTGGAAGGCAATGTCTTGGCCTCGCTGGACAGGGCGGTCAGCGGTAAGGTGCATATTACCGCTGACTCATGGTCCAGCAGGCATGGACAGGGACGTTACCTTTCTTTCACGGCCCATTGGGTCACTCTTTTGGCAGCTGGGAAGGATTCAGGACAAGGTGCAGTAGTGTTGGAGGTTGTCCCACCGCCACGCCTCCAAAATGCTACTACTGGTTGTGACACACCTCTCTCCTCCACCCCCTCCTCTTCTTCTTCCTCCATGGCCTCTTCCTGTGGTTTGTCCTATGAACCAGCGGTGCTCCGTAGCCGTTCACGGGGCTACGCAAGTACGCAGGCAAAAAGATGCCATGCCGTGCTTGCGCTGGTGTGTTTGGGGGACAGAAGCCACACTGGGGCAGAGGTCCTGTCTGCTCTGCAGGGCCAGGCCGAGAGGTGGTTGACGCCACGCCAGCTTAAGCCAGGAATGGTGGTTTGCGACAATGGCACCAACCTCCTCTCCGCCCTCCGACAGGGACAACTGACCCATGTGCCCTGTGTGGCTCACGTCCTTAACCTGGTGGTGCAGCGGTTCTTGGGCAGGTACCCGGGCTTACAGGATGTCCTGAGGCAGGCCAGGAAAGTCTGTGTGCATTTCCGCAGATCTTATAATGCCAGTGCTCGCCTGGCTGAGCTGCAAAAGGAGTTGAACCTGCCCAAGAACCGCCTTATATGTGACATGCCCACCAGGTGGAACTCAACGTTGGCCATGCTGCAGCGGCTGCACACGCAGCAGAGGGCCATCAATGAGTACCTGTGCGACTACGGCACCAGGACAGGGTCAGGGGAGCTTGGTTTTTTTTCTCCACGCCAGTGGGGCATGATCAGGGATGCATGCACTGTCCTGGCACCATTTGAGGAGGCCACGAGGATGGTGAGCAGTGACAGTGCATGCATCAGTGACACTGTACCTCTTGTCCACCTGTTGGAGCACACGCTGCGTGGAATAATGGACAGGGCACTTGAGGCAGAACAGAGGCAGGAAGAGGAGGACTTCCTTGCCTCTCAAGGCCCCCTTTACCCAGACAGTGTTCCTTCTGTCCCACCCATCGCACAGGAAGAGGAGGAGGAGGAGGAGGAGGAGGAGGATTGTGTCAGCATGGAGGTGGAGGCTGGCACTCAGCATCATCAGCAGCAGTCTTTTAGGGATGATTTACAGTCCCAAGAAACCAGTGGACTTGTACGTGGCTGGGAGGAGGTGGCTGCGGATCATGTCGTCCTTAGTGACCCAGAGGACTCCGGAGCGAATGCCTCAGCAAACCTACGCTGCATGGCCTCCCTGATCCTGCAAAGTCTGCGGAAGGATCCTCGTATTCTTCGGATCAAGGAGAGGGACCATTACTGGCTGGCCACTCTCCTTGATCCACGGTACAAGGGTAAGGTTGCGGACCTTATGTTACCGTCGCAGAGGGAGCAGAGGATGAGACAACTCCGGGAGGCCTTGCAGAAAGGTCTGTGCAACGCGTTCCCAGAGACTGGGAGGTTGCAAACTCCTGGTCCTGGACAACGAGTTGCTGAGGCTTCGGCCAGTCAAAGAAGGAGCGGTGGGGAAGGTGGCCGTCTGACCGATGCGTTCAGACAATTCTTTAGTCCGCAGCCCCAAAGTATGATTGGTTCCAGCAACCATCGCCAGCGTCTGATAAACATGGTGCAGGAATATCTAGGGGCAAGGTCAGACTTGGACACCTTCCCCACCGAAAATCCTCTGGCTTACTGGGTCTTGAGGATGGATCACTGGCCAGAGCTTGCACAGTATGCAATTGAGCTACTGGCCTGTCCTGCATCCAGCGTTCTTTCGGAACGCACATTCAGTGCTGCTGGAGGATTTGTCACGGATCACAGGGTGCGCCTGTCCACCGACTCGGTTGATCGACTGACTTTCATCAAGATGAACCAGTCTTGGATCACCACCAGCTACCACACACCTGATGCTGATATAACAGACTAATTGATTTTAAAATGTCACATCCCTTCAAGACTGATGCTGATGCTGAGTGCCTGTGCTGTTATGTTGACTGGCTATCCTCCTCCTCCGAGTCCTCAATGATACGATTGATGATGATAGCTTGGAAGATCATTTTTGTTTATGGGTGCCGCCACCAGTGCCTAACGCCCAATTTTTCAGCCCCTGTTTAACAGGGGCGTGTAATTACAATTTTTGAAGCAATACTTTGCAACAGGGCTCATTGCTGTGCTCCAAGTACAGTATCTGTGAGGAGTTGCAGTGTTGTGCCACCAGTGCCTAAGGCCCAATTTTTCAGCCCCTGTTTAACAGGGGCGTGTCATTACAATTTTTGAAGCAATACTTTGCAACAGGGCTCATTGCTGTGCTCCAAGTACAGTATCTGTGAGGGGTTGCAGTGTTGTGCCACCAGTGCCTAAGGCCCAATTTTTCAGCCCCTGTTCAACAGGGGCATGTAATTACAATTCTTGATCTAATAATTCACAGCAGGGCCCATTGCTGCACCCACCAAGAGTAACTGTCAGGGCTTACAGTGTTGTGGCACCAGCACCACCATCAAAGGCCCAATTTTTACTACCACTGTTCAACAATTATATGTAATTAAAATTCCTGATATAATAGTTGACAGCAGGGCGTTCCAGCACCAACCAAGAGTAACTGTGAGTGCTTACAGTGTTGTGCCAACACCAACAACTAAGGGGCCTATTTCTGCAGAGTATATACGGCAGGTCCCTACTTTCAAACATCCAACTTACAAACGACTCCTACTTGCAAACGCAAGAAGACAACAGGAAGTGAGAGGAAATCTACCACTAGGAAGGAAAATTCTCTCCTGTAAGAATAAATATGGGAGAAAGGTGTCTCCTCTGTACTGATGCTTTATCAGCAATCCTTGTTTCAAGAAAAACACCACATTTCAAAAACAGTTGTCATTGGGACGGAAAGTGAGGTGAAATGTTCTGAACAGGGGCACAGACAGCAAAACAAATGTTACAGGGGTGATAACCCTTACCTATGTTTTCCAAAAAGTTTAAAAATAGATTTTTGGGCTGGAGCTACACTTCAACAATGTACCTGTTCAAAATTACAAACAGATTCTACATAAGAACAAACCTACAGTCCCTGTCTTGTATGCACCGCCTGTATACGGCTGTTCAGAGTATATAGGGCCTTTTTTATTTTATGTGCGGGGTTCCCCTTAATATCCATACAAGACCCAAAGGGGCTGGTAATGGGCTGGGGTAGGGGGGGGGGGTCATGGGGTAGCTATGCCATTTTTCTTAAAGAATTTCATCCATATTACCGGGACCAGACATTACATTAAAGCCGCAAGCAGTTTTAAATGGCTTTTTTTTCCTTTAGAAGTGTCATTTTGTGCAGGGACAGTTCTAAACACGGGAAACACGTGGCACTTCACAGGCATACTTTAGACACCCCCCAGGTACGATATTTAAAGGAATATTTGACTTTTTTTTTTTCACTTTATGCATCATTAAAATGACTGCTCCCGAAAAACGACCGTTTTTAAAACTTCTTTTTGCATTGATACATGTCCCCTGGTGCAGAACCCGGGTTCCCAAACCCTTTTTAGGACAATAACATGCATAATAGTTGTTATAATTAGCACTTTAGAATTCGAACGTTCGCATCCATTGTATTTAATAGGGTTCTAATGTTCGTTCGAACTTCCGGTCCGTTCGCGGGTTCTGGTGCGAACCGAACCCGGGGGTGTTCGGCTCATCACTACTGGGGACATGTCCTTTGCTACTTACTCTGCAGAAGGGTGTCCCTCTTTATAATTTCATAAGTTTGGGAGTTATGTTTTTGGTACATTTTCTCAGTCATTGGTAAGGGCATTTTCAATGCAGGATTGTAAAGAGTGATTTTTTAGGCCGCAGTGGTGGGGTGGGGCCAGGTTGGTAACCTGGCTTTTGGGTAATGTCGCCCACTATGTGGGTGGACAGTGGTTGGTAAACTGGTATTTGGTTGGTATAAGATATTGCTGCTTGAGTCTTAGTGACTAAGCATGTTGGTCTGTTAATGGTTAACAGCGATTCTGTTTGGTATTAAAGGTTAGAGTTCATTTCATAATTAAAATTGTTTTAAACCCAATAAAGGGGCCGCGGCCTAAACTTTTCCATAATCCTTGTTGTGTGTTTTATTTTATATTTTAGGTATGTTCTTATGGTATGATGGGTGTTATTGGGGTGTACAATCCCATTATAATTACAAGAGGGAGAGATAGGTGCTTATGGTGTGAGGTAGTCAGGGGCAGTGCCAGGACAAGGTCACCTAGAGCCCAGGGCGAACATGCCAAATTGCGCCCCCCCCCCAAGATGTATGAGCATTAACACTGAGCACTAATCTGCATGCTCACCACTTATGTATAAATTCCCCCTCCTTCCAGTAAAAACCCACCCTTACTGGAATCCCACCTCTCAGCACAAATCTTTGCCCCACCCAAATAAATCCCCCCAGCTCGAATGCCCGCCCCCCCTCCCAAAAAAAAAATCACCCCTTCCTGCACAAATCCTCTACCCCATAAAATGTCCCCTCCTTGTACACATCTCCCCCCCACTTCAAATCGCCCCTCCCAGCACAAATTCCCCCTCCTAGTACAAACCCCCTCATCCCCCCTCCCAACACCAATCTCCCTAAATCACTACTCTTAGCACCCCCCCCCAATTTCCCCTCTTAGAACGATACTTACCCCCCTTCCACCCCCCAGATTCCTCCTCCCAACATAAATCCCCTCTCTACCATTCTCCTTGTGGCAACCCCCCCACCTCACATCATACCACAGTGCCCCCGGGCAGCCGCCCCTCCTGCCCACCCCTTGTCCCGGCCCTGGTCAGGGCTGCTTTTAGAAATCATAGGGCCCTATACAGCCCTCCTGATGCAGTGGAAAAGCAGCACTGACTTTATCTGCCTACACCCTGAAAATGAAAACAATAGTCCCTCCTCTTCTCCCACCTCCTGGGCCCCCATTTTAAATTGATGGGCCCAGAGAAATGTAATTATAACCCTAATAAGCAAGTAGGAGTGGGGGTGGGGTCTAGTAAAATCCATTTATTCATTTTGGCAGAAATGAACAATAAAGCTGCCCTTGCCCCCCCTCTATTTAGCTTATGGGGCCTGGGCACTCCTGTTTAGCTGATGGGGCCTGGGCACCCCTGTTTAGCTGATGGGGCCTGGGCACCCCTGTTTAGCTGATGGGGCCTGGGCCCCCCTGTTTAGCTGATGGGGCCTGGGCACCCCTGTTTAGCTGATGGGGCCTGGGCCCCCCTGTTTAGCTGATGGGGCCTGGGCCCCCCTGTTTAGCTGATGGGGCCTGGGCCCCCCTGTTTAGCTGATGGGGCCTGGGCCCCCCTCTTTAGGTGATGGGGCCTGGGCCCCCCTGTTTAGCTGATGGGGTCTGGGCCCCCCTGTTTAGCTGATGGGGCCTGGGCCCCCCTGTTTAGCTGATGGGGCCTGGGCCCCCCTGTTTAGCTAATGGGGCCTGGGCACCCCTGTTTAGCTGATGGGGCCTGGGCACCCCTGTTTAGCTGATGGGGCCTGGGCACCCCTGTTTAGCTGATGGGGCCTTGGCACCCCTGTTTAGCTGATTGGGCCTGTGCACCCCTGTTTAGCTGATGGGGCCTTGGCACCCCTGTTTAGCTGATTGGGCCTGTGCACCCCTGTTTAGCTGATGGGGCCTTGGCACCCCTGTTTAGCTGATTGGGCCTGTGCACCCCTGTTTAGCTGATGGGGCCTGGGCACCCCTGTTTAGCTGATGGGGCCTGGGCACCCCTGTTTAGCTGATGAGGCCTGGGCACCCCTGTTTAGCTGATGGGGCCTGGGCCCAGTATAGCAGGACCAGTCATACTGCCTTTTCCCACCATCTATTTCTTTATTTTTCAGCCTTATGCCGCGTACACAGGGCCGTTTTTAATGTCATTGAAAAAAACGGCAGTTTTTCTCGACGTGATTCTTCTCAAGCCTGCCTTGCCTACACATGATCGTGGAAAAAAATGCTTGAGCAAAGCGCGGTGACGTACAACACGTACGACGGCACTATAAAGGGGAAGTTCCATTCGGATGGCGCCACCCTTCATGTTAGTAAAGTTTGTTGAGAGATGATTCGCGCTTTTCAGCCTCGTGCTTTTCAGTCCGTTACAGCGTGACGAATGTGCTATCTCCATTACGAACGCTAGTTTTACCAGAACGAGCGCTCCAGTCTCATACTTGATTCTGAGCATGCGCATTTTTTTTCACGTCGTTAAAGCCCACACACGGCCGTTTTTCATGACGAGAAAAACAACGAGAAAAATTAGAGCATGTTTCAATTTTTTTCATGGCCATTTTTCACGTCGTGAAAAATGCTCTGGAGCCCACACACGATCGTTTTTAATGACCATTTTAAAAAATGGCATTTTTCTCGTCATTAAAAACGGTCGTGTGTACGCGGCATTATACTGTATGCATCATGGGGAATTCAGGCCAAGCACATTCGTCAGATTTACCTTTGACTGGGAACAGGTTCCTGATGTTCCCTCTGGACGTTCTCAGGCAAGGTAAGACATAATCTCACAAGTATATCCCGTATCTCTTCCCAGCTGGGAATGCCTGGGGAGCCTCTCCCGGGAACTTCTGAAGAAAATTCTCAAAGCGTATCAGCTGGCACCTCTCAGTTCAAAAGAGGCGGAAAACTGCCACACTCCCGAACATTGGCAGGAGGAACCTCAAAGTCTGTAAAAAAAGCCTTGAACCTAATTGTACAATGTATCATATTGAGGACACTGATGACGCCACTTGGTCTCAATAGGTGAATTTCCGCATTTTGCAAGATCTGGGGAACTGAACATACAAAACTACATTTTGACTAGCTAGCAAAAAAACAAAACATCTATCAATTTGCCTTTAAAAACTCAGGTTTTAGTTGCACAACCTTTGCAAATAAATATGGGAGCGGCACGGACTTGTCAAGGTGAGGTCCCTCTGGGTTGTACGGTCCCAACTCTAGTTTTTGGGAGTCTTCATGCCGGAGCATATATAACAATGGTAAATTAAGGGCAGGTATGCCTAGAGGGAGAACATTCTTCCTTAAAGTTCTACTCACCCCCCCACCCCCCCACTTACCTGTAGTGCTCTTTAAAGCACATACTCACCAACACAGCCAATCCAAGCTTGTCCCTCTGTAATCTGCTGTTCGGGACCTGTGCTGCCATCATGGTCCTCTTCAGTTGGCTGCCTCTTCTGGGTGTAGACCGTTAGTACCGATGATGCACAAGACCGGCCTCTCTACCGCCCCGCCATCTGGCCCCTCTGTGTGCCAATCCTGCAGCCATCTGGGAGATGTGTAATAAATATCCAAGGAGGCCACAGGACCAGGGAGACGTCATTATAGCCTAGGCCAGAATGGCATCCGGGGGCAGGGAAAGAAAAATTTGAGGGGGGGTGGGGTGCTTGTATTGAAGCAGAACTAACTCCCTCTTGGTAATTTAGTTCTACTTTAAAGGCACAGCAACACTCTAGAACCTCCACACAATGGCAGCTGAAAGCGCCCATTGTGTCCTCGTGCAATTTCAGCATGCTAAACAAACATGGCAACCAATTTATAATTTGCTTTTAGACCAGGGGTGGTCAACCTGTGGTCTTCCAGCTGTTGCGGAACTGCAAGTCCCATCATGCCTCTGCCTTTGGGAGTCATGCTTGTAACTGTCAGCCTTGCAATACCTCATGGGACTTGTAGTTCCGCAACAGCTGGAGGGCCACAGGTTGAGCACCCATGTTTTAGAGTAAAGTGCAGATGGAAGAGCTTCTGCACAGAACAAACAACACAAAATTCTTTCCAGCACACTTAATAGCTAGCCAACAAACAACATTTGCAAATGTATTTGGAAGCTGCGCTGCCTAATCAAGTCTCCCCTGTAACGTGTGGTCCTCATTCTAGTCTCCTGGTCCTCAACACGTGGTCTGCCAGCCCACTGAATGCGGCCGGTGGGCTGTTTGGGACCCGACAACTGTGGGGGGTGAAGTCTCGTTAAGAGGCTGGGGGCTTTGCAATGACACTGTAATAGACTGCAGGACACTGCAGGGGGCTGGAGGACCCTGTTGGAGATTGAGGGCTCTATGGGGGGGGGGGGCTTGAGGCCTCAGTGACTCTTGGATGTGTGCTAGGGGCACTTATTACAAATGTTTATATCACTTTTTGAAACAGCTGGCCATTTTTAATGCCATTAGGAAACACTAGTCTTTAACATAAGTCTTATGGTGCAGTGGTTCTCAACCAATGGGCCGTAGTCCACTGTTGGCCCTTGGCCTCCCTCCCTCCAGGTCTCCAGCCAGCTAAATATCCCCTAGCCTCCCAGCAAGCTAGGGGGCACTGTAAGGTGCTGGATGGCACTGTGGAAAAGTGGGAGTTACTGATAGCGTTCAGAGGCACTGTGGAAGGTTGGGGGTCACTGACAGCTCTCAATGGGGCTGGGGACATTGTGGGAGGTTGAGGAGCATTGTTGGCCAATGGCTACTATTGGAGAACTATTATTAGAGCTTGGAACTCTGGGAGGTTAGAGGATCTGAAGCTGGCTGGAGGCCCCGAGTCTCAGGGAGGCCACAACCTGGTGGTTGAGAACCATCACACTAGATCACCTAAGGCTCATGTCTCCTAATGGCACTACGAATGGGCGACTGTTTCAAAAAGACCTCCAAATTACATAAGCATTTGTACTTGGTGCTCCTCATTGGGCAACCAAGAGTCATTGAGGAGAAGTCATTGTTGGGCCCCTTTGATGTTGCATACTTAGTGCCACTTGTACTCTTCGCATTGCTCATAGTGATGAACTAGTAGCCACCTAGTGGACCGCCATGTCTCATTTTTAAGCTGCGTTCCGCACTTGCCAGGCAGAGTTCAGCTGGAGCCATTTGCGACTTTCCTGGGAAGACGCCGGTTGGTGTACCGACACGTGTGAAGGGAGCTTTGGCTTGTGGCATCCACACTACATTCATTTTTAATAACTGCAGAGATTATGATTTGCCTGTGTGACTAAAGCCTAACGACAGGTCGTCTCTGGTGGTGCTCAGCATTCAGTCGTTGCCGTGTCATAATGAAGACATAGACCGCGGGTTACAGGAAGCAGATGGAACGTCTGTTGCCAAACCTCTGGCACCGGGCTGCAATAATCCACAGCTGATTGTATAATCAACACACATGGATCTGGAGGATAATTAGCCGTTGCTTCTATAAAATGTACTATGCATGGAGAAAATTCAGATTGGAGCGGAACAAAAATGTCATCTAATGCCACGTACACACGGTCGGAAATTCCACCAGCAAAAGTCTGATGTGAGCTTCTGGTCGGAAATTCCAACCATGTTTATAGCTCCATCGGACTTTTGCTGGCGGAATTTCTGCTAGCAAAAGATTGAGAGCAGGTTCTCTATTTTTCCGCCGGAAAAAATCCAATCGTCTAGCAATTCCGACGCGCAAAATTCCTACGCATGCTCGGAAACAATTCGACGCATGCTCGGATGCATTGAACTTAATTTTCTCGGCTCGTCGTAGTGTTGTACCTCACCGCGTTCTTGACGGTCGAAATTTCAGAGAACTTTTGTGTGACCGTGTGTATGCTTGCCAAGCTTGAGCGGAATTCCGTCGGAAACACCATCCAAGGTTTTTCCGACGTGTGTACGCGGCATTAACTACTTAAGCCCCGGACCATTATGCAGCTAAAGGACCAGGCCCCTTTTCTGCGATTCGGCACTGCGTTGCTTTAACTGACAATTGCGCGGTCGTGCGACGTGGCTCCCAAATAAAATTGGTGTCTTTTTTTCCCCCACAAATAGAGCTTTCTTTTGGTGGTATTTGATCTCCTCTGCGGTTTTTATTTTTTGCGCAAAAAACAAAAACGGAGCGACAATTTTGAAAAAAATTCAATATTTTTTACTTTTTGCTATAATAAATATCCCCAAAAAATATATAAAAAAAACATATTTTTTCCTCAGTTTAGACCGATACGTATTCTTCTACATATTTTTGGTAAAAAAAATCGCAATAGGCGTTTATTAATTGGTTTGCGCAAAAGTTATAGCTTCTACAAAATAGGGGTAGTTTTATGGCATTTTTAATAGTATTTTTTTTTTTACTAGTTATGGCGCCGATCAGCGATTTTTATCGTGACTGCGACATTATGGCGGACACATCGGACACCATTTTGGGGCCATTGTCATTTTTATAGCGATCAGTGCTATAAAAATGCACTGATTACTGTGAAAATGACACTGGCAGTGAAGGGATTAACCTCTAGGTGGCGCTGTAGGGGTTAAGTGTACCCTAAGAAGTGATTCTTACTGTAGGGGGGCGTGGCTACACATTACACGTCACTGATCGTCAGTTCTGATGACAGGGAACAGACGATCACTGACATGCCACGGAGAAGAACGGGGAAAGGTTTGTTTACACTCACCTCTCCCTGTTCTTCAGCTCTGTGACCCTGTCGCGGGACACCGGCGGCGATCGGGTCCGCGGGTCCCGCGGGCGTGGTCACGGAGCTCAGGACCGTGTCGGCGTGCGCGCGACCCATGGCTGGGCTCTTAAAGGGCAACGTACCTGTACGTTGATGTGCCCAGCCGTGCCATTCTGCCGACGTATATCGGCGCAAGGCGGTCCTTAAGTGATTAACGCAGGCCATCGGCTCCCTGAGACACCGGCCTAACCTGCAACTAAGAGCCAAATACATCAGTTTCACCGATACACCGAAACAGGGTGACGTCAGTGCATCCCGGAAAGGTTAAATCCTTTAGAGTTGTTCAGCATTTAATTGCATTAAAAGACCTTTTGTTCAGATAGAAAGAAAGACACAAAACATCTCCTTCCATCTCCTCAGCGGAGGAGCGTTATCCCGGAGATCGGACCTGACGCACATATTAATGTCCGCACCGTCAATAAAGCCATCTTATGTATGGAAGGGACGGGCCTCTGCTGATGGGAGAGGGAGGTTAAAGGGAAACCATAACCATTAACCCTGTTGCTGTCAGAGCCAATTATTATTTTTTTATTGCACACCTTTAAAAAATTATTTTAGGCCTGAAGATTACACAAAACCCCCAAAAACATTTTTCAGTGCCTTGAAAAAGTATTCATACCCCTTGAAATTCCCCACATTTTGTCATGTTACAACCAAAAACGTAAATGTATTTTATTGGGATTTTATGTGATGGACCAACACAAAGTGTCACATAATTGTGAAGTGGAAGGAAAATGATAAATGATACAAATAAATATGTGAAAAGTGTGGGGGGGGCGGCATTTGTATTTGACTTTTACTCTGATACCCCTAACTATAATCTAGTGGAACCAATTGCCTTCAGAAGTCACCTACCGTAATTAGTAAATAGAGTCCACCTGTGTGTCATGTAATCTCAGTATAAATACAGCTGACAAGCCATCCCAAGCCCCCCACCCCCCACCCCCCTGTTGGTCGGTCGGCCCTGCACTTACCCCATCAGGGTCGCGGGCATCCTTCCTGCGTCTCCTCCTCCTCGGCGACGGCTTCCTTCTCCGCAGCTTCCCTCCTCCTTCCCTCGGCGGCCAATACGATCAATTCTCCTCTCGGAGAGGAGAATCAGGAAGACAATAGAGAATATTAATTCGCTATTGTCATACAAGTGGGTGGGCTCAGGGCACAGTGCTCTGCGCCCCCAAGCCCACCCTTTTTTTTAAGCCAATTAGATCCTCAGGCTTTCTTACCATGTGCTTAAAAAACATGCTTGAAATCCATGCGTCCAGTGCCCTGCATGTAGATTAAGGGCCGGGGCGCATGGATAAGGGGGGCGGCACCTTGCACCCCTTATGGATGGGCCGCTGGGCCGCAACAGAGTCTCAAGATGGCGACGCGGGAGGACACAGGGCTGGTGCTACCACTAGGCAAACTAGGCAGCCGCCTAGGGCGCCCTGCTGCCTAGGGTGCCCGGCCACTGGTGTTCCTACTTACTTCTCTTTGCAGTAAGCAACTAAGTCTCAGCATCAGCAGGCAGCTGCCGCTCCGTTCGCACAGAGTGTCAGCGGCGGAGGACTGTGTCTGTGTCCCGACTCCCGAATGAATGGAAGCGAGCAAACATTCATAGATGGGCACTACTGATATTACTGCATTTGATGGGCGCTGGTGAGCAGTGTTAATTTCGTCGACTAAAACGACTAAAACCTTTTAGTCGACGAAATGAATACTATGTTAGTCGACTAAAATACGACTAAAACGAAGACAATTGAGATGACTAAAATACGACTAAAAGTAAAATGGCATTTTAGTCAAAAGATTAAGACTAAAACTAAATTGAAATTTGACTTCAAAATTAACATTGGTCTGTAGTGCATGCTCATACCTGAATACCATAAATAATAACATATTAGATTTTTCACTCCAGCAGTATATAATGAGTTTGAAAATTGTAGAGACATGTTAACTAATGCATTACAATTGTATTACACCCATTAGATTTTAAACTACTAAAATGAGTTTTAGTCGACTAAAATGTACTGGAAATTTAGTCGATCTAAATACGACTAAAACTAAAACTATTGCAGAAGACTAAAATGGGACTAAAACTAAAATGCCATTTTAGTCCTAAGACTAAGACTAAAACTAAATCGAAATTTGTTGCCAAAATTAACACTGCTGGTGAGACTACGTTTGATGGGCGCTGGTGAGGCTGCATTGATGGGCGCTGGTGAGGCTGCATTGATGGGCGCTGGTGAGGCTGCATTTGATGGGCGCTGGTGAGGTTGCATTTGATGGGTGCTGGTGAGGCTGCATTTGATGGGTGCTGGTGAGGCTGCATTTGATGGGTGCTGGTGAGGCTGCATTTGATGGGCACTGGTGAGGCTGCATTTGATGGGTGCTGGTGAGGCTGCATTTGATGGGCGCTGGTGAGGTTGCATTTGATGGGTGCTGGTGAGGCTGCATTTAATGGGTGCTGGTAGGCTGCATTGATGGGCGCTGGTGAGGTTGCATTTGATGGGCGCTGGGGAGGCTGCATTTTATGGGCGCTGGTGAGGCTGCATTTGATGGGCGCTGGTAGGCTGCATTTGATGGGCGCTGGTGAGGCTGCATTGATGGGCGCTGGTGAGGCTGCATTGATGGGCACTGGTAGGCTGCATTGATGGGCGCTGGTGAGTCTGCTTTTGATGGGCGCTGGTGAGCCTGCATTTGATGGGCACTGGTGAGGCTGCATTGATGGGCACTGGTGAGGCTGCATTGATGGGCACTGGTGAGGGTGCATTGATGGGAGCTGGTAGGTTGCATTGATGGGCGCTGGTGAGTCTGCTTTTGATGGGCACTGGTGAGTCTGCATTGATGGGCGCTGGTAGGCTGCATTGATGGGCTCTGGTAGGCTGCATTGATGGGCACTGGTGAGTCTGCATTTGATGGGCGCTGGTAGGCTGCATTGATGGGCGCTGGTGAGTCTGCATTTGATGGGCGCTGGTAGGCTGCATTGATGGGCGCTGGTGAGTCTGCATTTGATGGGTGCTGGTAGGCTACATTGATGGGCGCTGGTGAGACTGCATTTGATGGGCGCTGGTAGGCTGCATTGATGGGCGCTGGTGAGTCTGCATTTGATGGGTGCTGGTAGGCTGCATTGATGGGCGCTGGTGAGTCTGCATTTGATGGGTGCTGGTGAGGCTGCATTGATGGGTGCTGGTAGGCTGCATTGATGGGTGCTGGTGAGACTGCATTTGATGGGCGCTGGCGAGTCTGCATTTGATGGGCACTGGCGAGTCCGCATTTGTGTGAGTCTGCATTTGATGGGCGCTGGTGAGGCTGTATTTGATGGGCCCTGGTGAGGCTGCATTTGGTGGGCGCTTCATTAAAAAGGTGGGGTTTACATGGACAGGGGAAAGTGGGTGGAGTCAGGGGTGGTGCCAAGGGGGAGCAGCAAAATGAGGTTTCGCCTGGGGTGTTAAAAATCCTTGCACCAGCCCTGGGAGGACATCAGTATAAGGTAAACTTCAGCTGCAGGGTGGACCATGCTGGACTCCATGGACTAGTAAGTAAGGGGAAATGTTAGAAGGAAAGTTGTCTTCTGTAGGGAGAGGAAAGTTCCTCTATAACTTATGTGCATAGAGGTAACCCTCAGAGGGGTGGGTGGTTGAGTGACCCCCCCCCACATGCACACGCCTCCCCTCCCACTTTAGTGATGAATATACTTTTTGGTGGTTCTGATCATTAGCATAGACAGCGGATAGACACCCCCCTCGAATGTTTGATCCAACAAAGACCACACAGACCACCATTAACCTCTTAATTACAATTGTTTGAAATATAATAGTGCGCTGGAAACCTAGAACCTACAATCCTAAAGTGATGTCACCGTGAATAAGCTTATTCACGGTGACATCACTTTAGGATTGTAGGTTCTAGGTTTCCAGCGCACTATTATATTTCAAACACTTGATTTTTGAGAAACACAGATTTTTTCACTTAGAATGGTTGCAGCTGATACCAATTGATCACCCTTGATTTGTCTACATTGTGCCGAGTAGCGCTCTAATACATATTATATTTCTTAATTACAATACAATCCTTTATTGTACGAACGTTTCTTATAGAACTGAACTGAACTGTCAATGGCTTCCTTTTATGGTAAGAATAATACAAAACACATCGCCGCCTCTCAAGGTGACGTCTATCAGAATTACTTTGTAACAAGTGGATTGAAGGTCGCTTTCTTTTATTCCTCAAACTCCGGGAGCATCACTGTTTGCTCTCTACTTTTTCTTTTTTTTTTTATACATTTTTTTATTAATTTTTTTCCATTTTAAATGTTGTATGTGTAGCGGGGTCTCCTTTAAGGCCCCGGGACTACGTTACCCAGAACCCCGTTCGGCACCCAGAGTGCAGTTAGCCACCGCAGAGACTCATGGGAGGGGTTATTTAAGGAGGAGGCGAGGCTGAGCTCGGCCTCTTTGGACACCGCGCTGCAAGCAAGAGTTTTTTCCTGTGCGGATGTGCTGCAGTGCAAGGCCTGAAGCCTGGGCCTTGCGCAACTTCCAAAGAGCCTTCCACCCCACTGTGGAGCCTGGGTGGCATCTGACTTGTCGAGTGAGGACATCAGTTGGATCGGGGACCCGATCGTTGCAGACGCTGTGTGCGGATACACAGCAGGGTGGACGTTCCGGACTGGGATCGCGTCCGGAGTGGTGAGCGGGCACCTGCCCAGACCAATAGACTGTGCCATGTTCAGGCCTATAGACTGCATAGGCCCACAGTTTCGTTTATCTGCTGTTCCCTGGGGGGGACCGGTAGCAGGACAGAGTTGAAGTGTCCCCCCCCCCCCTAGTATAGTGTTTCAAGTTATTGCCTGATTGTGGATTACAAAGTACTATTCATCAAGTGCACCACCGAAAGCTGGCATGCGAAGAAATCCCTATAGGAGGTGACTGAGATTTACTCCATGTCAGGTCTGACCAAGGTGGGGAGTTAAGATATTGTTTAGTGCGTCATAGGGCGCGCATACCATAATAGCTACGCGTGGTGAAGTACCGCGCAGCGCCATTATTGTGTGCTGTATTGATTTCTGCAGGGCTCTGCAAGCCGGTTGCATGTGTTGTATTCTGCCTATGCTACTTTTGATATAAGAGTAAACTGTTATATTTAATCCCTCGCTTCAGTGTGTTGTCTTACTGCTAAGAGATTACCCCTTGCAATACCTTTGAATGTGATACAGATATAACCCTAGACTAACTGTGCCAGAGTGGGTCGAGTAAGATTGCCGGGGGTTGGTGGTGCTGCACACAGGGCCTGAAAACAAATCCAGCGGCTCTCTTAACTGGGGGTAGCGCTACACGTGGGGGCTCGTCCGGGATCCTGTTGCAGCAAGTAACGCGCCAAAAGTACCAGCATGGACCCACTAGAAGTAGGACAGTGGCGTAAAACGGTCGGCACAGATCCAGCCGGGGTAGTAGTAATAGAACTCCCAGGGATCTGGCAAGAAGAAGCGGTGAAGCAGCTAGTGATGTCACTGTCACCGTATCAGAAAGCATGGGTGGTGGATGTCAGGACGAATTCCTCACTGACCCACGCATTAGTGGAATGGAAGGACGGAGTCCCAGAACATTTCAAGAATCCAAGTGTAGAAGCTATAGATGATCAGACTTATAGCCTGATATACGCGCTGCCGCTCAAGCCAGGAGGACGGTCTCAGACACCGAAACTGTCTCCATCACCCACCCCAAAAGTAGAAAAACAGGTGAAAAGGGAAAGTCCCGGGTCGCCATCTACCACTCTCGGCGCGGAGTTGTGCGCGGTCCTGGGGGAACTTGTGGCACAGTGCAAGAAAGATCCTACAGATTACCAGATGTCAGGATACAGAAAACGTAGAATATTCTCAGGAAGGAAACCTGAACCCTCGGGTGAAGAGGGGTTCGAGGAGTGGTTAGACGGTGCCACTCAGGCCCTAGAAGAATGGGAAGTCCCAGACCACAGAAAGAAGCAGAGAATTGCTGAGAGCTTGAAGGGGCCTGCTCTAGAGGCCATACACAACCTCAAGAAGACAGAGTGTAATGCACAGGACTATCTGGACATTCTGCAGAATGTGTTCGGTGGAACAGAGAAAATCACTGAGCTCACTTATCAGCTGGAGCACTGCTACCAGAAGACAGGAGAGAAGCTGTCAGAGTTCATGAGGCGCCTGGATAAGATCCTGCATAAGATGATTCTTAAGAAGGGGATTGACCCACGGAAGGTGGATGAGGCCCGTGTTCAACAGGTGATGAGAGGATCACAGCCCTTGGACCACATCGCATTGGCGCTACGCACAAGACAGGACGGGAAGAGCCTGGAGTACCCTGACTTGATTCGAGTGGTCAGAGAGGAAGAAGCTATGCTGGAGGAGAAGAAGAGGAGCCTACCAGTTGAGTCAGTAAATCCTCCTCCAGTGATGGTCAGGACGGCCATGACCCAGGAAAGAGCCTCAGAGGTGGATACCTTGAAGTCACAGATGTCCCAAGTATTGGGGATGCTGACCTCCCTGATGGAAAAGAAGTCAAGGGAACCAGAGAGGAAAAGTCAGAGGAAGGAGCTGTTTCCCAACACCTCAGCGCCCGCATCCCTGGAAGATTGGGGGGATGTGATTTGTTTCAATTGTGGGGGAGCTGGCCACTTCGCCAAAGTGTGTGCCAGCCCAAAGAAAAAAAAGATGAATAACCGCAAGCCGCCGGAAAACTTCAGCGGGCCCGGGTGAGGGAGTCAACCGGGTGCCCATCATCTCCAGTGAGCTCCAAACTGAATGAGAAGCACATGAAAAGAGTGGAGAAGACCCCTCAGAAGAAACGCAAAGTTCCTCAGAAGGAACGCACCCCAAAGAAAGAGAGTAGTGTCCCTCAGCGGGTAGTTACACCCACAAAAAGGAGGGAGATCAATGCATACCAGGCACAAGAGAGACTTAAGTCCAAAGAGAAATGGAAGAAAGAAAGTCAAAAGGGAAAATGCAAAGATCAAAAGAAAGAGACCCCCTTGAAGCGATATCCGGAGAAGCTGGTGGGCCCCTCCCCGATAGTACCAGTGCAAGTGGAGGGAGTCTACACAAGAGCCATATTGGATACTGGGGCGCAAGTGACCCTGTTGTACCGGGACTTTTATGACAAGCATTTAAGTCACCTACCCATCCAAAAGATTGAAGAGTTGGAGATATGGGGAATTGGGACGGAGAGTTTCCCTTATGATGGCTATCTGCCTATAAAAGTGACTTTTGACCCGTCCATAGCCGGAAAGGCTGAAGTGTTCGACACCTTAGCTGTGGTGTGCCCCCGACCGCCTGGAGCTAACAAGAGTTCCCTGATAATAGGGACGAACACGGATCTGGTCCGAAGACTCTTAGCCCCTCTGACAAGAAGGAAAGACCCCACAGTCACTGAGATTCACCTAATGTTGAAGACAGCCTACCAACGACTGATCTTGGAACAGAAGGCCCCGGAAGAGGGGGTAGGGAAGGTCTGGAGGCTGGGGAGAAGGGGAATAGTGCTGCAGCCTGGTGAAGTAACCTGCTTGAAAGCCACAGTGAAACTCACTTGGGAGCAGCCGGGCCCTTTTGTCATGTTGGAACCCGACCCAAGGGAAGAACATTCGGGTCAAGAAGTAGTCCCAGAAGTGGTCCCGGTGCGGGCCCTGAAGAAGGCTAACTGTAAGGTGCCTGTGAGTGTCAGAAATACTTCGGATGGCCCCATGGAAATCCCAGCCAGGCTGTTGCTGTGCAGGGTGAGCCCAGCTACCCCAGTTGCTTCATTAGATGTGGAGAAGACAGATGGAGAAGGTACTGTGTGGGAGAAGCTTTCTTTGGAGAATCCAAATCTGCCCAGGGCTTGGAAAGAGAGAGCCAAGGCCCAGTTGACCAGGTGGGAGAGGATCTTCTCTCAAGATGAATTTGACGTGGGGTGTGCTAGGAGTGCCACCCATCGAATCCGCCTCCAGGAAGACAAGCCCTTCAGGGAGAGGGTTAGGCGGGTTTCATTAGCAGACCTTGAAGACTTGAGGGAGCAGCTCGCCGAGCTCAAGCGAACAGGGGTGATTCGAGAATCCAAAAGTACCTATGCCTCCCCTATAGTGGTGGTTCGGAAGAAGAATGGGTCACTGAGGCTGTGCATAGACTATAGGACCCTCAACAGGAGAACCATACCGGACCAGTATACCACTCCAAGGATAGAGGATGCCCTACAGAGCTTGTCTGGAGCCAAGTGGTTCAGTGTTATGGACCTCAAGAGCGGGTACTATCAAATCCCGATGCATCCAGAAGACAAAGAGAAGACGGCTTTCATAACCCCGGTAGGGTTCTTTGAATTCAACCGAATGCCTCAAGGTCTGTCTGGAGCTCCAGCCACCTTCCAACGTCTCATGGAGAAGACTGTGGGAATATGAACCTCATCGACGTCCTCGTATACTTGGATGACATCATTGTCTTTGGAAGAACCTTGGAAGAGCATGAAGAGAGGCTGGAGAAAGTTTTGAAGAGACTGAGTGAGGAAGGACTCAAGCTCTCACCTGAAAAATGCCAATTCTATCAGTCATCAGTTAACTATCTGGGACACATAGTGTCTGAAGATGGGGTAGCCACAGACCCCAAAAAATTGGAGGAAGTCACATCCTGGCCCAGGCCCACCACTGTGACAGAGCTCAGATCCTTTCTGGGGTTCTGTTCCTATTACAGGAGGTTTGTGGAGGGGTTTGCTCGGATAGCCAGGCCTCTGAATGAGCTGCTAAAGACGGAGGGGGGAGAGGATGACACAGGCCCCAGAAAGCCAGGGGAGTCAGTCAAGGACCAGTGGAATGAGAAGTGTGAGAATGCCTTCCAGATGTTGAAGAAGACATTGACCACTGCCCCTGTTCTGGCCTACGCAGACCCTAAGAAGCCTTATGAACTTCATGTAGATGCCAGTCATGATGGTTTGGGAGGAGTGCTGTACCAGGAGCATGAAGAGCAACTGAGGCCTGTTGCGTATGTGAGCAGAAGTCTGACTCCCTCCGAAAAGAACTACTCCACCCATAAGTTGGAGTTTCTGACCCTTAAGTGGGCGGTAGTTGACAAGCTTAGAGACTATTTGTATGGGGCGGAATTCACAGTGAAAACAGACAACAACCCCCTCACCTATCTCTTCACCACAGCAAAGTTGGATGCCACAGGACATAGGTGGCTGGCGGCGCTGTCTGCCTTCAATTTCGGCCTGAAGTACAGACCTGGGGCTGGAAACCGAGATGCAGACGCTTTATCTAGAAGATCTCACGTCCCCACTTGCAGTACAGAAGACTGGACCCAAGTGGCACCCGACGGGGTGTGGGCCCTCTGCCAAGGTTCTGAATTCCAAGCCAGTGGCGGCTCAAGAGAAGAAGAGATAGGGGTTACCATAGTAGGAGTTCCCAAGCAATACTGTGGAGTAACCCAACTGGGGGAGGATAACTTGCCAAAGCTGTCCAAGAAGGAGCTGAGATCCGACCAATTGGAAGACCCCATGGGGAGATTGGTTCTAGAGGCCCTGGAGAATCAGGACCCGAATAGACTCTTACGCCACCCCTCAAAGGAAGCTCGCCTGTTGAGGAAAGAGTGGGACAAGTTACAGGTGCATCAGGGAGTGGTCTACCGAAGGGGCCCCTCTGATGACCTAGAAGACAAATGGCAACTGTTCTTGCCTGAGAAGCACCGAGAGACAGTCCTGGTTGCCCTGCACGACAACCATGGCCACCTAGGGGCGGAAAGGACCTTCCAACTCGTTAGGGACCGTTTCTATTGGCCCTGCATGAGAGCTGAAGTTGAAGAATACTGCCACTCATGTGCACGATGCATCCAGAGAAAGACTTTACCTCATCAAGCTGCCCCAATGGGCCATCTGCAAAGTCAAAGCCCACTTGATTTCCTCTGCCTTGAACCCGACCTGAGTGGACTAGGAAATGTTCTGGTAGTAACCGACCATTTCACCCAGTATGCCCAGGCCTTTCCAACCAAGGACCAGAAGGCTTCCACTGTGGCCAAAGTACTGATGGAGAAATACTTCGTACATTATGGGCTACCGCAACGGCTCCATTCAGACCAGGGGAGGGATTTTGAAAGTCGATTGATCCGGAAACTCCTGGATTCTTTGGGGATCAAGAAGACAAGAACTACCCCCTATCATCCACAAGGTGATGCTCAGCCGGAGAGGTTTAACCAAACCCTGCTCAACATGCTGGGGACCCTAAGTAGTGAAAAGAAGCAGCATTGGAGCAACCACATAGCGGCAGTCGTGCATGCATACAACAGCACCACCAGTGATGCTACAGGGTACTCACCCTATCGACTTATGTTCGGGAGAGAAGCAAGACTACCCGTAGATCTGGCCTTTGGCACTTCCATAGACCGTTGTTCTGCTACTTCCCACAAGGGATATGTCGATAGGCTCAGACGTAATTTGAAATTGGCCTATGAACAGGCCCAGGCGGCCTCGGAGCAAAGGGGGGCCCGCAACAAGAAAAATTTGACTTAAAAGTTAGGATCCAAGATCTACAACCCGGAGACAGAGTGTTGTTGCGGAATTTTGGGATCCCTGGAAAACACAAGCTTGCAGACAGATGGAGACCTGAACCTTATGTTGTTTGCAAAAGACTGCCGGGCCTACCCGTTTACAGACTTAAACCAGAAGGGAAGGTGGGGCCATTGAAGACCTGGCACCGGAACCACCTACTCCCACTGGCTGAGGCAGTTCGGATTCCCCCTGTGATGGATTCCCCTGAGCCAACTTCTATTCTGGATACTCCCCGACCAAACACTCGGTCCCAGACCCCCCGGATCGGGGATACAGAGACCTCGGAAACAAGTGAAGATGAGGAAGAAGAACTTGGTTGGCTTTGGCCTTCCCAGGCTCCAGAAGCTTCTGCTATTGATCTTCCACCCGAAGAAGATGCTGAGGACCAGACACTGAATGCAGAAGCCACTGAGTTCATCCCGTCCAGTCCTTGGTCAGATGCTTGGGAGAGTGTCTGTGACTTACCCCCAGAGGAAGATTCAAGGGATTCCACGTATATCCCTGCTCCGGAGTCCAGTGTTCCTGAAACAGAGGAGATTCCTAAGTCAATTCCGGAGGAGGAGCCCGTTTCAACAGAAAGTCCAAGAGGACAGAGGAAGCGGAGAGCCATAAAGCCTCCCAGAAGATTACCTTACCCACAGATGGGGAGAAGTGCGGAAGACACTGTGGTTACTGCCAGAAGGAGTATGGAAGACCCTGATCCTCCCACTGTTCATTTGGTGGGAGGCAACCCCAACTCACTCTCTGGCACAGTTAGGCAGGACACTAATGATAGTGTGACCTGTGGGCAGGGGAGTTCACCGCCTCGGTTTTGGTGGGAATTTCCTCTGCCAACATCATACGAAAGTTTGATTGATGTTGTACGTTCTGTGATTTAAGTTTATGTTATCTTTGGGGACCAAAGAGTTTAAGTGGGGGGAGTGTGTAGCGGGGTCTCCTTTAAGGCCCCAGGACTACGTTACCCAGAACCCTGTTCGGCACCCAGAGTGCAGTTAGCCACCGCAGAGACTCATGGGAGGGGTTATTTAAGGAGGAGGCGAGGCGAAGCTCGGCCTCTTTGGACACCGCGCTGCAAGCAGAAGTTTCTTCCTGTGCGGATCTGCTGCAGTGCAAGGCCTGAAGCCTGGGCCTTGCGCAACTTCCAAAGAGCCTTCCACCCCACTGCGGAGCCTGGGTGGCATCTGACTTGTCGAGTGAGGACATCAGTTGGATCGGGGACCCGATCGTTGCAGACGCTGTGTGCGGATACACAGCAGGGTGGACGTTCCGGACTGGGATCGCGTCCGGAGTGGTGAGCGGGCACCTGCCCAGACCAATAGACTGTGCCGTGTTCAGGCCTATAGACTGCATAGGCCCACAGTTTCGTTTATCTGCTGTTCCCCGGGGGGACCGGTAGCAGGACAGAGTTGAAGTGTCCCCCCCCCCCCCTAGTATAGTGTTTCAAGTTATTGCCTGATTGTGGATTACAAAGTACTATTCATCAAGTGCACCACCGAAAGCTGGCATGCGAAGAAATCCCTATAGGAGGTGACTGAGATTTACTCCATGTCAGGCCTGACCGGGGTGGGGAGATAAGATATTGTTTAGTGCGTCATAGGGCGCGCATACCATAATAGCTACGCGTGGTGAAGTACCGCGCAGCGCCATTATTGTGTGCTGTATTGATTTCTGCAGGGCTCTGCAAGCCGGTTGCATGTGTTGTATTCTGCCTATGCTACTTTTGATATAAGAGTAAACTGTTATATTTAATCCCTCGCTTCAGTGTGTTGTCTTACTGCTAAGAGATTACCCCTTGCAATACCTTTGAATGTGATACAGATATAACCCTAGACTAACTGTGCCAGAGTGGGTCGAGTAAGATTGCCGGGGGTTGGTGGTGCTGCACACAGGGCCCGAAAAAAAATCCAGCGGCTCTCTTAACTGGGGGTAGCGCTACATATGAAATTTCAAGAACTTTTTCTTTTCATCAATAAAGTGGTTGTAAGGGCTGAAGGTTTTCTTTTTACCTTCCTGCATTCTTTACACAAAGGTAAAAAAAACCTTCTCTGTGCAGCGCCAACTTCGTCAATGAAGCACAATAATATGTTGCATTGGTGGTTGAACACTTTTGGAGGTAGTCCACCAACAGAACTCACTTCTTAAGCCTCGTACACACGGGCGGGAATCTCGTGGGGAAAAAAAAAACGTTTTCCCGACGAGATTCCCGGCAAGCTTGCCTTGCTCGCCGAGTGTACACACGGCCATTCAAAAGAACCGCGGTTCTTTTGAATGGCAAGAACGCGTGACGTCATCGACTACGACGGGCATGCGCTCGTCACATTCGATGCCGTCGTTGCCATCTTGCTACACCCTACACTACCCTTGTAAGCTACCGCGCATGCGTTGAAGTCTCATCGAGCATGCGCGGGCTTACCTGAGGACAGGTAAGCATACACGCACGGTTTTCTCGGCAGGAAACACTCTGCCGAGAATCCCGATGAGGAAAATAGAGAGCAGGCTCTCTATTTTTCTCGTCGAGATTCTCTGCAGTTTTCCCGACGAGAAACCATACACTCGACCGGTTTTCTTGGCAACAAGCTCTCCCAGCAGCTTTCTTGCCAAGAAAACCGGCCGTGTGTACGAGGCTTGATCCCAAAAAAACTGTTGCCATTTGCTTCTGCACTGACCATTGAACACAGAACTTCTTTGGCTTGGGGGAACCACTGGGCCTTCATCCCTTAAGGCACGTACACACGATCGGATATTCCGACAACAAATGTGTGATGGAAGGGTTTTGTCGGATAATCCGACCGTCTGTACGCTCCATCGGACAATAGTGGTCGGAATTTCCGACAACAAATGTTGGCTGCGCATGCTCTCAAATTGTCCGACAACAAATGTGATTATCCGATCGTGTGTACACAAAGTCCGTCGGACTAAAATCCAAAGTACAAACACGCATGCTCCGAACCAATGCTAACCATCAGACAACATTAGCAGAAGTTGCCCAAAAGGTGGCGCTAAGGAGCAGAAAAACTACGTAGTTTTTCGTGAATGTTGGCTGAAAAAGTTCTGCCGTCTGTGTGAAGGATAAGTTCACGGCCAGCGCCCTTCGGAACAAAAATCCACGGATTTGTCCGATGGAAATCTGATCGTGTGTACGAGGCTTTAGACTGAGGCCGCGTATACACGACCGGTTTTATCGCCAAAAAACGACAAGAAAACTGCCGGGAGAGTTTTCTTGCCGAGAAAACCGGCTGTGTGTACGCAGGTTTCAGTTTTCTCGTCGAGAAAACTGGCCAGATTCCCAGACGAGAAAAAAGACGACCTGCGGTCTTTTTTCTCGTTGAGAATCTCGTCGGCCTGTTTCTCGACGAGAAACCCGAGCGTGTGTACACTTACCTGTCGCCGTGGAAACCCACGCATGCTCGAAATGACTTTGACGCATGCGCGGTAGCTTCCTAGGCATAGGGTGTAGCAAGATGGCGGCGACGGCATCGAATGTGACGAGCGCACGCTCATCGTAGTCGATGATGTCACCGCGTGCGTGCCATTCAAAAGAACGGCGGTTCTTTTAAATCGTAGGTGTATACACTCGGCCGGGACAAGTTTCTTGTCAAGATTCTCGTCAGGAAAAACAACGTTTTTTTCCTGACGAAAATCTCGGCCGTGTGTACAGGGCTTGATCCTTTGTTTCAGAATCATAACAGTAGACCCATGTCTCATCACCAGTTTGTCCAGGAAATCTGACAAATTTCTTGCAAAATGTTCCAAAACTATCGCCGATGTCGCCACACGTTGATTTCTCTTTTGTTCAGTTGTCAAAAGTTTTGGGATCCACTTTGCTGCAAGCTTTCTTATTTCCCAGTCGATGTGGATAATGGCAGAAACTCTCTCACGTGATATTCCCAGATATGTAGCAAAATGCCTTTGGCTGATATTCGGCGGTCCTCCATGATCATGTCATGGATGGCTTTCACATTTTGCAGGCACAGAGACAGAAACAGGCCTTCCACTGGCGTTTTCCTTTTTCAACACGGAAATTACCAGTTTTAAAATCGACAACCCAACGTTTAATGCCCGATCTGACCTTTTTCCGATCAAACTTCCATCGGAATTCCGACGGAATTTCATCGGAAATTTTTTTTTAACATGTTCTACTTGAAAATTTCGATGGAATTCATCGGAATTTCTCCGATGGGGCCCACACACGGTCGGAATTTCCGATGAAAAAAACCCCCCCGGACTCCATCTGACTTTTTTCATCGGAAATTCCTATCGTGTGTACAGGGCATTACTGTTGCATATGAAGGGCCACTGTTACCCAAAGTTGGTGACATTTCATCATGGATCTGCTTCTCAACTTTCCCTTAGAGAAACAGGAACTTGATTATGGTCCTATGCTCTTCCACATTGAATTTTTCTGGAGGTGCCACCATGTTCACTTTGGACCTGAGAAAGAAAAAGAAGTTAATATCATATGTAGCGATACCCCCAAACTAAGGGAGCCGCTGGTTTGCTTTTGGGCCCTGTACACAGCACAGCCAACCCCCGGCAATCTACTCAGCCCTTCTCTGGCACAGCTAGTCTAGGGGTGGTATTTCTATATAACTCTATAACAGTTTATACACAATCCCACAATACCTTTCTTCTAGTGATAAAATATATATATAGGGACTCCAACACCAGATTTGAGAAAAGGTAAAAGGTTTACTTGTAGATAAAAGGGGGTTAACAATTAATATTACATATAACGCATGCATGCAGAGCCCTGCAGTAATACTGACAGTAGTTAATGATAATGCGCAATTAGTTCTAACACACACCAACATATAGCTTGGGTCCCCGTTAGCAATATGGCGCCCAACAGTTGTCAGGGCCCGGACTGGTGGCTAGTGAGGACACAGGAGGTGGATCCTCTGTGCCAGAGAGGCGAAGGCACGGGTCGCACTGGAGGACCGGTTCTAAGCAGCTACCGGTTTTCACCAGAGCCCGCCGCAAGGCGGGATGGACTTGCTGCGGCGGTAGCAACCAGGTCGTGTCCCCCAGTAGCGGCTCGACTTCTCTGGCAGCTGAGATAGGCACGGTACACTGGGACTAGGCAGAGGCAAGGTCAGACGTAGCGGAAGGTCAGGGCAGGCGGCAATGGTTCGTAGTCAGGGGCAACGGCAGAAGATCAGATACACTGGCAAGACAACTACAAAACGCTTTCTCAGGGCAGTAAGGCAACAAGATCCGGCAAGGACAGGAAGGGGGAGTGGGTTTTTAAGTGTTTTGGGTGTGACACAGTAATTGGACCAGGCACCAATCAATGGTGCACTGGCCCTTTAAATTTAAGAAGACCGGCGCGCGTGCGCCCTAGAGAGCAGCGGGACCGCGCGCGCCGGGACGAAGCAGGAGGAGGAGGCTGGTGAGCAGGATGGGATGCGATCCGCGGGTGGACAGGTGCCGCCGCATGGATCGCATCCCCGCCAGCATCAGAGCAGCGCTCACGGTCAGAGGAGCCGATCGGAGCGCTGCAGGGGGACAGACGCCGCGGCGTTACAACAGTACTATCAACAAAAGGGGGTTAACAATTAATATTACATATAACACATGCATGCAGAGCCCTGCAGTAATACTGACAGTAGTTAATGATAATGCGCAATTAGTTCTAACACACACCAACATATAGCTTAGGTCCCCGTTAGCAATGTGGCGCCCAACAGTACTATCAACTCCCAGTCAGGCCTGACTTAACTAAAACTCAGTCTCTAGAGAAGGAATCTTTGCATGCCAGATGATCGGTGGTGCACATACAGGAACAATATTTGTAATCCAACAAGGTCTAAGGTAATGGAACAACTCCCCGGAGACTATGTGACTCAGTCCTCGAACTAGTCTCCTGACAGGAAAAGGGAAATATCACCCGATGGGCCAAGGCAGTCTACAGGCCTAGTAAAGTACTCAAGTATGGTTGTGAGCAGGTGCTCTCTCACCCCTCCGGACTCGATCCCAGTCCGGGACTTCCACCGCTGTGTTCACACACACAGGATCTGCCACCGCCTGATCTCAGGTTCACTGACGTCCCTCAAGCAGGTAGATGTCTGTCGCCGCACAGGCTCCGCAGCGAGGTGGAAGGCTCTCCGGAAGTGCGCAAGGCCCAGGCCTCAGGCCTTGTACTCGCAGCAGGTCGGCACAGGAAGTCCTCTTGCCAGCCGCGCGGTGTCCAAAGAGGCCGGGCTAAGCCTCGCCCTCCCCTTTTATACCCCACCCATGAGTCTATGCGGCAGCCCAATGCACCCTGGGTGCCAAACGGGGTTCTGGGTAACTTAGTCCATGGGGCCTCAACGGAGACCGCGCTACACACTCCCCCCACTTAAACTCTTTGGTCCCCAAAGATATTTGGTAACAAACACTACGCACAACATTAGACAAAGTTGCGTATGATGTCGGCAGAGGAAGTTCCCACCAGAAATGAGAGGGTGAACTTCCTCGCCCACAGGTCGCACTATCATAAGTGGCCTGCCTAACTGTGCCAGGGGGTGAGTTGGGGTTGCCCTCCACCAAATGAACAGTGGAGGGATCAGGGCTTTCTGCACTCCTCCTGGCAGTTGCCACCGTATCCACGAGCTCTTCTGCCACTTTGTGGGTAGGTCAGCCTTCTGGGGGGCCTTATGGCCCTTTTCACCCTTCTCTCTCTTGGGGTTTCTGGCTTCAACACTGTAGGTTCCTCTTTCGGAACAGACATGTCAGCTTCCACTGTTTCTGAAGCATTTAACTCAGGAACAGGAGGGTTCACAGAACATCTTGGATCCTCCTCTTGGAGCGAGTCAAGGGCATCTTCCCATGAGTCTGATAGAGGGCTGGACGGGATAAATTCAGTAGCTTTTGCATTCAGTTTGGGTACAGTGGAGCTCACTGGAGATGATGGGCACCCGGTTGACTCCTTCACCGGGGCCCTCTGAAGTTTTCCGCCGGCTTGCGATTATTCATCTTCTTTTTCTTGGGATTCGAACATACTTTCTCAATATGGCCAACTCCTCCACAGTTAAAACAGACCACATCCCCCCAATCTTGTAGGGAAGTGGGTGCTGAGGTATCTGGGAACAACTCCTTCCTCGGTCCATTATTCTCTACGACCTTTGGATCCCTTGCCATCAAAGAGGTCAGCATCTCCAACACCTGAGACATTTGTGACTTCAGGGTATCTACTTCTGGGTCTCTTTCAGGGGTCATCATGGCTGATCTAACCATTACCGGTACAACAGGTGTATGTGCCTTAATTGCTTGCTGATCCTTCTGCAGGGCCTCCTGATCTCTAATGATCTTTACCAGATCAGGATAATTCAGCGACATACCTCCTCCAGAGGTTTTCAAGTGGAGCCAGACTGGATCCGAGCGTAGCGCTCCCTTTAATATCTGCTTCATCCTC
This sequence comes from Rana muscosa, assembly GCA_029206835.1. Taxonomy (NCBI): domain Eukaryota; kingdom Metazoa; phylum Chordata; class Amphibia; order Anura; family Ranidae; genus Rana; species Rana muscosa. The sequence continues at coordinate 90,626,174 of CM055124.1, read as the reverse complement.
GCTGCATATATGGCTTGGGGTACCATCCCTTTTTTTAGCACGATTTGACAAAGCATCTTGTTCAGTCTTCTGACATACTCCGACAGCTTTTCTCCTGGCTGCTGAAAGGTGTGTTCGAACTGATACACCAGTTCCGTTACTTTTTCTAACTGACCGAACTCCTCATGTAGCATGGCTAAGCAGTCATAAGCCGTGCAGGCAGCTGCGCCCTTTCAGACTTTTCATCACGCGCTGCTTCTTCTGCGCTTCAGGCACCTCCCATGCCTCTACTGCTGACAAGGCCTGTTCGATCCAGGTATCGAAGTCTTCCTCCCCTACAGGGACGGGCAGCTTCCCTGAAAATGTTCTGAGCTTCCGGTAGCTGGCCTCTACGTGTACCGTACTTTTTTGCTGACACTTTGTGAGCAGATCTCCTAAAGCATTTAAAAGTTCTGGCCCTATGGTTGTAATGGGTGTCACCGGAGGTGTCATCCTTCTCTGCCTCTCTGATGTATGGGGTATCCCTGGTGGTGATCCCGTTGGGGATGGCGGAGGTGACTCCGTTTTCACAGTTATTGCGTGCGCCAGACCATAAGTTTTGTTATCCAGCGACTGCACACTTTGTCCTTTAAGGTTCCTCGGTACTCCATACATCCACTCTATAAGTGCATACTGAAACGAGGTGTCTGGGGCTGATTTCAGATCTATCACCCTTGGTATATTATTTGGGGATAGCGACACTGCAAGTCGCTCTGTCGCGTTCACTGACCACTCTTCTCCCGGGAGACTAATGACCACTGACGTGTCTGGGTTTGTCCTGGCTGCTTCGCACCACGCTTTCACTTCTAGCGGGTCCATGCCGGTATTTTTGGCGTATCTGCTTGCCATATACAGGATCCCGTAAACGATGCCCCCACGTGTAGCGATACTCCCAAACTAAGGGAGCCGCTGGTTTGCTTTTGGGCCCTGTACATGGCACAGCCAACCCCCGGCAATCTACTCAGCCCTTCTCTGGCACAGCTAGTCTAGGGGTGGTATTTCTATATAACTCTATAACAGTTTATGCACAATCCCACAATACCTTTCTTCTAGTGATAAAATATATATATAGGGACTCCAACACCAGATTTGAGAAAAGGTTTACTTGTAGATAAAAGGGGGTTAACAATTAATATTACATATAACACATGCATGCAGAGCCCTGCAGTAATACTGACAGTAGTTAATGATAATGCGCAATTAGTTCTAACACACACTAACATATAGCTTAGGTCCCCGTTAGCAATGTGGCGCCCAACAGTACTATCAACTCCCAGTCAGGCCTGACTTAACTAAAACTCAGTCTCTAGAGAAGGAATCTTTGCATGCCAGATGATCGGTGGTGCACATACAGGAACAATATTTGTAATCCAACAAGGTCTAAGGTAATGGAACAACTCCCCAGAGACTATGTGACTCAGTCCTCGAACTAGTCTCCTGACAGGAAAAGGGAAATATCACCCGATGGGCCAAGGCAGTCTATAGGCCTAGTAAAGTACTCAAGTATGGTTGTGAGCAGGTGATCTCTCACCCCTCCGGACTCGATCCCAGTCCGGGACTCCCACCGCTGTGTTCACACACACAGGATCTGCCACCGCCTGATCTCCGGTTCACTGACGTCCCTCAAGCAGGTAGATGTCTGTCACCGCACAGGCGCCGCAGCGAGGTGGAAGGCTCTCCGGAAGTGCGCAAGGCCCAGGCCTCAGGCCTTGCACTCGCAGCAGGTCCGCACAGGAAGTCCTCTTGCCAGCTGCGCGGTGTCCAAAGAGGCCGGGCTAAGCCTCGCCCTCCCCTTTTCTACCACACTCATGAGTCTCTGCGGCAGCCCAATGCACCCTGGGTGCCAAACGGGGTTCTGGGTAACGTAGTCCATGGGGCCTCAACGGAGACCCTGCTACACATAGATAGTTGATTGTTGCACCATTGAATATAGACAAATTGGCCAGTACACCCTGCAATTTACAGCTTCCTCGCTCAATTTATTTGGGGTTAGGCTCAACTCTTATCAAGTTTCGGTTTCTATATTTTTTTTAAATAATACCGTATATACTCGAGTATAAGCCAACCCAAATATAAGCCGAGGCCCCTAATTTTACCACAAAAAACTGGGAAAACTTATTGACTCGAGTATAAGCCTAGGGTGTCCATCTGCATGCATCACTTTGCCTCACTGTGTCCATGTGCATGCCTCACTGTGTCCATGCCTCACTGTGCCTCACTGTGCCCATGCCTCACTGTCACTGTGCCCATGCCTCACTGTGTCCATGCCTCACTGTGCCCAATCTCCCTACCTGATCTCCGGCGCTGTGTGACTAGACTGACGTTTAACATGGGAGTCTATGGAAGGGGTGCCCGGCTTTGAAAAATCGGTGCTCCCTGGCCGTAGGTTCCCTGGACGTCTTGTAGAGGAAAAGTGGGGCTACATGTGTGCCAAGTTTAGGGTCCAGGGGACCTACGGCTGGCCGGGAACCGGCGCACGAAGTTGAAGATGGACACAGACTCGAGTATAAGCTGAGGGGGCATTTTCAGCACAAAAAAATGTGCTCAAAAACTAGGCTTATACTCGAGTATATATACGGTAAGTAAGGCTGCAATTGATGTTTTTTTTCAGAATTTTTCAGTTTGTTTGCGCCCCCCCCCAAAAAAATTTTTTGAGCACCAGCCGCCACTGCATGGAGTGGAGAACCCATTGCACACCGTTAGTTCTGGCACTTGAGGGGACGGCGAGCCCCCCCACACCCGGTAGCGCACACACCGGGTCCGGAGGCCTTTTTCACAAATTAAGGGCAGAAATTAAGTGATTTTAGTGAAAAAAAAAAAAAGAAGTGTGGACGCTCGGTCTTGGCTGACAAGCGGAGATAATCACGGCACCGTCCCCCCCATCTATTTGTATTCCTCAGTGAACTTGGAGAGACAAACGTTCCCGGAGAATTGCTGATGTTACCGATACAGACATTAAAAGAAGAAAGCATGTTATCACAAGCCCAGCACACTTTGGAGTTAATGCGGAAACATTACTGGGCCCCGGCGATACATACCAAATATTATCTGGACGCGGCGCTCACGCCGTTATTTTTCAAATGCCGCTTTTTCTTCTTTAAATAGGAGAGAGTCACATTCGTCTGACACTTAATTTATGTAAAAAAAAGCAGCAGGGTGTGGGGGAGGCTTTAGTAACTCATTATTAATATAAGCGGCGCACAGATGGAAGAGGCTTCGCGGCGGCGCGACTGCTGAGCCGCTGAAAGATTTAGATACAAATTTTTCGACGTTCAAAGTTTAGGAAGAAGAGACTTTTTGTATTATGTCACTCATGCGAATGGCGCCTCACGTTTTATTCCGAGCCGCATGGAGTTTTTTTTTTTTTGAGGATCATGAGGAACGGCGGGCAGAGCCTGGGATCAGTCATACCGTTTTATATTAGCATATCGACTGAGAAATGACTCCACCACGCAGGAAAGAGAGTGAAATTCTTTAAAAACGTTGTGATTTATTGGTCTTTTTTAGCAGTTTTTGGGATCATTCCCCTTTGCTAGCTGCAGATGCAGGTGTAATTGGTGCTGGGTCGGGATGAAGCAGTGTCTCTGTAAGGATGGAGGATCGATTGTCTGCGGTTTTCCAAAGTTCTTTACAACAGATCAACTCTTGTTTATCCAGGGCCGTAGAAGGGGAATTGTGGGTGTGGCAAAACTGCACGGTGGGAGGGGCTTCTCACTGTGTACAGGGTAACATGTGACACAGTCCTTGTACCCAAAAAATGTTCTCTAATTACTGGGCCATTACCAAAAGTCTAACAGGGGTCAGGAGTATGTAACACACAGAGCACAAGGGTCAGGAGTGTGTAATGCATAGAGCACAGGGGTTAGGAGTGTGTAATGAACAGGGCACAGGGGTTAGGAGTGTTTAATGCACAGAGTACAGGGATTAGGATTGTCTAAAACACAGAGTTCAGGGGTTAGGAGTGTATAATGTATAGAGTGCAGGGGTCAGGGGTGTCTAATGCACAGAGCACAGGGGTTAGGAGTGTGTAATGTATAGAGCGCAGGGGTCAGGAGTGTGTAATGTACAGAGTGCAGGGTTCAGGAGTGTGTAATGCACAGAGCACAGGGGTTAGGAGTGTGTAATGTACAGAGTGCAGTGGTCAGGCGTGTGTAATGCACAGAACACAGGGGTTAGGAGTGTGTAATGCACAGAGCATAGGGGTTAGGAGTGTGTAATGTACAGAGTGCAGGGGTCAGGCGTGTGTATTGCACAGAGCACAGGGGTTAGGAGTGTGTAATGCACATAGTGCAGGGGTCAGGCGTGTGTAATGCACAGAGCACAGGGGTTAGGAGTGTGTAATGCACAGAGTGCAGGAGTCAGGAGTGTGTAATGTATAGAGCGCAGGGGTCAGGAGTGTGTTACACACAGGGAACAGGGGTCAGGAGTGTGTTGTGCACAGAGCACAAGGGTCAGGAGTGTGAAGTGCACAGAGCACATAGCTCAGGAGTGTGTAACACACAAAGAACAGGGGTCAGGAGTGTGTAATGCACAGGGAACAGGGGTTAGGAGTGTGTAATGCACAGATCGCAGGGGTCAGGAGTGTGTAATGCACAGGGAACAGGGGTTAGGAGTGTGTAATGCACAGAGTGAAAGAGTTCGAGGTGGCCGCAGACAGCAAAAAGCATCTCAGCACGGAGGACGCGACTCAGCACAGGACTCAGCACGGACGGGACTCAGCACCGAGGACAGGACTCAGCACGGATGGGACTCAGCACGGAGGATAGGACTCAGCACGGAGGATGGGACTCAGCACGGAGGATGGGACTCAGCACGGAGGATGGGACTCAGCACGGAGGATGGGACTCAGCACGAAGGATGGGACTCAGCAGGGAGATGGGACTCAGCACGGAGGATGGGACTCTGCACAGAGGATGGGACCCAGCACAGAGGATGGGACCCAGCATAGAGGATGGGACTCAGCACAGAGGATGGGACTCAGCACAGAGGATGGGACTCAATACGGGACTTAGCATGGAGGACGGGACTCAGCACGGACGGGACTCAGCACGGACGGGACTCAGCACGGACGGGACTCAGCATGGAAGACGGGACTCAGTACGGGACTCATCACGGAGGATGGGACTCAGCATGGGACTCAGTATGGAGGACGGGACTCAGTGCGGGACTCAGCACGGAGGACAGGACTCAGCATGGGACTCAACACGGAGGGCGGGACACAGCACGAAGGATGGGACTCAGCACGGAGGATGGGATTCAGCACGGAGGATGGGACTCAGCATGAGACTCAGTACGGAGCACGGGACTCAGTGCGGGACTCAGCACGGACGGGACCCAGCATGGAAGATGGGACTCAGTACGGGACTCATCACGGAGGATGGGACTTAGCATGGGACTCAGTACGGAGGACGGGACTCAGTGTGGGACTCAGCACGGAGGACAGGACTCAGTATGGGACTCAACACGGAGGGCGGGACACAGCACGAAGGATGGGACTCAGCACGGAGGATGGGACTCAGCATGGGACTCAGCACGGAGGGCGGGACACAGCACAAAGGATGGGGCTCAGCACGAACGATGGGACTCATCATGGAGGACGGGACTCAGCACAGAGGATAGGACTCAGCACAGAGGACGGGACACATCATGGAGGATGGGACTCAGCACAGAGGACGGGACACAGCATGAAGGACATGACCTAGCATGGAAAACGAGACTCAGCAAGAAGGACGGGACTCAGCACATAGGATGGGACTCAGGGCCTGTAAAGCCGCCAGCAGGTGATATTTAGTGCCATTTCCATAAAGCTTCCGGGTTAACTCATCACCAATGTAGCGAATTATGCATATGTCGCAATGTTTGTACCTTGACAATGGTGTATGGCGTCTACATTGGTTTTAGCTAAGCTAAGCAACTGAGACCTCTGCTTTTCTTCACGCGTCAGAGTGAAGTTTTAATTGGGTCCCTTTAGCTGGCTGAGTGATGGGAATGTGACGGTTTAATGCCCGCATAGGATGAATATCAGAGCCACTCAGCAGCTATTCCGTGCCCCCAGAGTCATGGAAAATGCAAAACGTTGGAGTTTGACTGGAGAATACCTTTAAGTCATGGCCTCCGGCAACCAGCATTGTGCAAACGCTTTCACGCTTTATGCTTTTCTTGCTTTATGATCCATTTGCGTTTCATAACAATGCGCGCGCCCGCGCTCTCCGCGGCTTAGGGTTTATATTTTTAACCACAAACCAGCAGCATTAATGTGCCCTTTGTGAGCCATTGTAAGTAATCTGCAAATAAGACATTCTTTATTGCTCTGCCACCGCTCTGTAATAATAGGTTTCCGAGGGGACAAAAAAAAAGATATTTTATGAAATCTCGGGATACTTTTGTTTCTGTGATGGAGCGCATCATTATACCGGTGACATTATACCCATTGCAGATCTCCCCATTATAAACAGAGTATTTACTTTATTCTTAAAGAGGACCGGTCTCAGTTGGGCTTCTGAAAGCTCTGCCCAGTCCGGCGGTAGGACAATAACCACTTGTTGACCGCAATACCTACAGTGGTAGAAAATAATGATGTGATCCCCTGCAGATTGGGTAAGTTTGCCCACTTCTAAAAAATTGAAGGGTATATCATTTTTATCATAGGTGTATTTTATATGATAAAGACAGAATATCAACCAAAAATCCAGAAAAAACACAATACAAATGTTATAAATGGAGTTTCAGCTCAGTGACTAATATAATTATTTGATCCCCGACCAACCAACAACAATTCTCCCCCCACAGACTGGCTACAGGAGGTGCTCATGTGGTACACAGATTAGTCCTGTCAATGGAAGAAGGTTCTCCTAACGACAACTCGTTATGTGTATAAAAGACACCTGTCCACAGAATCTCTTTCCTCCAATCACATCTCACCATCCTGGGGGAGACCAAAGATCTGTCAGAGGACGTCGGGGAGAAGATTGGAGACCTGCACAAGGTTTGAATGGGCTACAAGACCATCAGCAAGAAGCTTGGTGAGAAGGAGACAACTTCTTTCGCAAATGGAAGAAATACAAAATAACCATCTATTGCCCTCCGGTCTGGAGCTCCATACAAGATTTTGCCTCATGGGGTGAGGATGGTCATGAGAAAAGTGAGGGATTTGCCCAGAACTACACGGGAGGAGCTTGTGAATGATCTCAAGGCAGTTGGGGCCACAGTCACCAAACACACCATTGGTAACACAATACGCCGGCATGGTTTGAAATAATGCAGCGCCCGCAAGGTCCCCCTCCTCAGGAAGACACATGTACAGCCCGTCTGAAGTTTGCCAATGAACATCTAAATGATTCAGAGAAGGATCGGGAGAAAGTTCTGTGGTCAGGTGAGACCAAAATTGAATTCTTTGGCATTAACTCGTCTCGCCATGTTTGGAGGAAGAAAAATGCTGACTATGACCCTAAGAACACCATCCCTACAGTCACACGGAGGGGGAAACATGATGCTTTGGGGCTGTTTGTCTGTTAAAGGTCCAGGCCGACTTTGCCGCACTGAGGGGCCAATGGACGGGGCCATGTATTGTAAAATCTTGGGTGAGAACATTCTTCCCTCATCCAGAACACTGAAGACGGGTCGTGGATGGGCCTTCTAGCATGACAATGACCCAAAACATACCGCCAAGGCAACAAAGGAGTGGCTCAAGAAGAAGCAGATTAAGGCCATGGAGTGGCCTAGCCAGTCTCCAGACCTTAATCCTATAGAAAATGTATGGAGGGAGCTGAAAATTCGAGTTGCCAAGCGACAGCCAAGAAACCTTAAGGATTTAGAGAAGATCTGTAAAGAAGAGAGGACCAAAATCCCTCCTGAGATGTGTGGAAACCTGATCACCACCTACAAGAAACGTCTGACCTCTGTGCTTCCCAACAAGGGTTTCTCCACCAACTACTAAGTCAAGTTTTGTTTTGTCATGTTTTGCTTGGGGATCAAATACTTATTTTACTCACTGAACTGCAACTAAATTTATAACATTTGTATCGTGTTTTGTTTCTGGATTTTTGGTTGATATTCTGTGTCTATCATATAAAATACACAGATGATAAAAAAAATTTAGACCCTTAATTTCTATGTAAGAGGGGGAACTTGCAAAATCTGCAGGGGATCAAATACATTTTATGTATATGTACAATATAAGCAAGTTACTTCACTAAAACATACCAAATATTCAATCAGGATAGAATACAACAGTCCAAAATCTTACCAATTTCCACGGCGCCTAAAATCGACGCGTTTTGCCTTAAATATTCGCTTCTTCAGGATAGGCGCTTAGACCTGGGCTTATTTACATGATCCAATCAAAGTTACAAATATATATCAGTAAGTAGTTACTATGTCAAATAGTTTTACATGTAGGGGGGATCTTCCCCCTGGCCACCAATGTAAGGAGAGTTCTTCTAAGTGACCATCACACGAATGTTCTGAAAACTTTTGATATTGTAATTTTTAGTAGGGTTTCCCTGGGCCTGGAAAGTTATTTCAGGGATTCCTGTGTGTTAAAAAAGGTCGGGAAAGGCTGCTCTGGTGTGTAGAAGCCGACTGGCCGAGAACCAGATGACTTACATCACCATCAATACTTCAAAATACCAATACCAATAAGATAACCTTTACGAAAACAATATTGTCCTGTATGGGGTGGCTACAGGATTAGGTTCTGGGTTGATTGATATGGACGAGATCACATGACGTGAGAAAAGGTGGTAGTACCGCTGGTGGTAGTACCACTGGGCATGGCCTATTCAACTGAATAGGCTGCACCACGACCATGTGCAATACATGTAGTTGATCCACGCAGGGCTTTTAGCTGTTAAGCAGTTTGGTGGGGGTGGGTCAGCCACGCCCAGTGACCTTTGACCTCTGGGAACCCGCCTTCTGACCTTTGACCTCTGGGGGAGGTCCCTGTTCAAAATCCTGCCTTGTTCTTAAAGGGAAAACCCTAACCCTAAACCCTAACCCTAAACCCCAATCCTAAGTCTCCACCCTAACCCTAAGTCTCAACCCTAACCCATAAACCTAAACCTAACCCTAAGTCTCAACCCTAACCCTAATCCTAAGTCTCAACCCTAACCCTTACCCATAACCCAAAGTCTCAACCCTAACCCTAACCCTAATCCTAAGTCTCAACCCTAACCCTAACCCTAAGTCTCAACCCAAACCCTAACCCTAACCCTAAGTCTCAACCCTAACTCTAACTCTCAACCCTAACCCTAAGTCTCAACCCTAACCCTAACCCTAAGTCTCAACCCTAACCCTAAGTCTCAACCCTAAGGCAGAGAGGAAACAACATGTCACCTCCACACCACCTGTCACCACCCCTGAAAAGTAAATTACCATTGGTCACTATTCAAAGGGCCAACACTTGTGTAAATGATACCCAAATGGGGCACATTAGTGGGAATACTGGTCAGACCAGTTGAAGTCCTCACAGTCCATAAGTCCAAAACTTATCAAAGTGATCCACCATGGAGCACTCCTCACATGGCCAACACTTGTGTAAACGAGCCCTAAGTGGGACACATACTTGGAATACTGGTCAGACCAATTGAAGTCTTCATGGTCCATAAGTCCAAAACCTATCCGAACGATCCACTATACGTCGCTTGTTAGACGGCCAACGCTTGTGTAAATGACCCCTAAATAGCACAGATTAGTGGGAATACTGGTCAAACCAGTTGAAATCCTCACAGTCTATAAGTCCAAAACCTATCCAAGTGATCCATCATGGGTTACTCTTCAGAGGGCCGATGCTTGTGTAAACGAGCCCTACAGTAAGTGGCGCACATTACTGAAAATACTGGTCAGACCAGTTAAATAGTCCATAATTCCAAAAATGTATCTAAGCGATCCACCATGGGTCGCTCGTCAGAGGGCCAACACTCAGGTCTGTCTTAAAGTGGTTGTAAACCCTCTGGGGGAAGTTACACCTACAGGTAAGCCTAGATTAAGGCTTTCCTGTGGGTGCTTGCAATATGTCCGAGACCTACGCGGTCTCTGAGATATTTGCCAAAAAGACTGTAACGATGTTTACGGCGCGCATGCGCAGGCGCACTGAGCGTGCCTTTTTTTTGAATGGGGTCGTGCCGTGAAAAGCGGCTCCCACTTGCCAATTGTCCTGGATTTGCTGGGACAGTCACTCTTTTTTACTAAGCTGTCCCAGGATGGCCGTGTCCGGGGCAGTATCCCGGAATCTGGGATGCGGGGACAGCAGCAGCCTATCAATGGCCTAAATCTACAATCGGAATGATACCTTCCCCTTCTACTTGTTTAAAATTGGTTTGATCGAACGTACTAATAAATATATGTTTAATTCTATCAACTAGTTATACCTTCATTCTTGAGAGGTGCGTAAATTGGGACAGGCTGGTAGGGGCCCCAGTGCATTACTTTGCCCAGGGGCCCATGATGCTATTAAGATGGCCCTGCCAACACTTGTGTAAACGAGCCCTAAGTGGCCCATATTACTGGGAATACTGGTCAAACCAGTTAAACCCCTCACAGTCCATAGGTCCAAAATGTATCCAAACTAGTTGAGTGGTTGGTTGCAGAAGGGCTTGTCATGGCCATCCTTCCATACCTTGTGGTTCACAGCCTCCAGAACTGCAACTAAGGCCAGTTTTTACACTGCATTTATACCCGTGGTTTTCGTGTGATTAACCTAAAGGTTGCAGAGAGAGTGATATGTAGCACTCGCCCCTTAAAGGGCCCCCTGAGTAGTCCCAAGGTTCCAGTTGCGGCTGGTGCTCAAAATTTTTGGGGGGGGCGCAAACAAACTGAAAAAAAAAAACATCAATTGCCGCCACTGTGCCCATTAAACGCAGCCACTGTGCCCAAACGCCACCAGTTTGCCCCCTCAAATGCAGCCAGTTTGTCCCCAAATGCAGCCAGTTTCCCCCAAATGCAGCCAGTTTGTCCCCAAATGCAACCATTTTGTCCCCAAATGGAGCCAGTTTCCCCCAAATACAGCCAGTTTCCCCCCAAATACAGCCAGTTTCCCCCCAAATGCAGCCAGTTTGTCCCCAAATGCAGTCATTTTGTACCCAAATGCAGCCAGTTTGTCTCCAAATGCAGCCAGTTTCCCCCCAAATACAGCCAGTTTGTCCCCAAATGCAGCCAGTTTGTCCCCAAATACAGCCAGTTTCCCCCCAAATGCAGCCAGTTTGTCCCCAAATACAGCCAGTTTGTCCCCAAATGCAGCCAGTTTGTCCCCCAAATGCAGCCAGCCCTGCACTTACCTTCCTCGGGTCAGTGCTGTCCTCCTCCATGCTCCCTCATGTCTTCTTCCGTCCTCGATGTCTTCTCCCACCCTTGATGTCGCTTCAGCCAATCAGGTTACTGGTAACCAGACCCGGTGAACCTGATTGGCTGAGACGCGTGTCAGTGTTAACCAGGGAACGCACAGCCCGTGCGTCCCCTGGTTAACTATTTGGAAGCCAATTAGAGCCCACAGGCTGTAATCAGGAAGCCTATGAGAGCCGCTGGCTCTGATAGACACTTCCCAAAACCAACCAACTGCTGGTATTCAGATGGCCGGCGCTCGCCATCTGAATAGTGGGTGGCAGCGGCGCCGGCGACAATACATACATTCATGCAATGCATGAATGTATGTATTGTTGACGGTGCAGGGGAGAGAGGGGGCAGTGCTCCTGCGCCCACTATGGACGCACCACCACTGCAAGTTTCTTTCCCCAGATAGTGTACTAACAGCCAGGCACACAGTCTTAGTCACTCTTCCGGCTTAATGATTAGTCTAGGGCAGTGATGGTGAACCTTGGCACCCCAGATGTTTTGGAATTACATTTCCCATGATGCTCATCCACTCTGCAGTGTAGTTGAGCATCATGGGAAATGTAGTTCCAAAACATCTGGGGTGCCAAGGTTCGCCATCACTAGTCTAGGGGTATCCTTTTTTGATGCTTTATTAAAAAACCTGAACTTGGATGGGTGCAGGGTAGCTGTGGGATACTCCAGACACTTGTCTCCTTCTCAAAGCTTCCTAGCTCAGTGCTTGCAGCAGCAAATAATGGAATGAGCCTTCTCAGGGACACCATAAGCAATTTCCATTTTGAAGGACAGTCTGACTCTGATGCAAGAGGGATAGCAGCAGCACACGCTCACTGGGATCTCACACACCAGTCTGTACTCACTAATGTCCTTGGATAGTTGGATGCCTCCTTCCAATAACAGCCAGACATACACTATATTGTCAAAAGTATTGGGACGCCGGCCTTTACACGCACATGAACGTTAATGGCATCCCAGTCTTAGTCCGTAGGGTTCAATGTTGAGTTGGCCCACCCTTTGCAGCTATAACAGCTTCAACTCTTCTGGGAAGGCCGTCCACGAGGTTTAGGAGGGTGTCTATGGAAATGTTTGCCCATTCTTCCAGAAGAGCATTTGTGAGGTCAGGCACTGATGTTGGATGAGAAGGCCTGGCATCCCCAAACTGTTCCCACAAAGTTGGAAGCATCAAATTGTCCAAAATGTCTTGGTATGCTGACACCTTAAGAGTTCACTTCACTGGAACTAAGGGGCCAAACCCAACCCCTGAAAAACAACCCCCACACCATAATCCCCCCTCCCCCACACCATAATCCCCCCTCCTCCCCCCCACACCATAATCCCCCCTCCACCAAATGATTTGGACCAGTGCACAAAGCAAGGTCCATAAAGACATGGATGAGCGAGTTTGGGGTGGAGGAACTTGACTGTCCTGTACAGAGTCCTGACCTTAAACTCATAGAACATCTTTGGGATGAATTAGAGCGGAGACTGCGAGCCATGCCTTCTGGTCCAACATCAGTGCCCTGACCTCACAAATGCGCTTCTGGAAGAATGGTCAAACATTTCCATAGACGCCCTCCTAAACCTTGTGGACAGCCTTCCCAGAAGAGTTGAAGCTGTTATAGCTGCAAAGGGCGGGGCCATCTCAACATTGAACCCTACGGACTAAGACTGGGATGCCATTAAAGTTCATGTGCGTGTAAAGGCAGGCGTCCCAATACTTTTGGTAATATAGTGTATCTCCTGTGAACTCTTCAGACCAAACTCCCAAAAGAAATCCCTCAGTCAGCTCCAGCAAAGTTCAGCAAAATACGCCCCCCCCCCCCCCCCCCCAAGCTGGCACAGCTGGGACCTTGATGAGCAAATAAAGAAGCACAGCTGGCTTGCCCAGAAGGGCAGCAGCCCTTTAGGCTGGGAACTTCTCCTCCTGGACAAGAACCCTTCTGCTCCAGGCCTCAAGCTTTTTATGTTCTCTGTTCAGCCACCTACTGGACACCCTCCCCAGGGATTGGCTGGGACCACATTAACCACTTAAGGACCGCTCACTGTATATATACGTCATTTTTTTAAAGATGGATATCTCGGTAACGGCAGCAGCTGCTGCCACAACCGAGATATCCATCTCTTCAGTGAGCGGTCCTGTTTACGATAATGGTGGTCTCTGCTGCGGACTCGCCGCAAGATCACCGTTATCGGTGGCGGGAGAGGGCCCCCCCTCCCGCGCCCTCTGCCGCTTACCGGAGCCGTCGGCAGCGGCGGAGGCGATCGGGTCCTTCTCCCTCTGTGGTATGGATACGAGTGAGGGGAAGATGGCCCCCACTCATCTCCATACCATAGCAGGGCGGCGCTGACGTCAAAACGTCAGCTCCGCCCATACGTCTTAAAGGGACATTTATTTTTTTTTTTTTTTTTTTTAAATTACCTTTTTTTTTATTATTGCATTTTAGCCTAAATATGAGATGTGAGGTCTTTTTGACCCCCAGATCTCATATTTAAGAGGACCTGTCGTGCTTTTTTCTATTACAAGGGATGTTTACATTCCTTGTAATAGGAATAAAAGTGATCCATTTTTTTTTTTTAAACAGTGTAAAAATAAATAGAATCAAGTAAAATAAATAAGAAAACCAAAAAAAAAGTTTTTTAAAGCGCCCCGTCCCAACAAGCTCGCGCGCAGAAGCGAACGCATATGTAAGTAGCGCCCGCATATGAAAACGGTGTTCAAACCACACATGTGAGGTATCCCCGCAATCATTAGAGCGAGAGCAATAATTCTAGCCCTAAACCTCCTCTGTAACTCAAAAGATGCAACCTGTAGAATTTTTTAAACGTCGCCTATGGAGATTTTTAAGGGTAAAAGTTTGACGCCATTCCACGAGCGGGCGCAATTTTTAAGTGTGACATGTTGGGTATCAATTTACTCGGCGTAACATTATCTTTCACAATATAAAAAAAAATTGTGTTAACTTTACGGTTGTCTTATTTTTTTATTAAAAAAAGTGATTTTTTCCCCCAAAAAAGTGCGCTTGTAAGACCGCTGCGCAAATACGATGTGACAAAAAGTATTGCAATGACCGCTAATCTTTTCTCTAGGATGTTAGAAAAAAAACAATATATAATGTTTGGGGGTTCTATGTAATTTTCTAGCAAAAAAAAATGTTTTATACATGTAAACACCGAATCTGAAAAACAGGCAAGGTCCTTAACCACTTGACAACTGGGCACTTAAACCCCCTTAATAACCAGACCAATTTTCAGCTTTCGGTGCTCTCACATTTTGAATGACAATTACTCAGTCATACAACACTGTACCCATATGAATTTTTTGTCCTTTTTTTCACACAAATAGAGCTTTCTTTTGGTGGTATTTAATCACTGTTGGGTTTTTTATTTTTTGCGCTATAAGAGAAAAAAGACTGAAAATTTTGTAAAAAAATGATTTTTTTTTTGTTTCTGTTATAAAATTTTGCAAATTACTATTTTTTCTTCATAAATTTTGGCCAAAATTAATACTGCTACATATCTTTGGTAAAAATAAGTACAAATTGGTGCATATTATTTGGTCTTTGTGAAAGTTATAGAGTCCACAAGCTATGGTGCCAATATCTGAAAATTGATCACACCTGAAGTACTGACGGCCTATCTCAATTCTTGAGACCCTAGCATGCCAGAAAAGTACAAATACCCCCCAAATGACCCCTTTTTGGAAAGAAGACATTCCAAGGTATTCAGAAAGAGGCATTGTGAGTTTTTTGAAGTTGTCATTTTTTCCCACAATTCTTTGCAAAATCAAGATTTTTTTTTTCTCTTTTTTTTTTTTCACAAAATTGTCATATTAGCAGGTTATTTCTCACACACAGCATATGCATACCACAAATTACACCCCAAAACACATTCTGCTATTCCTCCCGAGTATGGCGATACCACATGTGTGAGACTTTTACACAGCGTGGCCACATACAGAGGCCCAACATGCAGGGAGCACCTTCAGGCGTCCTGGAGCACCCAGGCCAATTCTGACATTTCTCTCCTACATGTAAAAATCATCATTTGTTTGCTAGAAAATTACATAGAACCCCAAAACATTATATATGTTTTTTTAGCAAAGACCTTAGAGAATATAATGGTGGTTGTTGCAACTTTTTATCTCGCACGATATTTGCGCAGCAATTTTTTTAACGCGTTTTTTACGGAAAAAAAATGTTTTGTGCTTAAAAAAAAAATAACAGTAAAGTTAGCCCAATGTTTTTGCATAATGTGAAAGATGAAGTTACGCCGAGTAAATAGATACCTAACATGTCACCCTTCAAAATTGCACACACTCGTGGAATGGCGCCAAACTTCACTACTTAAAAAATCCCCATAGGCGACGCTTTAAATATTTTTACTGGTTACATGATTTTAGTTACAGAGGAGGTCTACGGCTATAATTATTGCTCTCGCTCTAACGTTCGCAGAGATACCTCACATGTGTGGTTTGAAAACCGTTTTCATATGTGGGCGGGACTTACGTATGCGTTCGCTTCTGTATGCGAGCTCACGGGGACAGGGGCGCTTTAAAAAAAAATAATAATTTTATTCTTCATTTTACTTTATTTATTTTAGTTTGACATGTTTTTCCGCCCCAAACATTTTTTTGATCACTTTTATACCTATTACAAGGAACGTAAACATCCCTTGTAATAGGAATATGGCATGACAGGTCCTCTTTACAGTGAGATATGGGGGGGGGGGTGTCAATAAGACCCCACATCTCACCTCTAGGCTGGGAAGCCTGAAAAAACAAAAAAAAAACAATCCTGGCTTTGATCGTAGTGGTGAGTCGGTAGAAGCACCGGAGGGCGGCGGGGGGGGGGGGGGACATCCCCTCTCGCCTCCCGTAAGAATGATCAAGCGGCGGAACAGCCACTATGATTGTTGTTATGGTGTAGGGAATCGCCGGCTGAAAAAGCTAATATCTGAATGATGCCTGTAGCTGCACCCATCATTCAGATATCCCCGCACAAAGTCAAGGACGTCATATGACGGCCGGAGGGCGGGAAGTGGTTATTACAGAGTATTGCCGGGCATTGCGGAGTATTGCCGGGCATTGCGGAGTATTGCCGGGCATTGCGGAGTATTGCGGACTATGGCAGGGTATTGCGGTGTATGGCAGGGTATTGCACGGGGTATTGCAGAGTATTGTGGAGGGTATTGCAGAGTATTGTGGAGGGTATTGCAGAGTATTGTGGAGGGTATTGCAGAGTATTGTGCAGGGTATTGCAGAGTATTGTGCAGGGTATTGCAAAGTATTGTGCAGGGTATTGCAGAGTATTTTGCAGGGTATTGCACAGGGTATTGCAGAGTATTGCGCAGGGTATTGCAGAGTATTGCGCAGGGTATTGCAGAGTATTGCAGAGTATTGCACCAGGGTATTGCAGAGTATTGCACCAGGGTATTGCGCAGGGTATTGCAGAGTATTTTGCAGGGTATTGCGCAGGGTATTGCAGAGTATTGCGCAGGGTATTGCAGAGTATTGCGCAGGGTATTGCAGAGTATTTTGCAGGGTATTGCAGAGTATTGCGCAGGGTATTGCAGAGTATTGCACCAGGGTATTGCAGAGTATTGCACCAG
This sequence comes from Rana muscosa, assembly GCA_029206835.1. Classification (NCBI taxonomy): domain Eukaryota; kingdom Metazoa; phylum Chordata; class Amphibia; order Anura; family Ranidae; genus Rana; species Rana muscosa. Next base: position 90,609,224 of record CM055124.1, on the reverse strand, counting down.
GGTATTGCAGAGTATTGCACCAGGGTATTGGCAGGGTATTTTGCAGAGTATTGGCAGGGTATTTTGCAGAGTATTGCCAGGGTATTTTGCAGAGTATTGGCAGGGTGTATTGCAGAGTATTGGCAGGGTATAGCACAGGGATGGCTGAGCAGGGATGGATGGATGGCTGGATCTGTGACTGCAATTGTCACAGATCCAGCCCACAGCGCTGCTGCCTTGATCTGCACCCTCCCCTCTCCTCTCACACTGTACTGATCGGTACAGAGAGGGGGGGGAGGAACCGGCGTCATCAAATGACGCCGGTCTGTTTACAAGTGATTGCTCCGTCATTTGACGGAGCGATCACGTGGTAAACGGCCGCTATCAGCGGCGATTTACCGTGATTCGTGATCCGCCGGGTCCTCTGGACCCGGCGGTCACGGACTTTCCCGTGTGCGCGCCCCAGGGGGCGCGCGGGAGTGCGATTCTGGGAGGACGTTATATAACGTCCTCCCAGAGTTAAGCAACCACCTTGTCGACGTTATTTGTCGGCAGGTGGTTGTTAAGTGGTTAAAGGAGCACTAAAGCTTCCCTTTTTTTTGCCCAAAAATAACAAACATGTTATACTTACCTCCACTGTGCAGCTCGTTTTGCACACAGTGGCCCCGATCCTGGTCTTCTGGGGTCCCTCGGCGGCTGTCTTGGCTCCTCCCCGCAAGGACTCCACACCATAATGCGAGTGAGCTCGCATGGTGTGGAGTGATTGCGGGCGCGCTCCCGTGATACAGCGGCGGCCATAGCCGCCGACTGTATCACTCGGCCCCGCCCCCCACGCGCCGCGTCATTGGATGTGATTGACAGCAGCGCCAGCCAATGGCTGCGCTGCTTTCAATCCATCCAGTGTAGCCAATCGGCGGCCAGGCTGAAAAACGAAGAGGATAACGGGGACGAGCGTGGGACTTTCGAGGGGCCAGGTAAGTAAAACGGGGGCTTCGGGGGGGGGGGGGCGTTATTGTCGAATGTTTTTTCACCTTAATGCATAGGATGCATTAAGGTGAAAAAACATGTAACTTTACTACTCCTTTAAGTGGTTAATATGCAGAATGTAGATTTGACACTCCCAGCCCAGTACTTTCCAGAACCATCCAGAAGACAAGGGAAAGCAGTCAAACCCACAACCAATGAAACTCTGACCAGGCCAATCATAAGCAGCTCCACTAATTACAAAGGAGCTAAGAACTAAATTGACCTAACATAGCCAGCAGCTAGCTAGGAGGGTGCTATAGATACTTTGTAATAAAAAAAAGGGAAACAAAACCAATTGGAATACAGTGGAACCTTGGATTACGAGCATAATCCGTTCCAGGGGAATGCTTGTAATCCAAAGCACTCGCATATCAAAGTGAGTTTCCCCATAGAAGTCAATGGAAACAAAGATAATTTGTTCCGCATTGACTTCTATGGCATGCAATACCGCATGTGGCCAGAGGTGGGGGGCGCCAGAGAGCCTCGGAAATACTCGGAAAGACTCGGGGACAGCTCAGCTGAACTCGGAAAACCTCGGAAAGGCTCGGGAACTGAGTATTTCTGAGTTTTTCCAAGTATTTCGGAACGGCTCTGCTTGGCTCCGGCGCCCCTGCACCTCTGGCCAAATGCGGCACTGCACGCCCCATTAGCTTGAATTCTGTGCTCTTTAACCACGTTACTTGTAAACCAAGGTTCCACTGTAAATGGCAAATATGTTTCGGAGGGACAAAATTGCCCAAAAAAAATTGTAATTACCTGTTTTATTTCATGTATCGGTTCCCAGCCCCCCTCCCCGATCGCCCCATTTATATTCCGCCAGCTGCGTTGTTCTTAGGCGCGTTGGGCCGCCCAGCTCCCGGGGTTCATCTGGTTCTCTATTAGGGTAATCAATAGTCACATATGACACCATGGTGACTTATTTGTTTTGACGCAGGAGCACCACATTGGTATTTATTGCGCAGCGCAGGCCAGGCTAACGTCTTCCGGTCAGGGCGTCTTAATAGCATGATGGGCCCCTGGGGAAAGTAATGCTCTGGGGCCCCTACAATCAGGGGAGGGCTGGCGGCCTTAGGCCTGGGGGGCAAGTCCAGTCAAGTGGCCCATTGAACCGCCGAATCAGCTCACCATCCATGGCCCACCTGGTTTTTCAATGCAACCTCACCAGTGCCCATCAGTGCAGCCAACTCCAGTGCCCATCAATGCAGCCTGATCACTGGGGCAGGTTACATGGGGTGTATGGGGGGAGATGGGGGGTCAGCTAGGGGTGACAGGGTCTCTCACCTCAGCGATCTCAGCTCAGCAGGTCCTTGCACGCCACGGTTTCCTGGGGGGGTAACGCTCCTGATCCTGGGGTCAAGTTACAGCCAGCGCCCAGCCCTGCAGCCCTGCGTCCCGACTCCCTGGCACGCCCTGCCTCTACCTGCTTCCAAGAATCCGGTCCCAGGGAGTTGTAGTTTCCTCTGCGCTGCTGTGTTTTCCACCCACCAGAAGCTTGAGTGCGGACTACAACTCCCTGAATGCAACAGCTAGTGGTCGGCCGCCATGGCCGTGCCCCCGGCCCGACTTCCTAGACCAGAATAAAAAAGAAAATGGTAGCGGGCAGCGGCTGCCGGCCATTTTGAACATAAGTTAGGGCAGCCTGGGAGGCAATTGCCAGCCTTCCCCCTGGCCCAGCCCTCCCCTGCCTACAATGGAGACAGCGCAGGTAAACAGACATCAAGTAGGTAGGAGGCAGACAAGCGGAGCTTCCCCTTTTGGGTGGAGCTCCGCATTACCTACATGAACTATCATTCTGTACAGTAAAGAAACAGTGGGGAAAATACTACATACATAAAGTAACAAAGCTGTCCTGTGCATATAATATATCTGCTAGATTGATGCCTCCCCAGCACTATGGCCCCTCTACACCACAGAGATATCCCCCCAGCACTCTGACCCCTCTACATCCCAGATATCCCCCCAGCACTATGGCCCCTCTACACCACAGAGATGCCTTGCCTTCCCCCCAGCACTATGACCACTCTACATTCAAGATATCCCCCCAGCACAATTTTGGGGCAGCGTGGGCTCAAGGACCAGCTGCTTTGGGGAAAGTGCAGGGCCCCCCCATGCAGCTGGGGCCCCTGGGCAGTGCCCAGGTGTTTCCACTCATTAAGACAGCCCTGGTTCCGGTCAGAGGACACCTTGGATCTTTATTTTTTTTCATTTTTTGTTTTATTGCCCTCTTTGCTTGTTTTTTCCTTGTACAAATGTACTAATACAGACAATATCCATTCGTAATAGCCGGGGCCGTGTCAGCGGTACCATCTTCCCTGCAGACATGTCATTTTCTGCCATTACAGCAAGAGTGTTAAAGAAAATAGATGCCTGGATGTGTAATATAACAGCGTGGGGATTGGGGACGCTGCGCACAGTGCAGATATATATGTCACCTCCTCCCCCCATGGACTAATCCTCTATCTCACACCGGCCGTAGGAAAAAATACATTTCTTCTTTTGCCTCGCTGTATTTCCTCTAGAATAGAAGCGGCTTTTCTTTTTTTTTTTTTTGCTTTATTTTGATCGCTGGCTTTTTAATGCGGCTCCGCACCCCCTTGTGCCCTGTCGCCACTTCATCCACCTGCATGGAAAGAATTCAATAAGAGGAAGATGAAAGCTGAAACAATTATGTAAATAACATCTGAATGGAGGCTGGGGCAGAAGGCAGCGAATAAAAGCCCGGAAAAAAAACAAGCGCACGCTAAAAAAAGGAAATGGAGAGCGGCGAAGTGGATGGCGCTCGGGGTCGCCGGGATCAGCGAAATAATCGCCATCCATTTGCAGTCTGGCTGCAAGTTCTTTTTTTTTTTTTTTTCGATTCACTTTATACCTATGTGCTGAGTTTATCATCCCGTGTACCGTCATATTTAATCATGCCATTGTGCTTAATACCTGAGCAGCTTCGTATGAGCTTTGCATACACAGTAAAATAAAACAGATGCCGGAGGGGATGATTTCTCCTCTGCGATCTGCCTTTTTCTCCGCGACTGCAGTGGAGTCTAAGTAGGTTTACATAATTCCTTGTGCTTGCTCGCTGAATGACCTACTTCCCAGAGCTCGGCACAGACTGCGCTTAGAACAAGCCCTGCTGGTAAAGGGGTTACACTAAAGAGTTGATTTGTAAAGAATTCACATAGTTATTCGTTCCGGTGAAAAAAATGCACATACATCTGTTCTGTGCGAAAGAGGCATTAAAGAAAAAAAAATGATTGTAAATAAGCTATATCCTGCTCTGTTCAAAAGTAAATCTTTGAATTAGAATAGAAATAAAAAAACTGATTTGGCTACTAGATGGGGCTAATCATTTTTACCTGAATGTCATGATCTCCACCCTGGCCAATCAGAGGAAGCCTTGTATTTATTGATGGTTTTGGTATGGCACAGAATGAAGCTTGGGGTGATGGTCTTGGTAGGTTATAGAATGCAGCTTGGGGGGATGGTTCCAGTATGGCGCAAAATAAAGCTTGGGGAATGGTTCCAGTATGGTGCAGAATGAAGCTTGGGTAATGGTTCCAGTATGGAATAGAATGAAGCTTAGGTGATGGTTCCGGTATTGCACGGAATTACGTTTTGGGTGATGGTTCCAGTATGGCACAGAATGAAGCTTGAGATGATGGTTCCAGTACGGCACAGAATGAAGCTTGGGGTGATGGTCTCGATATGTTATAGAATGAAGCTTGGGGGGGGTGGTTTCAGTATGGTGCAGAATGAAACTTGGGTTATGGTTCCAGTATGGCACAGAATTAAGTTTGGGGTGATGGTTCCAGGATGGCATAGAATAAAACTTGGGTGATGGTTCCAGTATGGCACAGAATAAAGTTTGGGGTGATGGCTCTGGTATGGCACAGAATTAAGCTTGGGATGATGGTTCCAGTATTGCACAGAATGAACCTTGGGTTGATGGTCTCGGGGTATGTTATAGAATGAAGCTTGGGTTAATGGTTCCAGTAAGGCACAGAATGAAGCTTGGGGTGATGGTTCCATTATGGCACAGAATTAGGCTTGGAGTTCTGGTTCCTGTATGGCACAGAATGCAGCTTGGGGTGATGGTTCTGGTATGGCACAAAATAAAGCTTATGGTGATGGTTCCGGTATGGCACAGAATGAAGATTGAGGTGATGGTTCCAGTATGGCACAGAATGAAGCTTGGGGTGATGGTTCCAGTGTGGCACAGAATGAAGCTTGGGGTGATGGTTCCGGTATTGCACGGAATTACGTTTTGAGTGATGGTTCCAGTATGGCACAGAATGAAGCTTGAGATGATGGTTCCAGTACGGCACAGAATGAAGCTTGGGGTGATGGTCTCGATATGTTATAGAATGAAGCTTGGGGGGGTGGTTTCAGTATGGTGCAGAATGAAACTTGGGTTATGGTTCCAGTATGGCACAGAATGAAGTTTGGGGTGATGGTTCCAGGATGGCATAGAATGAAACTGGAGTGATGGTTCTACTATGGCACAGAATAAAGCTTGGGGTGATAGTTCTGGTATGGTGCAGAATGAAGATTGGGGGTGATAGTTCCAGTATAGTGCAGAATAAAGAATGGGGGGATGGTTCCGGTATGGCGCAGAATAAAGCTTGGGGGGGATTGATTCAGTATGGCACAGAATGAAGCTTGAGATGATGGTTCCAGTATGGCACAGAAGGAAACTTGAGGTGACGGTTCCGGTATGGTGCAGAATGAAGCTTAGGGTGATGGTTCCAGTGTGGCACGGAATGAAATTTCTGAGGTAATGGTTCCAGTATGGTGCAGAATGAAGCTTGGGGTGATGGTTCCGGTATGGCACAGAATGAAGCTTGGGGTGAGGGTTCCAGTATGGCACATAAGAAAGCTTGAGGTGATGGTTCCGGTATGGGGCAGAATAAAGTTTGGGGGGGGGGGCGGGTTGTTCTGGTATGGCGCAGATTAGCTTGGGGGGATTGATTCAGTATGGCACAGAATGAAGCTTGGGATGATGGTTCTGGTATGGCACAGAAGAAAGCTTGAGGTGACGGTTCCGGTATGGTGCAGAATGAAGCTTAGGGTGATGGTTCCAGTGTGGCAAGGAAATACATTTTTGGGTAATGGTTTCAGCATGGCACAGACTGAAGCTTGGGGTGATGGTTCCAGTATGGCACAGAAGAAAGCTTGAGGTGACGGTTCCGGTATGGTGCAGAATGAAGCTTAGGGTGATGGTTCCAGTGTGGCACGGAATGAAATTTCTGGGTAATGGTTCCAGCATGGCACAGACTGAAGCTTGGGGTGATGGTTCCAGTATGGTGCAGAATGAAGCTTCGGGGAATGGTTCCAGTATGGCACAGAATGAATCTTGGGGTGATGGTTCCACTATGGCACAGAATGAAGATTGGGGTGATGGTTCCACTATGGCACAGAATGAAGCTTGGGGTGATGGTTCTGGTATGGCACAGAATGAAGCTTGGGGTGATGGTTCCAATGTGGCACAGAATGAAGGTTGGGGTGATCGTCCCGGTATGACACAGAGGGCCAAAGCATTATCCGGTATTCACAAATCTACCTGCTTAATTTGTGATAGAACTTTATCTTTGACCTGAGCCATGTACCCTACTTCTTGTACAGGGTATAATTATCTATGTCGCTGGTGACCATTATTGTAAAGCTTTATCCGTACTCTTACACTAGACAGCAATTATCTCCCTGTGCTGGTGCTTGTGCCTTTTCTCAGGTGTCCTGTGCTAGATGTAGACTTATTATTTTTTTATCTGATACAAAGTGTTCAGTTTACAGAGAGAACGTCTACGAATAGTCCGCTTTATTTATTTATAAATGTGTAATGCCGCTTTGTCTACATAGTGTTCAGGTCTGCGGGTGACTGGAGAGGATTGGATGGTATCAGATGAAAGTTTGGTGAATCTCTGATAGAAGTATTGGGGTTTCAGGTGCCAACTTTGGGGTCCTCGTTATAAAAATGTACATGACCATTCTTGCAGCGAATCCACATGTACATTCGTTCTGTGCGAATTGGGAAAAAAGATTGTTTCTTTAGGCTATTTTGTCTTCACAAACTAGTTTATTCAGTAATTTTCTCACTAAAATTGTAACATTGTATCTCCTGCAGCAAAAGACTTATGTATTTCCTATGTTTCGCAGCTCCATCTGGCAACAATGTTGTGTTTAACTCCTGTGCATGGTGAAAGAGCATTGGTTCAGAAGAGAATATCGCCTAAAGACAGTGGCGGAACTACCAGGGTCTGGCTTTGTGCCACTGTGGGCATGGGCATCCGCTGAAATTTTTTCAGGGGGGGGGGCGGGGTGCGCTTCGGCAGCAGCAATATACAGTCGCATTTAACCCTTTCTTTGACCGCTAGCGGGGGTTAAAAGCGCTCCCCCGCGTTAAAATGTAAAAACACCCCACTGTGCCCCCTGCATCTTTCAATATCTCTCCACAACTGCACCTCTTGACCCCTTTACATTACATTACACAGCACCCCACAGCTCTGGACCCCTTTACATTACACAGCACCCCACAGCTCTGGACCCCTTTACATTACACAACACCCTGCTTCTCTGGACCCCTTTATATTACACAGCACCCTGCACCTCTGGACCCCTTTACATTACACAGCACCCTGCATCACTGGACCCCTTTACATTACACAGCACCCTGCATCACTGGACCCCTTTACATTACACAGCACCCTGCACCTCTGGACCCCTTTACATTACACAGCACCCTGCATCACTGGACCCCTTTACGTTACACAGCACCCTGCACCTCTGGACCCCTTTACAATACACAGCACCCTGCATCACTGGACCCCTTTACATTACACAGCCCCCTGCACCTCTGGACCCCTTTACATTACACAGCACCCTGCATCACTGGACCCCTTTACATTACACAGCACCCTGCACCTCTGGACCCCTTTACATTACACAGCACCCCACAGCTCTGGACCCCTTTACATTACACAGCACCCCACAGCTCTGGACCCCTTTACAATACACAGCACCCTGCATCACTGGACCCCTTTACATTACACAGCACCCTGCACCTCCGGACCCCTTTACATTACACAGCACCCTGCATCACTGGACCCCTTTATATTACACAGCACCCTGCACCTCTGGACCCCTTTACATTACACAGCACCCTGCATCACTGGACCCCTTTACATTATACAGCACCCTGAATCACTGGACCCCTTTACATTACACAGCACCCTGCACCTCTCGACCCCTTTACATTACACAGCACCCTGCATCACTGGACCCCTTTACATTACACAGCACCCTGCATCACTGGACCCCTTTACATTACACAGCACCCTGCACTGTGCAGGACATTAATACATGAGTTACTATGACCAGTACAGGACATTTACCCCCCTCCCCCCCGCCGCCATGCTGCATATTAAAAAAATCACAGTCATCACATTCACATAATCACATTTAATTTTAGTTTAGTGCTTACTTGCAGTGACACTGACTGACTGATGCTACTGTAGCACAGCGTCTGTCGTCTGATTGAAATTGTAATGAAGATGAACATCAACGTGTTGCTGACCTGGTTGGTTCCTCCTCGGCGGCGCTGGCTCCTCTAGCAGGCAGCTCTCTACGCTCCTCCCATGAGTCCCCCTCCCGCCATGAGTGACGTCACGCCACCAGGACGGGCGCCGGGCGGGGCTGTAAACTAAGTCGAGCAGCGGCAGTGCGATGATATTGGCTGGCGCCAGCAAACAGGGGCGGGCCGTGGGAGCGGAGTAAATGTATGCATTGCAACACACTGACAGACATGAATGATGGCAGTGACAATCAGCGGCGCAGGCGGTCCCTGGCCCACCGATGTGCGGGAGGCGGCGTGTCATTTTAAACACTCTTTTACGATTCCAGGGGGGGTCAAACGCCCCCCTTGCCCTATGGAGCGGACGCCCATGACTGTGGGGGAGACTTCAAGATGGCAGGAAAGGGGGCCGCTGCAGAACACGTGAAAGGGTCCCGCTACACTGCTGCGACCCCAAAGTCGTACAACTTGCTTGAGATTTCCTTGTGACTTTTTTGCAACTTTTGTGACCTAACATGCATTTTTTTTGATAACTAGATAGTGTGTATTGGTTCAGGGTTGTGGGTTGGGAATTGGCCAACAGGGACAATCCCGTGTTTGGTTCTCTCTACCTTCTGGTGCCTCCAGAAACACCAGATTTATGGTTTAAACTGTGCAAATTGCTGACAGGTTCCCTTTAACCTCTTTTCCCATTTCATAAAAGAGTTCAGCTTTGGCAAACTGTTGCAAAATTGGGTACCCACCTTCCCTAGGTATAGGCAGAATGCTGCTAGCCCAATAATTGTATAGAAAAGAAAAAGAAAAAGGTTTTTCTCCCAAGGGCCTATACGCAGCTTAAGAATTTATGTGGATACTGATGTGTAAAAAATATATATTTTATTTGTTAATGTATAAAAAATTACTAATTTTACATAATATTGTCAAAAAATCATGTCAAAAGACAAAAAGAATATATAATGAAAAGGAAAAAGATACATGAAAATTTAAAGGGGAAACAACATGAGCTCTGGTGTACAATATTCTTAAAAATGTATCCAAATTACCACAATAACCATGTACAATTCACCACTGTGGATTGCAGTGGCGGCTGGTGCTCCAATTTTTTTTGTGGTGGGGGCGCAAACAAACAAAAAAAACAAAAACATTAATTGCAGCCTCACTGTGCCCATCAATTGCCGCCACTGTGCCCATCAAACGCAGCCAATGTGCCATAAAATTTTTAGCACTGTGCCATAAAATTGTCGCCACTTTGCCATGCCATCAAACGCAGCCACTGTGCCCATCAATTGTCGCCAATGTGCCATGTCATCAAACGCAGCCACTGTGCCCATCAATTGTCGCCACTGTGCCATGTCATCAAACGCAGCCACTGTGCCATCAATTGTCGCCGCTGTGCCCATCAATTGTCGCCACTGTGCCATTCCATCAATTGTCGCCACTGTGCCATGCCAAACGCAGCCACTGTGCCATCAATTGTCACCACTGTGCCATGCCAAACGCAGCCACTGTGCCATTCCATTGTCGCCACTGTGCCCATCAATTGTTGCCACTGTGCCATGCCAAATGCAGCCACTGTGCCATGCCATTGTCGCTATTGTGCCCATCAATTGTCGCCACTGTGCCATGCCAAATGCAGCCACTGTGCCATTGTCACCACTGTGCCCATCAATTGTCGCCACTGTGCCATGTCAAATGCAGTCACTGTGCCATGCCATTGTCGCCACTGTGCCCATCAATTGTCACCACTGTGCCATGCCAAACGCAGCCACGTTGCCATGCCATTGTCGCCACTGTGCCCATCAATTGTCGCCACCGTGCCATGCCAAACGCAGCCACTGTGCCATGCCATTGTCGCCACTGTGCCCATCAATTGCCGCCAGTTTGCCCCTAAAATGCCACCAGATTGCCCCCCCGCCTGGCACTTACCTTTCTCGGTCAGCCATCCTCGGATCCTCCTCCACGATCCCTTGATGTAGTCCCGCCCTCGATGTCGCTTTAGCTAATCAGGTTACCGGTAACCAGATCCGGTGAACCTGATTGGCTGAGATGCGTGTCAGTGTTAACCAAGGAACGCACCCCCCATGCGTCCCCTGGTTAACTATTTGGAAGCCGATTACAGCCTTCAGGCTGTAATCGGAAAGCCTATCAGAGCCGCTGGCTCTGATAGACACTTCCACAGCCAACCAGCTGCCGTTATTCCGATGGGCAGCCATCTGAAAAGTGGGTGGCAGCGGCGACAATACATAGATTCATGCAATGCATGAATCTATATATTGTTTTTCAGTGGCGGTGCAGGAGCGAGAGGGGGCGGCGCTCCTGCGCCCTCTATGGACGCACCGCCAATGGTGGATTGCCATATAGGGTATCCCCAACATTCAATATCATATTGCTTTGCCTTATGTTGCATTCTAAGGCAGCCTGTATATACAGTAAACCAAGGTATTATATTCAACCCTACCTTAGATGAAAAAACAAATATTATAAACCAGAGTATACGTTTAAAATCATCACAGTTGGATTTTCCACGAGGATCACTTAACCGAGCGACGAGCAGGTGGCCTCAATCTGCCTACAAAAGGTCACATGTATGGATTAGGCGCGCAAGAGTGCATGGGCGGAGAGAGGGGGGGGGGAATGGGGGGGGGAGAAAAAAGAGGGACAGGGCAAAAAGGAGAAAGGAAAAAGAAAAAAGGAAGAAGAAAAGAAAAAGAGAAGGGAGTGAAAGAGGGACAAGACAGAAAGGGCAAAGGAAAAAGAAAAAAGAAGAAAGAATAAAGACAAAAGAAAGAAAAAAGGAAGAAGGAAAAAAGAAAAAGAAAAGGGGGGGGGGGGAGAGGGACAGGACAGAAAGGGGAAAGGAAAAAGAAAAAAAAGAAGACAGAAGAAAGACGAAAGAGAGGAAAAAGAAAAAGGAAGAAGGAAAAAAAAAAAAGAAAAAAAGAAGGGAGGGAAAAGGGGGGGCGGGAGAGGGACAGGACAGAAAGGGAAAATGAAAAAGAAAAAAGAAGAAAGAAGAAAGACGAAAGAGAGAAAAAAGAAAAAAGGAAGAAGGAAAAAAGAGAAGGGAGGGAAAAGGGGGGGGGGGGAAGAGGGACAGGACAGAAAGGGGAAAGGAAAAAAGAAAGAAGAAAAAAAAAAGAGGAAAAAGAAAAAGAAAGAGGGGGGTGTGTGAGGGGGTGAGAGAATGAATTTATTATAATTGGATCCCTGTGATGGACATCTAACCTGACCATCAATCGTACATATACAGTCAGGTCCATAAATATTGGGACATGGACACAATTCTAATCTTTTTGGCTCTATACATCACCACAATGGATTTGAAATAAATCTTTTGGTGTTGCTGAGCTCACCGGTGCGTTCTTTCTTTTTAAGGATATTCCAAACAGTTGATTTGGCCACACCTAATGTTTTTGCTATCTCTCTGATGGGTTTGTTTTGTTTTTTCAGCCTAATGATGGCTTGCTTCACTGATAGTGACAGCTCTTTGGATCTCATATTGAGAGTTGACAGCAACAGATTCCAAATGCAAATAGCACACTTGGAATGAACTCTGGACCTTTTATCTACTCCATGGAACAGCTGAGCAGCCAATTGTCCCATTACTTTTGGTCCCTTAAAAAGTGGGAGGCACATATACAAACTGTTGTAATTCCTACACTGTTCACCTGATTTGGATGTAAATTCCCTCAAATTAAAGCTGAAAGTCTGCAGTTAACCACTTCCCACCCGACCACTGTATATATACGGCCGGGTGGGTGCTCTCTCCTTCTGAGTGGACGTTCCCGAACGTCCCTCAGAAGGAGCGTGATCGCGGGCGCACACGCATCCGCGCGATCCCGATGCGCGCGTGTCCCGTGGACACGCCGCATCTCAGGAACAGCAGGAGGGCACTGTGATTTGCCCTCCTGATCAGCACGATGGCTGTGTTTAATCACAGCCATCGTGATGTAAACACAGAGAGGGGGGGCTGGCACTTGTGAGGGGATCGCGCCGCCACGTGCACGTGCAGCGGCGCGATCCTGATCTGCCTGTACCCCCCAGAGATAGGAGATGTGTGCAGACAGGAGGGCCATGTGATTGGCCCTCCTGATGACATGACGGCTGTCCAATGACAGCCGTCATGTAATGTAAACACAGAGCAGTTGTAACTGCTCTGATCTCTTCCTCTCCTCACACAGAGCCTGTCAGTGAGGAGAGGAAGAGACAATCTGTGCTGCAGCCGGGAGATCAGTGAGTTTTTAGCTGTTTGTCTGCTGTTTACCCACTGATCACCCAGCTAGTGTCCCCAAAACACAGTGTCCCCAAAACACAGTGTTCCCAAAACACAGTGTCCATAAAACAGTGAAAACATCTGCCCGCCAACATCTTGCGCATCTGCCCGCCAACATCTTGCGCATCTGCCCGCCAACATCTGGCACAGCTGCCCGCCAACATCTGGCATAGCTGCCCGCCAACATCTGGCCGCCAACAGCTGGCCGCCAACATCTGGCACATCTGCCCGCCAACATCTGATCGCCAGCATCTGACCGCCAACAGCTGCCCGCCAACAGCTGGCACATTTGCCCGCCAACAGCTGGCACATCTGCCCTGCCAACATCTGGCACATCTGACTCCCAACATCTGGCAGTAAACATCTGCCCACCAACAGCTGCCACATCTGCCCGCCAACAGCTGCCACATCTGCCCGCCAACAGCTGCCACATCTGCCTGCCAACATCTGGCCGCCATCTGCCCGCCAACATCTGGCACAGCTGCCCGCCAACATCTGATCACCAGCATCTGACCGCCAACAGCTGCCCGCCAACAGCTGGCACATCTGCCCGCCAACATCTGCCCTGCCAACATCTGGCACATCTGACTCCCAACATCTGGCAGTAAACATCTGGCAGTAAACATCTGCCCGCCAGCAGCTGCCACATCTGCCCGCCAACAGCTGCCACATCTGCCCGCCAACATCTGGCATCTGCCCGCCAACATCTGGCCGCCAACATCTGACCGCCAACAGCTGCCCTGCCAACATCTGCCCACATGGCTAAATGATTGTACAGCAGCGAGGATGCTCTCCAGATACTCCAGGGTATGTCGGACGAGAGTAGCGAGGAACTCTCTCTGTCAGAATCGGATAGTGAATATTATCCAGAGGAAAGTAGTGGCTCTGAAATAGAAACTGAGGATAGAATCGTAACAAGTGAGATCAGGAGTAATGATCAGGCGCCGCAAACATCCACCAGCAGCGCAGCACTCCAGGACATCCACCAGCAGGTATCCACCAGCAGTGCAGGACTCCATGATGATATGCAGGCATCCACCAGCAGCGCATCACGCCAGGATAGGCAGGCATCCACCAGCAGCGCATCACGCCAGGATAGGCAGGCATCCACCAGCAGCACATCACGCCAGGATAGGCAGGCATCCACCAGCAGCGCATCACGCCAGGATAGGCAGGCATCCACCAGCAGCGCAGCACGCCAGGATAGGCAGGCATCCACCAGCAGTTCTGCAACTTTTCTAGAGGATAGGCCAAATGCTAGCAACGGGGCGCCCCATCAACAACGAGGCAGGGCCCATACTAGCCTCCCCGATCTTCTACTGTATCCAACATGGCTGCCCGATACGTCAGTAGAACCTGTCATTCCCCCTTTTACAGCCCAGCCAGGCCCTCAGATACAGTCGGAAAATGCTACCCCGATTTATTATTTTGAATTATTTTTTACTGATGATATCCTAACCTACATTGTGGAGCAGTGTAATCTATACGCCAGTCAATATATAGCCAACAATCCAAATTCTTCCTATGCCCGTCCTTTTGTTTGGAAACCCCTCACCGTGGAAGAATTAAAAATTTTCCTTGGCCTAACCCTCAACATGGGGCCGACCTATCTACCACATGCCAATCTATTCATCTTTTATGAAAAGAACCCGTTACGAGATGATAATGAGGTTTCTACACTTCAACGACAATGCCCAATGCCTCCCTCGAAATCATCCCAATTATGATAAATTATTCAAAATTTGGCACCATATCAATTTTTTTTGCGCCGGCTTCAAGCAGATGTTTACCCCTGATGTAAATATATGTGTAGATGAATCATTAGTACACTTCACAGGAAGACTTGGAATAAAGCAATACCTCCCCAGTAAAAGAGCCAGACGTGGGGTAAAATTTTATAAGGCATGTGACAGGGCCACGGGTTACACATATGATTTTATAATTTATGAGGGAAAAGACAGACAGCTAAACCCCCCTGGATGCCCTACCTACATGGGAACAAGTGGCAAAATTGTCTGGCAGCTGATTGAACCATTGCTTGGGAAAGGTTACCACCTATACGTAGACAATTTCTATACAAGTCTCCCACTTTTTCGCCATCTGTACCAAAAGAAAACTGTGGCTTGTGGGACAGCACGGACCAACCGTAAAGGCTTCCCACAGAGATTGGTTGCCAAGAAATTGAAACAGGGGGAAATGGCCAGTATGCGGACTGAAGAGGTCCTAGCATTGAAGTGGAGAGATAAAAAAAGAGATGTCTACATCCTTTCCACAATGCATGATGACACCTTGGTGGAACTGCAGAGAAGAAGAGGCCCCGTCCAGAAGCCAAAATGTGTGCATGACTATAATCTTTACATGGGGGGGGGGGTGGATATGAACGACCAGATGATGCAGCCCTACTTGGCCACCAGGAAATCACTGTTTTGGTACAAAAAAGTTGCCATTTATTTGATGCAACTAGCCCTGTTCAATTCTTATATCATTTTTTCTAAGTGCACCCAAAGTTCCCTAACCTATCTAAAATTCCAAGAAGACGTTATCGAAGCCCTTCTCTATCCCCATGGCCAAGCCCCTCAACTAATTTGCTCCGATGCAGTAGCCAGACTCCACGAAAGGCACTTCTCCGAAATCCTCCCTCTTACCGAAACAGGTCGCAAACCCCCAAAAAAATTTTGTGTGTGTTCAAGTAGAGGAATTCGTCGTGACACCCGATACTACTGTCCCCAATGTCCCTCCCAGCCAGGCCTTAGTATTGGAAAGTGCTTTCAGAGCTATCATACTTTACTAAACTATTAGTAAAGTGAAGATGATTTTTTTTCCAGTTTCCACCATCTGCCATTTCTGTGAATGACCCGGACTGTTTTCGACTATGCCTCTGCCAACCATGTTTCTGCCTTCAATGTGAATTGACCTCGGCCTGTTAAATGACCATGCTTTTTGCCTGCACCCTAAACTGATTGTCATGGATATGCATTAATGTCTGTCTGCCATCTTACCTTCCTCCTCATGTGTTCATCTAGAGACCAGACCTCCTTCACCTGGCTTCCTTTATAATCTCCTCCCAGCCTGACTCCACCCCAGGCCCTATCACTGAACACTATATTAACCTGTGCACTGCAAGCCTGCTTGGCTGATCAACGTGTTTGTTAGGCATTGTGTGTTTGGGTTCCTGCCTGCCGTGTGCTACGTCTGTCTCTCTGTTACGTTATTGGCTTGTCCCCGACCATCCCTGTCTGCTCGTGACCCTTGACCTTCGGCTCGTTCTTCGTTATCCTTGTCTGCTTGTGGCCCCTGACCTTCGGCTTGTTATTCGGTTCTCTCTATCGTGTGCTGCTGCTTCCCCTTATCCTACGGGGCGTGAGCTAGGAAACTCCAGGGGCCGCGACCTGGTCCCAGCCTGCAGCGTAACATCCTCACCACTAGAGGCCCTGGAGAAGACCAGCTGGGTCTTAGACTCCGCGCCCTGGGGAATCTTGGCTCTCGCTTCCGTTGGGATCCCGGTTGTGCTCCTCTGGTCCCGCTTTCCACAACCACCCAGTTTCCTATCCACAGAAGCCAGCCATAGGGTTCACTACCTCGCGGTGCACTCCTGTCCCCCTACGGTGTGCATCTGTCACCTGGCCACAGGTGACCCTGACAGTTTGATCAGCCATGAACCCGGCTGACATCCCGCTTCCCGCGGATGATCCATTGCAGGGCATAGTTCGCAGACTTGAGACCCAGGAATCAAATCAGACCCAGGTGATGCGATTCCTCCAGGATCTGGCTTCTCGATTCGAGCAGCTTCAGGTCTCCTTGGGAACCCCGAATCCGCAACCCCAAGTACAACCAGCGGCTGTACCTATCGTACCAGTCGTAACCTCACACTCACTAAGATTGCCAGCTCCGTTCCGTTTCTCTGGGGACTCCAAGGCCTGCAGGGGGTTTCTCAGCCAATGCACTATTCATTTTGAGCTTCAGCCTCAAAGCTTCCTATCTGACCGGGCTAAGGTAGCCTATATCATTTCCCTCCTCTCCGGTGAAGCTTTGGCCTGGGCTGCCCCCCTGTGGGAGAGGAACGATCCGGTGGTTTCCAGTCTGTCCGATTTCTTGAAGCTCTTCCGTAATATCTTCGAAGAGCCGGCTCGGGCTTCTTCAGCGGCTAGTGCTGTCTTACGTCTTCGCCAAGAATCTAGTTCAGTGGGGCAATATGCTCTTCAGTTCCGTATCCACACAGCTGAATTGAGCTGGAATAATGAGGCCCAGGTCGCTACCTTTTTACATGGCCTCTCTGACCGAGTGAAAGACGAATTAGCGGGAAGAGCCATTCCCGTCGGTCTGGACGATGTAATTTCATTATGCAACCAGATCGACATTCGTTTTCAAGAGAGGTCCTTAGAAAAAAGACGCCAGCACTCTCTGGGTCCTAGCCAGTCTGAGCTCCCCTCCCTTCATTCCGTGGAGCATCCTCTACCTGCTGAAGAACCTATGCAGCTGGGCCGGACCAGACTAACCCCCGAAGAACGTGCTAGGCGCAGAACTCTGGGCTTGTGCCTCTATTGTGGGGGCAAGGGTCATTTTCGTGACTCCTGCTCGCTTCGTCCGGGAAACGCTCGGGTCTAATACATTTGGAAGGTGGAGTATTGGACCCAGAAACATCACCTTCTCGCCTGCTCTTGCCGGTGTCCCTTCATGTAGGCACTTCTCCTCAGTCAACCCTTGCATACCTGGATTCCGGGGCTGCCGGCAATTTCATGGATTGGAGAACTGCTTCTTCTATGAAGCTTACCCTTTCACCTCTCACTACCCCATTGGTAGTCTCGGCAATTGATGGCACTGTTCTCCCAGGGGGCCCTATTCGCTTCCAGACGCTACCCATTAGGATGTCGGTAGGGATTCTCCACCAGGAGTGGATATCCTTTCTTATTCTACCCAAGGCCTCTACCCCAGTTGTATTGGGCCTCCCTTGGCTACAGCTCCACTCTCCACATGTGGACTGGGTCTCTGGGCAGATCCTGGCCTGGGGTTCCTCATGTTTCTCGTCGTGTCTTCTCAAGGTGACCCCCAAGGAGAGTCTTCCGGTTGCTGCCACTTCTGTTTCTTCTGATCTTCCCGCCGCATACAGCGATTACCGGGATGTGTTCTGTAAAAAATCAGCTGAGGTGCTTCCTCCCCACAGGTCTTTTGACTGTGCTATTGATCTTGTCCCCGGAGCAACTCTACCCAGGGGTCGTACCTACCCTCTGTCCATCCCAGAGACCCAGGCCATGTCGGAGTATGTAGCAGAGAATCTGGAGAGAGGGTTCATCCGGAAATCCTCATCGCCTGCAGGGGCAGGGTTCTTTTTTGTTGCCAAAAAGGATGGTACCTTAAGACCCTGCATCGATTATCGGGGTTTAAATGCGGTTACTATTAAAAATCGATACCCCTTACCCTTAATATCTGAGCTATTCGATAGGTTGAAGGGTGCCTCCATTTTCACCAAGTTGGATCTCAGAGGCGCGTACAATCTCATTCGAATACGGGAGGGTGACGAATGGAAGACTGCATTTAACACTAGAGACGGGCATTACGAATATCTGGTGATGCCTTTTGGTCTGTGTAATGCTCCAGCCGTGTTTCAAAACTTTGTCAATGAAATCTTCAGAGATCTGCTGTACCAGTTTGTTGTCATCTATCTGGATGACATTCTGATCTTTTCTGAAAATCTGCTCGTCCACAGAAACCATGTCCGCACTGTACTTCAACGTCTTAGAGAGAACAATCTCTATGCCAAGCTGGAGAAATGTTCCTTTGAATGTTCTGAGGTCCTGTTTTTGGGGTGCTTTGTCTCATGTTCGGGGCTTCGTATGGACCCTGGGAAGGTCTTGGCTATCACCAACTGGCCTCTTCCTGCTAGCCTCAAGGCCACACAGCGCTTTCTTGGCTTCACTAATTATTATAGGCAGTTCATAAGGAATTACTCTTCCATTGCCGCGCCTATTATCGCTTTGACCAAGAAGGGTGTGAATGCCAGAGACTGGCCTCCCGAAGCTGTCTCTGCATTTCACAACCTGAAACAGGCCTTTGTTTCTGGCCCCCTCTTGAGGAGACCAAATCCTGGGAATGCATTTTTTATTGAAGTGGACGCTTCCTCAATGGGGGTGGGAGCTGTGCTTCTTCAAATCTTTGAGAAGAGACGCCAACCATGTGCGTTCTTCTCCAAAAAATTTTCTCAGGCAGAGAGGAATTATGCCATCGGTGATCGGGAACTTCTCGCAATTAAATTGGCGTTAGAGGAGTGGCGTCATCTCTTGGAGGGTTCCCCTCACTCCATAACGATCTTTACCGATCACAAGAATTTACAGTATCTACAGAATGCTAAACGTCTGAATCCTAGACAGGCCAGGTGGAGTCTCTTCTTTGCCCGTTTTAATTTCACGATTACCTACAAACCTGGTTCCTGCAACGGTCGGGCTGATGCGCTCTCTAGGTCATTTGACACTTTGGACGAGGAGTCCGCCCCTGAACCTGAGCCGATCATTCCCACCTCATGCATTGTTGCCCACTCTACCACCCTGAAGTCTAAAATTCCGCCTGGTAAGACCTTTGTCCCCACTGAGCTAAGAGCTAAGATCCTTCGTTGGGGACATGATTCCAAGGTGGCAGGGCATTCTGGATTCCTCCGATCCTTCCTACTCATCAGTCGTCACTACTGGTGGCCTAATCTCCGCTCAGACGTCAAAGACTACGTTAAAGCTTGTCATGTCTGTGCTCAGTCCAAATCCTCCACACAAGCTCCTGCTGGTCTCCTCATGCCCTTGCCTATTCCTAAGGAACCCTGGGCCCATATTGCCATGGATTTTATCACCGATCTCCCACTGTCTGAGAATAATACAGTCATTTGGGTGGTAATCGATCGATTCTCCAAGATGGCTCATTTTGTTCCTCTTCCTGGTCTTCCTTCTGCCCCTGCCTTGGTTCCCATTTTCATTCGAGAAATTCTCCGCCTACATGGGGTCCCTTCTCATATTGTTTCCGACAGGGGAGTCCAATTCACATCTCGTTTTTGGAGAGCCTTTTGCAAATCCCTCAATATTGTCTTGGATTTTTCTTCTTCTTACCATCCCCAATCCAATGGACAGACTGAGAGGGTTAATCAGGAGTTAGAGGTCTTTCTTCGCACCTTTGTGTCTTCTCACCATGACGATTGGTCCTCTCTACTCCCGTGGGCAGAATTCTCCCATAACAATCATGTGAATACCAGTTCGCAGAAGACACCCTTTTTCACAGTTTATGGAAAACACCCTCAACTTCCTCTTCCTATGATCTGTTCTCCAGACATTCCAGCTTTGGCTTCGGTTCAGGAGTCTCTCAATTCCGTTTGGGGTCACGTTCATGATTCCCTCCGGGCAGCTGCTGAAAAATTCAAAGGCTTTGCCGACCGCCGCAGGCGTAAACCGCCTTCTCTTCAGCCAGGGGACAAAGTCTGGCTCTCTACCAGGAACATCAAGCTCCGAGTTCCTTCTCTGAAGTTTGCTCCACGATTCATCGGTCCATACACGGTAACTGCTAAACTGAATCCGGTTTGTTTCAAACTCCAGATTCCTAAGAGCCTTAAAATCACTAACTCCTTTCATGTTGCTCTTCTAAAGCCTTTAGTCCTCAATAAATTCTCTCGTCCTCTTCCTACCGTGGCGCCTGTCTCTGAGGATAATCAGGAGTACGAGATCAGTCAAATTCTGGACTCCCGACTCTGTAAAGGCGTTCTTCAGTACCTCGTTCATTGGAAAGGGTTTGGTCCTGAGGAGAGGTCTTGGATCACTGCATCTGAGGTCTTTGCACCTCGTCTGTTAAAGGAGTTTCATCTGAAGTTTCCCTCTAAACCTGGGCCCAGGCGGGGAAGGGGGAGGCCTCGTAAGAGGGAGGGTACTGTCATGGATATGCATTAATGTCTGTCTGCCATCTTACCTTCCTCCTCATGTGTTCATCTAGAGACCAGACCTCCTTCACCTGGCTTCCTTTATAATCTCCTCCCAGCCTGACTCCACCCCAGGCCCTATCACTGAACACTATATTAACCTGTGCACTGCAAGCCTGCTTGGCTGATCAACGTGTTTGTTAGGCATTGTGTGTTTGGGTTCCTGCCTGCCGTGTGCTACGTCTGTCTCTCTGTTACGTTATTGGCTTGTCCCCGACCATCCCTGTCTGCTCGTGACCCTTGACCTTCGGCTCGTTCTTCGTTATCCTTGTCTGCTTGTGGCCCCTGACCTTCGGCTTGTTATTCGGTTCTCTCTATCGTGTGCTGCTGCTTCCCCTTATCCTACGGGGCGTGAGCTAGGAAACTCCAGGGGCCGCGACCTGGTCCCAGCCTGCAGCGTAACATCCTCACCACTAGAGGCCCTGGAGAAGACCAGCTGGGTCTTAGACTCCGCGCCCTGGGGAATCTTGGCTCTCGCTTCCGTTGGGATCCCGGTTGTGCTCCTCTGGTCCCGCTTTCCACAACCACCCAGTTTCCTATCCACAGAAGCCAGCCATAGGGTTCACTACCTCGCGGTGCACTCCTGTCCCCCTACGGTGTGCATCTGTCACCTGGCCACAGGTGACCCTGACACTGATCATTTGAGTACAGCACAGGGGTCTCACATATTTGAGGGGCTCCAGAAAAGATTTTCAGAGTTGAGAAAATGTTTTTCTCCGGGTTTTGTTTTTCTCGGATTAGGGTCTGGAGACTCGGAGGCTTCGTAGAGATTTGGGTGGGAAGAAGCCTCTACCCCTGTCCTTAGGTCTTTCCTGACCAAGGCCTAAATGTTATAGTGCTGCCACCTGAACTGGCCGTGCCTCTGCCTGCCACCTGAACTGGCCATGCCTCTGCCTGCCACCTGAACTGGCCATGCCTCTGCCTGCCACCTGAACTGGCCACGCCTCTGCCTGCCACCTGAACTGGCCATGCCTCTGCCTGCCACCTGAACTGACCATGCCTCTGCCTGCCACCTGAACTGGCCATGCCTCTGCCTGCCACCTGAACTGGCCATGCCTCTGCCTGCCACCTGAACTGGCCATGCCTTTGCCTGCCTCCTGAACTGGCCATGCCTCTGCCTGTTACCTGAACTGCCTGCTAAACCATGGACCATGTTCATATGTTTCCATATCTCTGTCTGCTGCCTGGACAATTCCTGGACATTTCCTATGGCTGTCTGGACCAATGCTTTGACTGCTCTGGAACGACATTCCTGCCTGCTAAAACCATAGGTGAGACTTTTTTTATTACCTTTTGCTCAGCAGAATGTATTTTGGGGTGTAATTCTTGGTGTGTACATGCTATGTGTTAGAAGCCTGAACGTGCTACTTGCATGTTGGGCCTCTGTATGTGGCCAGGCTGTGGAAAAGTCTCACACATGGGGTATCACCATACTCAGGACGAGTAGCAGAATGTATTTTGGGGTGTTATTTTTGCTGTGTACATACTATGTGTTAGAAAGATCTTCTGAATTGACAACTTTGTGAAAAAAAATATGTTTTAATTTTTTTTCCACATTTTCCCAAAACTTTTGGAAAGAAATTACATGTTCAAAAGACTTATTATGCCTCATAGAATATACATTGGGTTGTTTTCTTTCCAAAATGGGGTCATTTTGTGGGTAATTCCATTGTCCTTGTTCTCCAGGGCCTTCAAAATGTGATAGGTACTCAGGAAATGAAATGTGTAATTTATGCCTTTAGAGCGCCTGATGGTGCTACTTGGATGTTTGGCCTCCGTATGTGGCCAGGGTGTGGAAAAGTCTCACACATGTGGTATCGCCATACTCAGGACGAGTAGCAGAATGTATTTTGGGGTGTTATTTTTGCTATGTACATACTATGTGTTAGAAAGATCTACTAAATTGACAACTTTGTGAAAAAATAATATGTTTTAATTTTTTTTCCACATTTTCCCAAAACTTTTGGAAAGAAATGACATGTTCAAAAGACTTATTATGCCTCATAGAATATACATTGGGTTGTTTTCTTTCCAAAATGGGGTAATTTTGTGGGTAATTCCATTGTCCTTGTTCTCCAGGGCCTTCAAAAATGTGATAGGTACTCAGGAAATGAAATGTGTAATTTATGCCTTTAGAGCGCCTGATGGTGCTACTTGGATGTTTGGCCTCCGTATGTGGCCAGGATGTGGAAAAGTCTCACACATGTGGTATCGCCATACTCAGGACGAGTAGCAGAATGTATTTTGGGGTGTTATTTTTGCTATGTACATACTATGTGTTAGAAAGATCTTCTAAATTGACAACTTTGTGAAGAAAAAAAATATATATATATATATTTCTTAATTTTCCAAGGCATTGTGGGGAAAAAAATTGCAACTTCAAAATATTCACGATGCCTCTTACTAAATACCTCCGACTGTCTTCTTTCCAAAAAGGGGTCATTTGGGGGGTATTTGTACTGTCCTGACATTTTAGGGCCTCAAGAAATGAGATAGGCCATCAGTGCATTAGGATTGATCAATTTGCAATAATGCGTAGCTTAGTTTGTAGACTCTATAACTTTCACACAAACCAATTATCATACACTTATCAGGATTTTTTTTACCAAAGACATGTAGCAGAATACATTTTGGCCTAAATTTTTGCCGAAATTTGATTTGTTTGGATTTCTTTTAAAACAGAATGTAGAAAATGTTGTTTTTTTTTTCAAAATATTCGCTATTTTTTCGCTTATATCGCAAAAAATTGAAAATGAAATTGTGAACAAATACCACCAAAAGAAAGCTCTATTTGTGTGAACAAAATGATAAAAATATCATTTGGGTACAGTGTAGCATGATTGAATAATTGTCATTCAAAGTGCGAGAGCACTGAAAGCTGAAAATTGGTCTGGGAAGGAAGGGGGTTTAAGTGCCCAGTATTGAGGTGGTTAAAGCACATCTTGTTCGTTTCATTTCAAATCCATTGTGATGGTGTATAGAGCCAAAAAGATTAGAATTGTGTCGATGTCCCAATATTTATGGACCTGGCTGTATATGTACGATTGATGGTCAGGTAAGATGTCCATCACAGGGATCCAATTATCCGTTCGTCTGATTGTAAGCTGCATAAGATATATATATATATCTATGTGTTCCTATCGTGCAAAATGGCAAAAAGTTGCATAACTCATACATATTTCATGGTTCATCATCATTATTATTTAACATATTGTATGTTTCAATGCTGAGATCTTCCCCCAGAACTCTTCATGGTGTCTGCACACTGATCCTCCTTTTTTTTTTTTTTTTGCTCTTCACGTCGATTATTCAGATCATTGAGATATTCACAACACTGCTGATTAAACCACCACTGGACGTTCCTTAGACGCCCATCCTGACCGCCCATCTACAGCACACTTCATAAAAGGAGCTTTTTATTATTCTATAGCTAAAATTCTCTCCGACGCCCCAACTCTGCCTTCTGCATGATAATATTGATCTGGTTTTCTTTCTTTTTTTTTCATCTGTATGATGGTAATCTCTGTTGGTAGTGTAGCGCTCACCCTCAAAGGGTTTGCTGATTGCCCCAGGTTCCTTACCCAGATTGGCGCGAAAGCAGCCAAGCACACAGTAACAGTCACTCTTCTTGCTCAAACAACAGTCTAGGGCAATGGTCTCCAAACTGTGGCCCTTTGCTTGCCTCTTTCCAGCCCTTGGAACCATGGGCATCCGCTGAACTTTTTTTCAGGGGGGGGGCATCATTTTAAGGTCATCCATGCTTTTTTGGGGCAGTGGAGCTGCACTGTATACACCACTCCTCCCTGCCCATTGAAATAAATGGGCACCGCTGCTGAAGCGCCTACAAAGCGATTCGGCAGCGGCGATACACAGTTGCATTTAACCCTGTCTTTGACTGCTAGCTGGGGTTATTGCAACACAGGGGGCAAGTGTCTTCACTCTGACTTCAACACTCTTACGGTTCCAGGGGGGGGCAATTGACCCCCCTTTCCCTATGGAGCGGACGCCCATGCTTGGAACACTATTCCTTCAACTGACACCATTATTGGGGCACTCTTCCTCCCACTGACATCATCAATGGGTCGCTGATCCTCCTGCTAAGGCCAATGAAGGAGCACTATTCCTCCCACTGACACTGTCGATGGGGAACTATTCCTCTCATTGATACCAACAATAGGGCCCTATCCTCCTGCTAAAACCAACAATGGGGCACTATTCCTCCTGCTAAAACCAACAATGGGGCACTATTCCTCCTGCTAGAACTAACAATGGGCTACTATTCCTTCTGCTAAAACTAACCATGGGGCACTATTCCTCCTGCTAGAACTAACAATGGGGCACTATTCCTCCTGCTAAAACTAACTGTAGCGGGCCCCTACCTAGGGGGGTCGCTATGCTTAAATATAGGGGTGACCTGAGCGGTAGTTGGCTCGGGTCTTCTAATTGTTTGGACTCCTGTCTTGCTGCTGTGTCACCTGGCGTGCAGTTCCCCTTTAGGCGTACAGGTGGTGTTGCCACTTATACCCGGGGTTAAACCACAGGTGATGGAGTGGCTATTGGATGTCCTCTCTTGGCTGCCGTACGGTGGGCGGTTCCGGCCTGCTGTGCATGCCGGGAGAGGGTATATAAGGGGAAGACGCCATTGTCGAGTAGGCGTAGTACCCGGGGACCTGTACCCGGAGGAGTGTGCCCCTCTAAGGGGGGGGGGTGCGCCCAACTTTGACTGAGGAGTCTCGGGCACCTTCGGCCCGAGGCTGCGGAGTTCCAGGTAGGCCCAGTACCTTCAACTGGGTCTACAACCAGAAAGGAAACCCAGGGAGCCCAGGTGAGGGCGACCGCTCTGACTGAGAGGAAACCAGGGGAGGATCGGTCCCATAGAGGAGATGAGTGATACAAGATTGCTGTCTCGGGAGAGGCCTGGTGACCTGTCGGAGGGTAGGACTCCTTTCTTCGCAGACTGCCTTTGCGGAGTGTCGTTACTTAAGAGGGATCTCCTTGACTTTGACCTTGGAGGGGACTAAGTCACTGTTTGAGCTTCATGCCGGCTGCTAGTGCTATTGAGTGACTATCCGGGTGAGCTGTACCCACTCAGGAACGAGTGACGACGAAGCCAAGAGTGTGCCTGAATCCATCTTATTCTGCTAACCCCTTTCCTCTCTTCAACTTTCTGGTTACTGAAGCAAAGAGAGAAAATAAACTCTTGTTGGAGTTGAAGTGTTGTGTGGACTTTGACCTTCTTTGGGAAAGGTAAAGACTTGCCTCTATAATCTAGAATATATATGTAGCGGACTCACCTCTCTCTCTCTCTTTATCGGTTATGCGGCTGTTGTCTAGGGGTACCTGGGAGAGAGAGATGATACACACCACGGCCCATGTCCTCCATAGCTAAGAGGGGAAGGCCAGCAAATTGGGTCTTTTGTGTAGGTGTCCTAGAGTCAAGTCCAGTCCTTCGTCCCTGACTCCTTTGCTTTAGTAACCCGAGTTCCACACAGTGAATAGGTACAACTCAGTTTTATTCTTCTTGCCAAGCAATAAAACAATCTAATTTTTTTGGAAAATGGGGACAGATCGAGGCACAATCCTTTCCCTTCTGTTGCTGCCCACTGTGCTGTCACCAGTGGTGAATAGTCACTGCCTGCCACTGACTAAGTGATATAGAACGTGAATTACCTTCGCTCACTTTGCCCCTGTCAGGGGAAGGAAATCCGTCCAAGGGAGAAATGGAGGACTCTCCGTCACCAGCGATGCAGCGCCGGACTCTTCGGAGAAGTTACTGCGCACCAGTCCTCACAAACTCAGACACGGGCACCCAAGGAGTTAGGGCCCCCTCGGATTCCTCCACCCTCGCGGAACTCAGTCGAAGGTACTGAGCCCCAGGCATCCGCCATAGTACCTCACCCCAGGCTAAAGGTGCCTGAGATGGACTCCATCTCCGCTCCAGCTAGGCCAAGGGCACCTAGGCCTGGAGCACCGGAACGCCGGCGTCCAAGCTGAAGGTGCCTGGGTGCGGCCGGGTCCTTCAACTCTGAACCCCAAGGTCAGGGCGTCCGCCCCTTTTATGACCTCTCCCTTCGCGTCACAGCGGGTTCCCCACCCTGCTGTACCAGCTCCAGGGGAGGACAAAAAGGCACAGTCTTGCGGTGCGAGCCCAGCCCCGGTCCAAGGCAACAACGCCACCTTTAGGCCGGCGAGAACTTCACACCACCAGAGTCCTCCAAGACTCACAAAGGGAACCTTGAATTTCCTAACAATGAAGGCATCTGGGCTACACCACCACCCAGATGCTTCCCCTAAATTCAAGTACCCGCTACATATATATATCTAGAGCAGTGGTCTCCAAACTACAGGAAAAGGTAAAAATGGCGCAAAATAGTTCTGGTATAATAGGAGTTAGAATGTCACTGGAAAATACACTATAAATTATTCCAATGTCCATCAGATGATGTATGCACCAGCGGCAGCTACCATAGGCAGAAGCAGGCTCTGGAAGATAAATGAGGAAAGGAAGGTGCGCCAAACTAAGTGCAGTATTAACGTTTTAATAACCATTAATAAAAACAGCCAAATGGATCTGATGAAACAGCGGAAGCTGAGAAACGCGTCATCCTATTGGTCCGTTCTTCTTACCACGTCACTTCCGGTCACTTCCGGTCCGACGGCACGCTGCGCTCCACGCTGAAGCGCACGCTGATGCGCATCGTCCTGGCTCTTCCTCCACTACAGGAAGAATAACAACATACATACAGCATCTCTACGCCCAGGACTTCCATTGCTGACACTACATCTGCCTTCAGCCTTCAGCCTTATTCTCCATCTGGGACCTACATCTTTCCCTCGGACTGTTGATGACACCGGACCCTGTATGCTATTTACACTCTACATGCCTGATTACTTCTTCCTATTTGTGAGTGTCATGGATATGCATTAATGTCTGTCTGCCATCTTACCTTCCTCCTCATGTGTTCATCTAGAGACCAGACCTCCTTCACCTGGCTTCCTTTATAATCTCCTCCCAGCCTGACTCCACCCCAGGCCCTATCACTGAACACTATATTAACCTGTGCACTGCAAGCCTGCTTTGCTGATCAACGTGTTTGTTAGGCATTGTGTGTGTGGGTTCCTGCCTGCCGTGTGCTACGTCTGTCTCTCTGTTACGTTATTGGCTTGTCCCCGACCATCCCTGTCTGCTCGTGACCCTTGACCTTCGGCTCGTTCTTCGTTATCCTTGTCTGCTTGTGGCCCCTGACCTTCGGCTTGTTATTCGGTTCTCTCTGTCGTGTGCTGCTGCTTCCCCTTATCCTACGGGGCGTGAGCTAGGAAACTCCAGGGGCCGCGACCTGGTCCCAGCCTGCAGCGTAACATCCTCACCACTAGAGGCCCTGGAGAAGACCAGCTGGGTCTTAGACTCCGCGCCCTGGGGAATCTTGGCTCTCGCTTCCGTTGGGATCCCGGTTGTGCTCCTCTGGTCCCGCTTTCCACAACCACCCAGTTTCCTATCCACAGAAGCCAGCCATAGGGTTCACTACCTCGCGGTGCACTCCTGTCCCCCTACGGTGTGCATCTGTCACCTGGCCACAGGTGACCCTGACAGTTTGATCAGCCATGAACCCGGCTGACATCCCGCTACCCGCGGATGATCCATTGCAGGGCATAGTTTGCAGACTTGAAACCCAGGAATCGAATCAGACTCAGGTGATGCGATTCCTCCAGGATCTGGCTTCTCGCTTCGAGCAGCTTCAGGCCTCCTTGGGAACCCTGAATCCGCAACCTCAAATACAATCAGCGGCTGCACCTATTGCACCAGTCGCAGCCACACACTCGCTACAACTGCCAGCTCCGTCCCGTTTCTCTGGGGACTCCAAGGCTTGCAGGGGGTTCCTTAGCCAATGCACGATTCATTTTGAGCTCCAGCCCCAAAACTTCCTGTCTGATCGGGCTAAGGTAGCCTATATCATTTCCCTCCTCTCTGGTGAAGCTTTAGCCTGGGCAGCCCCTCTGTGGGAACTGAATGATCCAGTGGTTTCTAGCCTGTCTGGTTTCTTGAAACTTTTTCGGAATATCTTCGAAGAACCGGCTCGTGTCTCTTCAGCGGCCAGCACCCTTTTACGTCTCCGCCAAGAGTCTGCTTCTGTGGGACAGTATGCCCTTCATTTCCGCATACTGTCGGCTGAGTTGAGCTGGAACAATGAGGCCTTAGTCGCAACCTTTTTGCATGGCCTGTCTGATAGAGTGAAGGATGAATTAGCTGGAAGAACCATCCCCACTGATCTGGCCGGCGTTATCTCCTTGTGTAACCAGATCGATATTCGCTTTCAGGAGAGGACCTTAGAAAAGCAACGCCAGCCCTCCTTGGTTCTTAGTCAGCCTGAGCTCCCCTCTCTTCGACCCGTAGAGCATCTCCTACCAGCTGAGGAACCCATGCAGCTGGGTCGGACCAGGCTATCCCCCGAGGAACGTGCTAGGCGCAGAACTCTTGGTCTGTGTCTTTACTGTGGGGGCAAAGGTCATTTTCGTGACACTTGCTCTCTTTGTCCAGAAAAACGTTCGGGTCCACTTCATCTGGAAAGTGGAGTATTGGACCCAGAAATATCACCTTCCCCTTCTCGTCTTCTGCTTTCTGTGTTCCTTCATGCTGGTGCTTCTTCTCATTCGGTCTCAGCATATCTGGATTCCGGAGCCGCTGGTAATTTCATGGACTGGGAAATCGCATCGTCCATGAGACTTACTCTTTTGCCCCTCACCACGCCATTGGTGGTCTTGGCGATTGATGGTACTGTTCTCCCAGGGGGACCTATCCGCTTCCAGACCCTCCCTGTTAAGATGTCGGTAGGGACACTCCACCAGGAGTGGATATCCTTCCTTATCTTACCCAAGGCCTCAACGCCTATAATTTTGGGTCTCCCATGGTTACAGCTCCATTCTCCTCATGTGGACTGGACTACTGGACAGATCCTGGCTTGGGGTCCCTCCTGTTCCTCCTCCTGTCTACCCAAGGTTGCCCCCTGTGAATCTGAGCCGGTCATTCATTCCAGGTTGCATAACCATTTACATTTCTCTGTCCCTAACCACCCTTGGACGCACAGCCAGGCTAGCTTGTCTACAAGTCCTGCAGTCGCTACGTCTTGCGATGCGATTCAGGTAGTCGCTACACCTGACTCAGCTATTCACTCTGCCTCTGTACTAGTTATGCCAGTCCAGCCCATGCCCAGTGAGCCTCTTACTTTTTCTTGTTCGGGACATTCTGCTTGTCCTTCAGCTATTCAGCTTGACTCCGGCGACATGTCACCTTCTAACCAACCTGACTTCAGGGTTCCACTGACATCTGCCCAGTCTGATGGTCCTGTGCAAGATGACCAGTTCCCCTTTAAGGGTCTAGGGGACCCTCCTCGGATTCCTGTTGATCCTCTCATGCCCTTGCTTATTCCTAGAGAGCCTTTGGTCCTCAATAGATCTTCTTGTCATCTCCCTACCTCGTTTTCGGTCTCTGAGGATAATTTTAAGTACGAGGTTAGACAAGTTCTGGATTCTCGGCTCTGCAGAGGCATTCTTCAGTACCTTGTGCATTGGAGAGGTTTTGGTCCTGAGGAGGCGTCTTGGATCGCTGCATCTGATGTCGCTGCACCTCATCTGTTGAGAAGGTTTCATCAGAGATTTCCCTTTAAGCCTGGGTCCAGGCGGGGGAGGGCCCATAAGAGGGAGGGTACTGTCATGGATATGCATTAATGTCTGTCTGCCATCTTACCTTCCTCCTCATGTGTTCATCTAGAGACCAGACCTCCTTCACCTGGCTTCCTTTATAATCTCCTCCCAGCCTGACTCCACCCCAGGCCCTATCACTGAACACTATATTAACCTGTGCACTGCAAGCCTGCTTTGCTGATCAACGTGTTTGTTAGGCATTGTGTGTGTGGGTTCCTGCCTGCCGTGTGCTACGTCTGTCTCTCTGTTACGTTATTGGCTTGTCCCCGACCATCCCTGTCTGCTCGTGACCCTTGACCTTCGGCTCGTTCTTCGTTATCCTTGTCTGCTTGTGGCCCCTGACCTTCGGCTTGTTATTCGGTTCTCTCTGTCGTGTGCTGCTGCTTCCCCTTATCCTACGGGGCGTGAGCTAGGAAACTCCAGGGGCCGCGACCTGGTCCCAGCCTGCAGCGTAACATCCTCACCACTAGAGGCCCTGGAGAAGACCAGCTGGGTCTTAGACTCCGCGCCCTGGGGAATCTTGGCTCTCGCTTCCGTTGGGATCCCGGTTGTGCTCCTCTGGTCCCGCTTTCCACAACCACCCAGTTTCCTATCCACAGAAGCCAGCCATAGGGTTCACTACCTCGCGGTGCACTCCTGTCCCCCTACGGTGTGCATCTGTCACCTGGCCACAGGTGACCCTGACAGTGAGTAGCCATTTGGCTGTTTTTATTAATGGTTATTAAAACGTTAATACTGCACTTAGTTTGGCGCACCTTCCTTTCCTCGTCTCCAAACTACAGCCTAGGGAGCGGATGTGGCCCTTTGTTTGTCTTTATTAGGCCGTTGGGACACGATTCCTCCCACTGATACAAGGAATATTTTATATATAGTTGCATTGTTCCCAGTTCGGTTGAGTGTATTTATGTATATACCATACATGTGGGATTCCTCTAGAACAGTGCTCTCCAAACTGCAGCCCTTTGCTTGCTTTTATCCAGGCCTTGGGGCATTATCCCCCCCCCCGCTGTCAGCAAGTGTGGGGCATAGTTTCTGCCACTAACGCCTAAGATAAGACACGATTCCTCTCACTGACACCAATGATGGGGTACTAGTCCTTCTACTGACACCAATGATGGAGCATTATTCTTTCCACAGATATCAATGATGGAGCACTATTCCTCCAACTGACACCAACAATGGGGCATTATTCCTATCACTGAAACCAACAATGGGGCACTATTCCTACCACTGACCCCAACAATGGGGCACTAGTCCTCCCACCAACACCAATGATGGGGCACTATTCCTCCCACTAATACCAATGATGGAGCGCTATTGCTTCCACTAATACCAATGTTGGGGCACTAATCCACCAATCCAAAGCTTTAATATCACTTTAAAGCAGAGCTCCAGCCTCCCCCCACCCCCCACCAAAAACCTTTTACTATTAGGGCACTTACTTGTCCAGGGGTCCCATGGTGTCCTTACCCAAGCCGATTCTTGAATCGGCTCTCGGGTGCTGGCACCGCCATCTTGGGTAAAGGTAACCGGCAGTGAAGCCTTGCGGCTTCACAGCCGGTTTCCTACTGCGCCATGACGTGCGAATCACGCTGCACTTTCTCAATGAGCCGGGTGCGCCGAGGACCCAACGGCGAACTCAGTAGGAGCGGGTACCTGTCAAAACCAGGTACTTGCTCCCCCACACAAGGTGCCAAATATGGCACCTGAGGGGCGGGGGGGGGGGGGAAGAGGCAGACAAGCGGAGCTTCCCCTTTTGGGTGGAGCTCCACTTTAAGTAAATTTTTTTGTACTGCTCAAAAACAAGAATGTAAGACTGGAAGATAAGGTTATACACCAAGGCTTGATTAACAGGTTGCCAACATCCCGTGTGTAGCTAGAACAAAAAAGGGTTGTCCCCCTAACTAGGGGCTGGGACTTTAATGGCAACAGAGTATTGCAAAACACAAAATATAGAAAAAAGTTGCGCTACTGGGTGAACTAGTGAAAATAAGGCTGCCAGCATCAGCAAATAGACATATTGCAAAAAATAACACGTAAAAAATAAAAATGCAGCGCCTGAAATATGTGAAAAAGGCCCAAACGCATATAAGGATATGGGCATGTGATAAACAGTGAATATGTACCGCCAATAGAAGGCCAAGGTGAATACAACTGTGTGCACATAAAATTAAACCATCACATGTGCATGTAAACTCATATGTGAATACAATCATATGCAATAAGGTAATATTAAAGTCCAATAAAGGTGCCCAGTGCATGTACTGGAAACAAGGAAAGAAAATGTGTAACAAAACTTCAGTGCATTGTCCCCATTAAAGGAATCCAAAAAGCTTCAAGTTCATAGGTAGCATATGTTCACAGATCTGCAACACCCAGAGACGTGACTCCAACACCAGGGATGGGGGAAAGAAATGGATACTCTTACCCCTGAGCGTGGACACACACGCCAGCGGTGGTGGGTCAATCAAGCAGAAGGTATGGATGTAGACTCCTCTGGACACGTCCTCACAGAACAGCAGCAGATGGGGTAAGCACAAGAACTCCAATCTCTCCAGAGTGATGACACAGAGCTCCAAAACATCAGCACATCAAGGATCGCGGTATCAACCATGTAAAATGATGGAACAAAGGAGGCTCCACATAGTGCAGGATCAGATGGTAAGATAAAAATCTCATTTATTCGAAGGAAAGGGTCACGGAACATACATGGTTAAAAAATAAAAGATAAAATGATACAGGCTTCCATGCAGAGGCTTGCAAAATAGTGATCACAAGAAATGTATCAAAAATGCGGCGTAGCTATAAGGCAGGTTCATGTACCCGACATTTTTCGCATAAAAAATGCATCAACTGGGGCATGAACCTGCAAAGAAATACCACGCCATTAAATACACAAATATAATTGATTGGACTCATCTCAGCTGATGCATACACTCCCTCTGAGGGAGATGGTCCAATCACAATTACAAAAAACCCCGCTTTCATACTCGTCACTGAGAGAATCCAGGCATTGGGCCAATGGAGTGAATGTGGACGGCGCGCGATAATGCGTCATCACATCCCCGCTGGAAAGCGTCATCACGCCACCACTCCAGGAAGTGTCTGCGTTCCATATCCCAAACGCAGATCACATAGAGTGAACGGCGCACGACATGTCATCGCGTCACTGCTAGGGAGCGTCATCACGCCACCACTCCAGGAAGTGTTTGCGTTCCACACCTCAGTCGCAAACCACATCACGTGAACCGCAATGAGGAATGCATCCAACGGCGGACAGCTCTGCAGACGTGCCAACTCCAGCCCACTACCACGTTCAGAATCAACAAAGACGGGGGCGGAACTCAGCCACTACCAATGACGAGCAGAAGAGAGGAAAAAGAACATGACACATATCTGGTCATAAAGAATTATTGGTCAAATGTCCCAAATAAAAGAAAACAATCAATATTGGGGCAATTCAAGACTCTCCAAAATACATTATGAACATATCACCTGAAATAAGTGAAAAATAAAAATTGCAAAACCCCTCCATAATGAATAATAAAGGCGCAATGATAGCGACATGTCATAATGATGTGGGTATATATATCAAAAAGTGATAGTGCTAGAGTGGGGTGGTGTATGATGTTAAACCACACAACTCACCCCAGTTTCTAAATACCAACATCATGGTAGATGACATGAAAGGTATCACAATGGTGTATATAATAAAATTCAGAGAATATATATGTGTATATTCCCAGAAATAGTATGTATAAAAATATACACACCTATATTAAAACACAAATACGAATTGTTATAGCTATTATATAGCCAGCAATGAATATACATTGATATCTAATAAGCCAATAAAATATAATATAAAAGAAAGCAGCCAATGTCGCCCACATGAATAATGGGCTGGTACATATGAGTAACTGAACTCATTATGCCTTATTAATAAATTAGTTAATGTCCCAATCGATGTTGAGCCCGAAGGGCGAATAGCAACGAAGTTGGTAAATCCAGAAAGTTTCCAATTGGGCAATACCCCTAACACGGGACTCTCCTCTCCAGTGAGGGACAAATTGGTCAATCACCTAAAATTTGGTGCCTATGACCCTTTTGTTGTGAACATGAAGATTGTGTCTAGGTACACTATGGTTGGTGCGACCTTTTTTGATACCTGAAATGTGTTCGTTAACCCGAATAGAAAAGTTACGAATGGTGCGTCCCACATACTGCTTATTACATGGACATGTAATAAGGTATACAATAAATCTCGTAGTGCATGTCGTGAACTGCTTCATGTGGTATATAATGGAGGTAGTAGAAGAAGTGAAACTGACACTTCTACCATGTCCAATTACATTATGTATACACACATTACATCGTTTACAAGGATAGTAACCCTTCATATTGGGAAAAAGAGACGAACATGGTTTGACCGGGGGGTCTACCACATTGGGAGCAATCTGGTTACGAAGAGGTGGTGCTCCTCTGTATACAACCCCTGCTCGGTCCGGAAGCACTGGGCCAAGGAGGGGATCGTTCTTGAGAATACCCCAATGAATACCCCAATTGCAAAACACAGTAGTATAATATAAAGTAATTTAATATAATTGGTTTAAGAAGCCAACTTGGTGGCAAGATAGAAATAACTGTAGAATATGGAAATTCAAATACAGTAGATTACATATAAAAACAAAGAGTACAAATTGTTCTCCACACAAATTGTTCTCCACACATTCTCCACACGTGATTGAGCCTCGACGCATTTCAGGGAGGGTTCCCTTTCTTCAGGGGCGTGTCCTTAAGGACACGCCCCTGAAGAAAGGGAACCCTCCCTGAAACGTGTTGGGCTCAATCACGTGTGGAGAATGTAAGACTGAAGCCTCGTACACATGGCCGAGAATCTCGTCAGGAAAAAACACGTTGTTTTTCCTGACAAGATTCTTGACAAGAATCTTGTCCCGGCCGAGTGTACACACGCTCGAATTCAAAAGAACCGCCGTTCTTTTGAATGGAACGAACGCGGTGACGTGCGCTCGTCACATTCGATGCCACCGCCGCCATCTTGCTACACCCTACCTATGCCTAGGAAGCTACCGCACATGCGTCAAAGTAATTTCGAGCATGCGCGGGTTTCCACGGCGACAGGTAAGCGTACATACTCTCGGGTTTCTCGTCGGGAAACAGAAGGTTCTGAAACAGCAGGTTCTCTATTTTTCTCGTCGAGATTCTGGCCAGTTTTCTTGACGAGAAACCTGAAAGCCTCATACAACACGGCCGGTTTTCTCAGCAAGAAAGCTCTCCAGGCAGTTTTCTTGTCGAGAAAACCGGCCGTGTGTACGAGGCTTGAGCCTTGGAAGAGGAATAAATAACGACTGAGAGGAACCTGGATGGCTTCTTGATTGGCTCCATACCGCCATCCCATAATGCGTCCTTCCCATTCAGTATTTTGTTTAATGGGCGCGTTGCAAAAGGTTGGCATAGAATGGGCCAAGTGCTTGAAAACGAGTGAATACTTGGCACTGGGGGGGAAGCGTTTCTCATCCCCTATTCAGGAGCACCTTGGGAACTCTCATCTCTGTAAAGAACTTCACAAACGCTGGTCCAGATCGGAGGATTTTTTTTTTGGTGTGTGCCCAGCTGCGCTGTAAAACGTTAAAGGTTAGGCTTTTTTTCTTTCTTTCAACCGCTCTTTGGAAAGGAAAAGTCTTTAATGAAATGTATACTGCGATGGCCGATCTAAATTCAATTTTCTTCAGACGCCTCGCTCTTATAAAAAAAATAAAAATAAAGGTCACGCAGGCCTTCTCGGCGGTTGCTCCCAGATTCCCCTGTTAAATGTCGATACGGAAACTTAAGTGCTTCTACTTTGTAAAATGTTTTGGTGAATAAAAACTGGCTGCATTCTCAGCGCACACCTCGCCGCATTGGCTGCCGGCAACTGCAAGGGGAACTCGTTACGTGTCTTTGAATTAAACATTCGTGCTTTCTCAGACCCGGTGAGAAGTTTTACTAAAGGTGATTATCGTGGAACAATAACACCTCCCCCGTCCCCCCGTCCCTCGCCGAGCGAAACTTTGCTCAGCCTGGAAAAGTGGAGAACACAAAGGAGCTTTCTTCCCGGCTGCCGATAATTACCACCGCGGCCGAGTCCCTTTCTTCTATTTCATGCATCTTCAAACACGGAGAAGGGAGCCGAGTGGACCTCAATGGAAGTTTCCTGTAATACACTCATTTGCTTTCTCTAGAAGCCTGTGATTGATTGTGATGCCGAGTGGGATAAGGAGGTCATAATTATCAGCACTGCACAGCTAAATGACACGGGGCATTCAATAATACCTGTGCAGGGTCCATGGCAGCGCTTCTCAACTTTTTTTTTTTAGTCACCCTTTACCAGTATGCAAAATGTCGTGGCACCCAAGTTTAAAATAGGATCCCTCCAGGGGAGGGCTGGGCCAGGGGGCAGGGTGGCAATTGCCTCCCAGGCCGCCCTAACTTATGTTCAAAATGGCCGGCAGCCGCTGCCTGCTACCATTTTCTTTTTATTCTGGTCTAGGAAGTCGGCCCGGGGGCATGGCCATGGCGGCCGACCACTAGCTGTTGCATTCCGGGAGGTGGGGTGAGAGAATGAGGGGGAAGAGAGAAGGGGTGAAAGAGAAAGAGAGGGGTGAGGGTGGAGAGAGGGGGTGAGAGAGAAAGACGGGGTGAAAGAGAGAGGAAGGAGAGGACGTGAGAGAGGGGGTGAGAGAGAGAGAGGAGGGGGTGAGAGAGTGAGGGGGAGGTGAGGGGAACAGAAAGAAAGAGGCGGGTGAGAGAAAAAAGGGGGAGGTAGGGGAAAAAGAGGGGGGTGAGAGAGGGAGAGGTGAGAAATAAAGAGGGAGGGTGGGAGAGAGAGAGGGTGGTGAGGGGAGGTGAGGGGGTGAGAAAGGGAGAGAGAGGAGTGAGAGAGGGGGGCTAGAGAGAAAAGATGAGAAGTGGGTGAGAGAGAGAGGGGGTAAGAGAATAAGAGAAGGGTGAGAGAAGGGGGTTAAAGAGAGAGTGGGTGAGAGCGAGAACGAGAAAGAGGTGAGAGAGAGAGGCGGTAAGAGAGAAAGAGAGGGGTGAGAGAGGGGGTGAGAGAGGGGGTGAGAGAGAGAGGGGGTGAGAGAGAGAGGGGTGAGAGAGAGAGAGGTGTGAGAAAGAGAGGTGAGAGAAAGAGGGGGGTGAGAGAGAGAGAGAGGGGGTGAGAGAGAGAGGGGGTGAGGGAGAGATGGGGTGAGGGAGAGAGAGGAGAGGTGAGAGGTGGGTGAGGGAGAGGGGGGGTGAGAGAGAGCGGAGAAAGAAAGGGGTTAAAAGAGAGAAGGGGTTTGAGGGAGAGAGAGAAAACCTATGCTACCTAAGTATATATTCTTTATACACACATGTTTATAATTTTTCTCCCCCCTTCCATTCCTCTTTTATCCCTTCAGGGGATAGTTATGTGACTTTTTATGTTATTACCAGTATACACCTTGATTATGCAAATGTTGGCTTGTGTATATTCTTCCCAGCCTTTTTCTATTTTGTTATTGTAGTGAACAATTCTGTCCGCATTAGAGATTTAAGGTCCTTATGAAGCAACTTTTGTCCGTGAAATGCGTCGACCTTTACCCTATCAATCGAGAAGATCTTCATGCTTCAAAGTTTCTGCCTTTCCAATGAGAGACAGATTGTATCTACCTCCAAAGTGATGTATTCCTAACTAAATGGATGGTGTTTTTTAAATGATTGGAATAAAGATGTTTTTTTACTTTTTATGAATGTGAGTTGTATTTGTGCTCATTGGAGGGAAATGTAA
This sequence comes from Rana muscosa, assembly GCA_029206835.1. NCBI lineage: Eukaryota > Metazoa > Chordata > Amphibia > Anura > Ranidae > Rana > Rana muscosa. Next base: position 90,570,934 of record CM055124.1, on the reverse strand, counting down.
AGTCCTATATACAGTACATTAGTATTAGATTATATTCAGTAAGCTTGGCCTGGATCAGACAGAGTGAATGACAAATAATTTTAAATCATATGTATATCAATGTATCTGTATATTTGTATCCTTTTACTAATTTCTTGTCTTGTTTGTATGTATGATTTTTGTTTTTGATATAGTCTGTTGATTAGTCGTGATCTGCTAATCCCCTGAAGAGGCGAACTCCGGCGAAACATGTTGGGAATCAGACACTACATCTTGACCACCTATGTAATATAAGTCTATGACCATAGAAGTGGCATGTGTACACAGTCTTTTATTGGTCTGATTTTAAATAAGTGTTAAGTAAACTCTAGTGTTTTTCAGTATTTTTGGCACCGTTATAATACCTGTTGTCCTATATATAATATTTAGGGATGAGGTGCCGGATATAACGCTGTCACCTAGCCGCAATACTGTGAAAAATCCTATATACATTCGTTTTGGGCTTGAATTACCTGCAATGAAATATGTCCCACGTCGTGCAGGCAGCTGGATCCGGATGCGCGCATGGTCCTGATCCTGTGCACAGGTCTATGCACGTGCAGATCTTCAGGCATGGTCACCTACTTGGCTTTATTGAACACCTTGAACGTACAATGGGGAAAATAATTATTTGATCCCCTGCAGATTTTTTAAGTTTGCCCACTTAACAAAGAAATGAAGGGTCTATAATTTTAAATGATAGGGGCAGAATATCACCAAAAAAAAGATAATACAAATGCTATAAATTGAGTTGCAGTTTAGTGAGTAAAATAATTATTTGATCCCCAAGCAAAACATGACTTAGTAGTTGGTGGAGAAACCCTTGTTGGGAAGCACAGAGGTCAGACGTTTCTTGTAGGTGGTGATCAGGTTCGCACATCTCAGGAGGGATTTTGGTCCTCTCTTCTTTACAGATCTTCTCTAAATCCTTAAGGTTTCTTGGCTGTCTTTTGGACACTCAAAGTTTCAGCTCCCTCCATACATTTTCTATAGGATTAAGGTCTGGAGACTGGCTGGGCCACTCCATGACCATAATGTGCTTCTTCTTGAGCCACTCCTTCTTTGCCTTGGCGGTATGTTTTGGGCCATTGTCACTCTAGAAGACCCATCCATGACCCATCTTCAGTGTTCTGGCTGAGGGAAGAAGGTTCTCACCCAAGATTTTACAATACATGGCCCCGTCCATTGGCCCCTCAATGTGGCAAAGTCGGTCTGGACCTTTATCAGAGAAACAGCCCCAAAGCCTCATGTTTCCACCTCCGTGTGTGACTGTGGGGATGGTGTTCTTAGGGTCACAGTCACCATTTGTCTTCCTCCAAACACGGCGAGTTGAGTTAATGCCAAAGAGTTCAATTTTGGTCTCATTCGGACCACAGAACTTTCTCCCAATCCTCCTCTGAATCATTTAGATGTTCATTGGCAGGACTGTACATGGGCCTTCTTGAGGAGGGGTATTCGCCATGTTTGGAGGAAGAAAAATGCTGACTATGACCCTAAGAACACCATCCCTACAGTCACACGGAGGGGGAAACATGAGGCTTTGGGGTGTTTCTCTGTTAAAGGTACAGGACGACTTTGCCGCATTGAGGGGTCAATGGACGGGGCCATGTATTGTACAATTTTGGATGAGGACCTTCTTCCCTCAGCCAGAACACTGAAGATGGGTCACAAAACACACAGCAAAGGCAACAGAGGAGTGGCTCAAGAAGAAGCACATTAAGGTCATGGAGTGGCCCAGCCAGTCTCCAGACCTTAATCCTATAGAAAATGTATGGAGGGAGCTGAAACTTCGAGTTGCCAAGCGACAGCCAAGAAACCTTAAGGATTTAGAGAAGATCTGTAAAGAAGAGAGGAGGAAAATCCCTCCTGAGATGTGTGGAAACCTAATCACCAACTACAAGAAACGTCTGACCTCTGTGCTTCCTAACAAGGGTTTCCCCACCAAGGACTTAAGCCGTGTACACACGATCGGTTTTACCGATGAAAACAGTCCGATGGACTTTTTTCATCGGACAAACCGATCGTGTGTGGGCCCCATTGGTCTTTTTTCCCATCAGTGATTAAAATAGAACATGTTTTAAATTTATCAGACGGAAAAAAAAACCCATAGCAAATTCCGATCGTCTGTGTGGAACTCCATCGGAGAAAAAACCCACGCATGCTCAGAATCAAGTCGACGCATGCTCAGAAGCATTGAACTTCATTTTTCTCGGCTCGTCTGAGTGTTTTACGTCACGGCGTTTGGGACGGTCGGATTTTTGACTGATGGTGTGCAGGCAAGACTGATGGAAATCAGCTTCATCAGAAATCTATCGGATTTTATTCCATCAGAAACTCGATCGTGTGTACAGGGCTTAAGTCATGTTTTACTTGGGGATCAAATACTTATTTTACTCACTGAACTGCAACTTAATTTGTAGCATTTGTTTTAACTGTTTTTTTTTTCTGGATTTTTTGGTTGATATTCTGTCTCTATCATATAAAATACACCTATGATAAACATTATAGACCCTTCATTTCTTTGTAAGTGGGCAAACTTACACGATCTGCAGGGGATCAAATAATTATTTCCCCCCATGGGCGTCCGCTCCATAGGGCAAGGGGGGTCAATTGCCCCCCCTGGAATCGTAAGAGTGTTGAAGTGAGAGTGAAGACACTTGCCCCCTGTGTTGCAATGGCCGCCGCGGCCGCCTCCACGGCAGCCGTGGACTCTTTTTTCTAAGTCTGCTGCTGGCCTGGGGGCTGGGGCTGCTCTCAGTCTTTTCCGACTACACATCCGTCCCTCCCTCCTCACCCCCGGCCCGAACATCGGATTGGCTCTACCGCTCGGGCCTCTGCTTAACATCACCGTGACCTGGTTGTTCCGTGATTGGCTGCTGCCTTAGCCTGCCTCTGCCTGTGTAAATGTATGCCGATCCGGCCGGCGCGGCACTGGCTTCTCCCACAGGTGCGTGGCGTGCAGTGGCCAAGACAAGAGAGAATACGCTACCAGTGCCTGCCCTGGGCCTATCGCTGAAGAACTACAGGTAACAGCAGTGCCTGTGCCACGACACCACTGTATACATCTTTTTGTATTGCAATGTATTGCAATACATCTGTGTTGTGGGCGGCCATATTTTGATCTTGATGAAAACAACCTATACATACAGTATAGGCTGTTTTCATAAAGATCAAAATATGGCCACAACAGATGTATTGCAATATAGAAAGATGTACATTCTCTAGGCCAGTGGTTCTCAACCTTTCCAATGCCGTGACCCCTTGATAACATTTCCCAAGTTGTGGGGACCCCTAACAGAATTTTTTTTTTGTACCGTGGGTTGTCAGCACCCAAGGCAAGACAAGTAATTTGCACCCCTAACCCATGGACATTTAGCACTCTCTTTTCCCCTCCCTTCCATGTATTCTCTATTTTTATTCCATCTCTTACTCCTTGGTAGGGATGAGCTCGGTGTTCGAGTCGAACATAAGTTTGACTCGAACATCGGCTGTTCGACCGTTCGGCGAACATCGAACGATTTGGGCCGTTCGCGCCAAATTGGAGTGACGCGAACGGCCCACAATACACTGCGCCATCGCAGTGCAATCCCGGCGCTGTGATTGGCCAAGCATGCTCTGTGACCCCGCATGCTTGGCCAATCACAGCGCCGGCAGTTAGGAGAGCCATAATTGGCCACAGGCAGGTTGCCTGTGGCCAATTATAGCTCAGGGGGTTTAGCACACGCCCCACACTATAAAAGGCCGCCAGCGCGGCGGCCTTGTGTAGTGTGTTCCGGCGCAGGGAAAGAGTTACATAGGCAGGGACAGTGTCAGTGCTATTTGTACCTCAAACTTGTGTGTAGGGAGAGAGAAGGATAGGCAGGGAGAGTGTCAGTGTCATATTCTTTGCTAAACCTTGTGTGCAGGGAGAGAGAAGGCTAGGCAGGGAGAGTGTCAGTGTCATATACTTTGCTAAACCTTGTGTGCAGGGAGAGAGAAGGATAGGCAGGGAGAGTGTCAGTGTCATATTCTTTGCTAAACCTTGTGTGCAGGGAGAGAGAAGGATAGGCAGGGGACAGTGTCAGTGTCATATTCTTTGCTAAACCTTGTGTGCAGGGAGAGAGAAGGATAGGCAGGGAGAGTGTCAGTGTCATATACTTTGATAAACCTTGTGTGCAGGGAGAGAGAAGGACAGGCAGGGGACAGTGTCAGTGTCATATTCTTTGCTAAACCTTGTGTGCAGGGAGAGAGAAGGATAGACAGGGAGAGTGTCAGTGTCATATACTTTGATAAACCTTGTGTGCAGGGAGAGAGAAGGATAGGCAGGGGACAGTGTCAGTGTCATTGTTGCTAAGCCTCCTGCACATTATACACCTGAAGTTAGCCCGTATTGCTGCTTTTTCCTGGTGTGTTACACCAACAGGCTTGTGGGGCACTTACAGCAGGCGGAGTGTGCCTCCTGATCATATTACACCTGAAGTTAGCCTGTATTGCTGCTTTTTCCTGGTGTTTTACACCAACAGGCATTTGCAGCACTTACAGCGGGCGGAGTGTGCCTCCTGATCATATTACACCTGAAGTTAGCCTGTATTGCTGCTTTTTCCTGGTGTTTTACACCAACAGGCATTTGCGGCACTTACAGCGGGCGGAGTGTGCCTCTTGATCATATTACACCTGAAGTTAGCCTGTATTGCTGCTTTTTCCTGGTGTGTTACACCAACAGGCATTTGCAGCATTTACAGCAGGCGTAGTGTGATTCCTGCAAAATATACTCCTGAAGCTAGGCCTTATTGCTGGTTTTCCCATTTCCCTGCAGGCCATTAGAATATCTGGAAGGCAAACAAGGAGAGGCAGACAGTCAGGAGCCAATAAAAGAGGGCAAGCAGGCTCTGTGTCTAGAGACAACAGTGCTGGTCGTGGACGCGGTGCATCGCCATCAGCATGTGGCCATGGGACTCGCTTGTCCTTCTTTTCGGCAGCTGAATGTGTTGAGCCGCATCTTGCCGAAGACTTGGTAGAGTGGATGACCAAGCCCTCCTCATCCTCTTCATCCTCTCTCACCCAGGCTCAGGGTACTGGCAAAGCAGCTGCCAAAGCGTCCTCTTCCCTGGTATCAATGTCATCATCAGTCACTCCTTCCCAGGGCTGGTGCAAGGATTTTTTACACCCTAGGCGAAACCTAAATTTTGCCGCCCCCTTGGCTCTGCCCCTGACTCCACCCCCTTTGCCCTACCCTTGTAACATGTGAACTACCTGACCCATACACTGACCCATACACTGACCCACCTACCTGACCCATACACTGGCTCACCTACCTGACACATACACTGACACATACACTGACCTATCTGACACATAGCAAATGAAGATATCCACGCAAAATGGTTAAAAGAAGCTGCTGCCCCCCTGTTTGAGTCCCGAGACAGGACCAAAAATAAAGTGAAAGTAAGAAAATAGAGGTAATGGCGCTGCTAAAGCTAAGAGATGTAAGGGGACCCTAAACTCAATAACACCTGTTCCTAGTGTTTAAGTGTGGCACCCTTAGCTGCCAATAAGCTGAATTGTGCAGGCTAATCAGCCCAAATTGAGTGAGAGGATAATGTGAAAAAGTATGCAGATGTGACTTCTACAACTTGGCCTCTGAAAGGTGATCTATTGCAAATTGCCCTTCAGGAGGTTGGTGTTGCAAATATAATTCATAAAACAAATGTCATGTGAACACCATAAACATATAGTATAAGTGCTGAGTACACCAATGTGTATGAAGTGAAGAGCTAATTTCATGAGGATCCTTCCTTTGAATGTGTAATTCCCAGTGGTAAGAATAACAAAGCAAAATAATTTGCATGAATTATATTTGCAACACCAACCTCTGAAGGGCAATTTGCAATAGATCACCTTTCAGAGGCCAAGTTGTAGAAGTCACATCTGCATACTTTTTCACATTATCCTCTCACTCAATTTGGGCTGATTAGCCTGCACAATTCAGCTTATTGGCAGCTAAGGGTGCCACACTTAAACACTAGGAACAGGTGTTATTGAGTTTAGGGTCCCCTTACATCTTTTAGCTTTAGCAGCGCCATTACCTCTATTTTCTTACTTTCACTATCTGACACATACCCCAACCTACCTGATACATACACAGACTCCTATTTCCTGCATTACTAACACATCCTAAATACACTAGATCTAGATGACGAGGATCCATCCTCCTCTTTACCTCTGCGCTTCATCGACCATCACATCCGGGCTCTCCTCACGGCTGGGCGGGCAGTATTGATTAGGTGTTCCCTGCCAGCGCCGCTATCCAGATGCTCCATGGTGTCCCTGCTGGCCGGGAGGTCAGCTAACAGACGCTGTACCTCTCGATGCTCCTTTCTCCGCCGAGCCCCGCCCCTCCGCTGCACACACAGCGCCGCACCAGAGGGACACGCTGGAGCAAAGGAGTCCCGGAGCGGCGCTGTGTGAGGAGATGCGACAGCGGGCGCTTAGCGGGACATTGGCGGCACGCAGCGGATGTTTTCCAGAGACAGCCGGCCCAGCATTGAACAGGGGCGAGCTCTTGCACGTCTGGAGCTTCACTGAAACAGAGGCCATGGCTGCACCCTAGGTGTTAGTGCACCCTAGGCGACTGCCTACTCCGCCTAGTGGTAGCGCCGGCCCTGCTCCTTCCCTAGACCAACCATGTCCTCCTGAGGAGTCCCCCGAACTGTTTGAGCACAGTGTTGGGTACATGCTCCAGGAGGATGCCCAGCGTTTCGAAGGGTCTGATGATGATACCCAGCTAGAGGAAGGCAGTAGCGTGAGAGCAGAGAGAGGGGATGCTCAAGAAGGACACCAATCTGGCAGTCATGTTCCAGCAGCTGCAGCATACTGCCAGATTGGCTCCAGTGATGAGGAGGGAGGGGATGATGAGGTCACTGACTCCACGTGGGTGCCTAATAGGAGAGAGGAGGAGGAGGAGGAGGAGGATGAGGAGGAGGCACATCTCCAACGAGGCAGGATGCCCTCGCGGGGCCAGCATAAGGGCAGCACACCGACGGAATCACACCGCAGAGCTCCGCCTGTGCAGGGCGCTGCCTCTGCCCATTATTCAAAAAGTTTTTTGGTGTGGGCCTTTTTTGAGTCGAGTGCATCAGATCGCACAGCTGCTGTTTGCAACATATGTCTCAAGCGTATATCGCGTGGCCAAAACATCACCCGCTTGGGCACCACATGCTTGACCAGACATATGTTGACCTGCCATGCAGCTCGTTGGCAAGCCTACCTTAAAGACCCACACCAAAGAACAAAGCGGACCTCTCCTTGCACCGCATCAGCTGGGATCTCCAACCCCACTATACCTTCAGTCCTCTCTGAAACCTGCACTGAGAGGAATGAAGGTGTAGAATTAGGTGTGTCACAGCCAAGTACTTGCGGGCACTCTGCTAGCAGTACACCGACGCCCGATTCTAGCAGGCAAATTTCCCTGCCCCAGCTGCTGGACCGTCGAAAGAAGTTCACTCCCAGCCATCCACATGCCCAGCGGTTGAATGCTAGCTTGGCTAAATTGCTAGCGCTTCAACTGCTGCCTTTTCAGTTGGTAGTCTCGGCCCCCTTCCGTGAGTTTGTGCAATGTGCGGTTCCTCAGTGGCAGGTGGAAGGCAATGTCTTGGCCTCGCTGGACAGGGCGGTCAGCGGTAAGGTGCATATTACATGGTCCAGCAGGCATGGACAGGGACGTTACCTTTCTTTCACGGCCCATTGGGTCACTCTTTTGGCAGCTGGGAAGGATGCAGGACAAGGTGCAGTAGTGTTGGAGGTTGTTCCACCGCCACGCCTCCAAAATGCTACTACTGGTTGTGACACACCTCTGTCCTCCTCCCCCTCCTCTTCTTCTTCCTCCATTGCCTCTTCCTGTGGTTTGTCCTCGGAACCAGCGGTGCTCCGTAGGCGTTCAAGGGGCTACGCAAGTACGCAGGCAAAAAGATGCCATGCCGTGCTTGCGCTGGTGTGTTTGGGGGACAGGAGCCACACTGGGGCAGAGGTTCTGTCTGCTCTGCAGGGGCAGGCCGAGAGGTGGTTGACCCCACGCCAGCTTAAGCCAGGAATGGTAGTTTGCGACAATGGCACCAACCTCCTCTCCGCTCTCCGACAGGGACAACTGACCCATGTGCCCTGTGTGGCTCACGTCCTTAACCTGGTGGTGCAGCGGTTCTTGGGCAGGTACCCGGGCTTACAGGATGTCCTGAGGCAGGCCAGGAAAGTCTGTGTGCATTTCCGCAGATCTTATAATGCCAGTGCTCGCCTGGCTGAGCTGCAAAAGGAGTTGAACCTGCCCAAGAACCGCCTTATATGTGACATGCCCACCAGGTGGAACTCAACGTTGGCCATGCTGCAGCGGCTGCACACGCAGCAGAGGGCCATCAATGAGTACCTGTGTGACTACGGCACCAGGACAGGGTCAGGGGAGCTCGGGTTTTTCCACCACGCCAGTGGGGCATGATCAGGGATGCATGCACTGTCCTGGCACCATTTGAGGAGGCCACGAGGATGGTGAGCAGTGACAGTGCATGCATCAGGGACACTGTACCTCTTGTCCACCTGTTGGAACATACGCTGCGTGGAATAATGGACAGGGCACTTGAGGCAGAAGAGAGGCAGGAAAAGGAGGACTTCCTTGCCTCTCAAGGCCCCCTTTACCCAGGAGGAGGAGGAGGAGGATTGTGTCAGCATGGAAGTGGAGCCTGGCACTCAGCATCATCAGCAGCAGTCTTTTAGGGATGATTTACAGTCCCAAGAAACCAGTGGACTTGTACGTGGCTGGGAGGAGGTGGCTGCGGATCATGTCGTCCTTAGTGACCCAGAGGACTCCGGACCGAGTGCCTCAGCTAACCTACGCTGCATGGCCTCCCTGATCCTGTAAAGTCTGCGGAAGGATCCTCGTATTCTTCGGATCAAGGAGAGGGACCATTACTGGCTGGCCACTCTCCTTGATCCACGGTACAAGGGTAAGGTTGCGGACCTTATGTTACCGTCGCAGAGGGAGCAGAGGATGAGACAACTCCGGGAGGCCTTGCAGAAAGGTCTGTGCAACGCGTTCCCAGAGACTGGGAGGTTACAAACTCCTGGTCCTGGACAACGAGTTACTGAGGCTTCGGTCAGTCAAAGAAGGAGCGGTGGGGAAGGTGGCCGTCTGACCGATGCGTTCAGACAATTCTTTAGTCCGCAGCCCCAAGGTATGATCGGTTCCAGCAACCATCGCCAGCGTCTGATATACATGGTGCAGGAATACCTAGGGGCAAGGTCAGACTTGGACACCTTCCCCACTGAAAATCCTCTGGCTTACTGGGTCTTGAGGATGGATCACTGGCCAGAGCTTGCACAGTATGCACTTGAGCTACTGGCCTCTCCTGCATCCAGCGTTCTTTCAGAACGCACATTCAGTGCTGCTGGAGGATTTTTCACGGATCACAGGGTGCGCCTGTCCACCGACTCGGTTGATCGACTGACCTTCATAAAGATGAACCAGTCTTGGATCACCACCAGCTACCAAACACCTGAAGCTGATATAACAGACTAATTTATTTTCAAATGTCACATCCCTTCAAGACTGATGCTGATGCTGAGAGACTGTCCTGTTATGTTGACTGACTATCCTCCTCCTCCTCAATGATCCGATTGATAATGATAGCTTGGAAGAACATTTTTGTTTCTGGGTGCCGCCACCAGTGGCTAAGGCCCAATTTTTCAGCCCCTGTTTAACAGGGGCGTGTTATTACAATTTTTTATGCAATGCTTTGCAGCAGGGCTCATTCCTGCACTCCAACTAGAGTATCTGGGAGAGGTTGCAGTGTTGTGGCACCAGCACCAGTGGCTAAGGCCCAATTTTTCAGCCCCTGTTTAACAGGGGCGTGTAATTAAATTTTTTGATGCAATACTTTGCAACAGGGCTCATTGCTGTGCTCCAAGTACAGTATCTGTGAGGGGTTGCAGTGTTGTGGCACCAGTGCCTAAGGCCCAATTTTTCTGCCCCTGTTTAACAGGGGCATGTAATTACAATTCTTGATCTAATAATTCACAGCAGGGCCCATTCCTGCGCCCACCAAGAGTAACTGTGAGGCCTTACAGTGTTGTGTCAACACCACCACCACCACCACCAAAGGCCCAATTTTTCAGCCCCTGTTCAACAGGGGCATGCAATTACAATTCTTGATCTAATAATTCACAGCAGGACCCATTCATGCGCCGACCAAGAGTAACTGTGAGGGCTCACAGTGTTGTGGCAACACCAACATGTAAGGGGCAAATTTCAGCTGAGTATATACGGCAGGCCCCTACTTTCAAACATCCAACTTACAAACGACTCCTCCTTGCAAACAGAAGGATACAACAGGAAGTGAGAGGAAATCTACCCCTAGGAAGGCAAATTCTCTCCTGTAAGAGTTAATATGGGAAAAAAAGTGTCTCCTCTCCACTGATGCTTTATCACCAATTCTTGTTTCAATAAAAAAAACAAATTTTCAAAAAACATTTGTCATTAGGACGGAAAGTGAGGTGAACTGTTCTGAACAGGGGCACAAACAGCAAAACAAATGTTACAGGGGTGATAACCCTTCCCTATGTTTTCCAAAAAGCTTAAAAATAGATTTTTTGGCTGGAGCTACACTTAAACACTGTACCTGATCAAAATTACAAACAGATTCTACATAAGAACAAACCTACAGTCCCTGTCTTGTATGTACCGCCTGTATACGGCTGTTCAGAGTATATAGGGCCTTTTTTATTTTGTGTGCGGGGTTCCCCTTAATATCCATACAAGACCCAAAGGGGCTGGTAATGGGCTGGGGTGGGGGGGGGGGGGGTGATGGGGTAGCTATGCCATTTTTCTTAAAGATTTTCATCCATATTACCGGGACCAGACATTACATTAAAGCCACAAGCAGTTTTAAATGGCTTTTTTTCCTTTAGAAATGTAATTTTGTGCAGGGACAGTTCTAAACACGGGAAACACGTGGCACTTCACAGGCATACTTTAGACACCCCCCAGGTACGATATTTAAAAGAATATTTGACTTTTTTTTTTTCACTTTATGCATCATTAAAATGACTGCTCCCGAAAAACGGCCGTTTTTAAAACTTTTTTTTGGATTGATACATGTCCTCTGGTGCAGAACCCGCGTTCCCAAACCCTTTTTAGGACAATAACATGCATAATAGTCGTTATAATTAGCACTTTAGATTTTGAACGTTCGCATCCATTGTATTTAATAGGGTTCTAAAGTTTGTGCGAACTTTCGGTCCGTTCTGGTGCGAACCGAACCCGGGGGTGTTCGGCTCATCACTACTCCTTGCTGGGGGGATTGGGATGAGTGGCAGTGCTGGCAGAGAGTTGGGATGAGTGGCAGAGCTGGTGGGGGGAGTTCTGATCAGCCAACTTAGGTGCTCTTGATGAAGGTCATCTGCTGATCCGAGAATTGTAGTGGGGACTAGGGATGAGCTTCGTGTTCGAGTCGAACATACGTTCGACTCGAACATCGGCTGTTCGATCGTTCGTCGAAGATCGAACGATTTGGGCCGTTCGCGCCAAATTCGAGTGACGCGAACGGCCCACAATGCACTACGCCATCGCAGTGTCATCCAGGCGCTGTGATTGGCCAAGCATGCACTGTGACCCCGCATGCTTGGCCAATCACAGCGCCGGCAGCGAGGAGAGCAATGATTGGCCACAGGCAGGATGCCTGTGGCCAATTATTGCTGAGGGTGTTTAGTACACGCCCCACACTATAAAAGGCCGCCAGCACGGCGGCCTAGTGTAGTGTGTTCCGGAGCAGGGAAAGAGCAGCATAGGCAGGGACAGTGACTTTTATTTCTTTCTTGCTTAACCTGGATTCCTTTAGTTTAGGGAAAGAGAAGGATAGGTAGGGAGAGTGTCAGTGTGTTTTGTGCTTGTGCTATAGTGTGCTTAAAAAAAACATTTTTTCTAGGGACAGAAAACTGTAGGTAGGGAGAGTGTCAGTTTCTTTCACTGTGCAAGTCCTTGTTTCTAGGGACTGGGAAGGACAGTGAGTGAATTATCCTTGTGCTATAGTGTGCTTAAAAAAAACATTTTTTCTAGGGACAGAAAACTGTAGGTAGGGAGAGTGTCAGTTTCTTTCACTGTGCAAGTCCTTGTTTCTAGGGACTGGGAAGGACAGTGAGTGAATTCTCCTTGTGCTATAGTGTGCTTAAAAAAAACATTTTTTCTAGGGACAGAAAACTGTAGGTAGGGAGAGTGTCAGTTTCTTTCACTGTGCAAGTCCTTGTTTCTAGGGACTGGGAAGGACAGTGAGTGAATTCTCCTTGTGCTATAGTGTGCTTAAAAAAAACATTTTTTCTAGGGACAGAAAACTCTAGGTAGGGAGAGTGTCAGTTTCTTTCACTGTGCAAGTCCTTGTTTCTAGGGACTGAGAAGGACAGTGAGTGAATTCTCCTTGTGCTATAGTGTGCTTAAAAAAAACATTTTTTCTAGGGACAGAAAACTGTAGGTAGGGAGAGTGTCAGTTTCTTTCACTGTGCAAGTCCTTGTTTCTAGGGACTGGGAAGGACAGTGAGTGAATTCTCCTTGTGCTATAGTGTGCTAAAGCATTCCTCATCAACCATCTTTGAAATCCTTGTTTTTTGGACAGTCAGGGAAATTGTCGTTGTGCTATTCTGTGCAAAAGCAATCATCCTGAACCATATTTAGAAATCCTTAAGTAAAGGGACAGAGAAGGACACCTGAAGGTAGCCCTTATTGCTTTTTTCCCATCTCCCTGCAGGCCATCTATTAGAATGTCTGGAAGGCAAACAAGGAGAGGCAGACAGTCAGGAGGCAATAAAAGAGGGCAAGCAGGCTCTGTGTCTGGGGGCAACAGTGCTGGTCGTGGACGCGGTGCATTGTCATCAGCACATGGCCATGGGACACGCTTGTCCTTCTTTTCGGCAGCTGGACATGTTGAGCCACATCATGCCGAAGACTTGGTAGAGTGGATGACCAAGCCCTCCTCCTCCTCCTCATCCTCTCTCACCCAGGCTCAGGGTACTGGCAAAGCAGCTGCCAAAGCGTCCTCTTCCCTGGTATCAATGTCAGACTCATCATCAGTCACTCCTTCCCTAGACCCACCATGTCCTCCTCCTGAGGAGTCCCCCGAACTGTTTGAGCACAGTGTTGGGTACATGCTCCAGGAGGATGCCCAGCGTTTCGAAGGGTCTGATGATGAAACCCAGCTACAGGAAGGCAGTAGGGTGAGAGCAGACAGAGGGGATGCTCAAGAAGGACACCAATCTGGCAGTCATGTTCCAGCAGCTGCAGCATACTGCCAGATTGGCTCCAGTGATGAGGAGGGAGGGGATGATGAGGTCACTGACTCCACATGGGTGCCTAATAGGAGAGAGGAGGAGGAGGAGGATGAGGAGGAGGCACATCTCCAACGAGGCAGGATGCCCTTTGGTGGCCAGCGTAAGGGCAGTACACCGACGGAATCACACCGCAGAGCTCCGCCTGTGCAGGGCGCTGCCTCTGCCCGTTATTCAAAAAGTTCTTTGGTGTGGGCCTTTTTTGAGGCTAGTGCATCAGATCGCACAGCTGCTGTTTGCAACATATGTCTCAAGCGTATATCGCGTGGCCAAAACATCAGCCGCTTGGGTACCACATGCCTGACCAGACATATGTTGACCTGCCATGCAGCTCGTTGGCAAGCCTACCTCAAAGACCCACACCAAAGAACAAAGCGGACCTCTCCTTGCACCGCATCAGCTGGGATCTCCAACCCCACTATAACTTCAGTCCTCTCTGAAACATGCACTGAGAGGAATGAAGGTGTAGAATTAGGTGTGTCACAGCCAAGTACTTGCGGCCACTCTGCTAGCAGTACACCGACGTCCGATTCTAGCAGGCAAATTTCCCTGCCCCAGCTGCTGGACCGTCGAAAGAAGTTCACTCCCAGCCATCCACATGCCCAGCGGTTGAATGCTAGCTTGGATAAATTGCTAGTGCTTCAACTGCTGCCTTTTCAGTTGGTAGACTCGGCCCCCTTCCGTGAGTTTGTGCAATGTGCGGTTCCTCAGTGGCAGGTTCCCAAACGCCACTTTTTCTCACGGAAGGCTATTCCGGCTCTCTACCGGCATGTGGAAGGCAATGTCTTGGCCTCGCTGGACAGGGCGGTCAGCGGTAAGGTGCATATTACCGCTGACTCATGGTCCAGCAGGCATGGACAGGGACGTTACCTTTCTTTCACGGCCCATTGGGTCACTCTTTTGGCAGCTGGGAAGGATGCAGGACAAGGTGCAGTAGTGTTGGAGGTTGTCCCACCGCCACGCCTCCAAAATGCTACTACTGGTTGTGACACACCTCTCTCCTCCACCCCCTCCTCTTCTTCTTCCTCCATGGCCTCTTCCTGTGGTTTGTCCTATGAACCAGCGGTGCTCCGTAGCCGTTCACGGGGCTACGCAAGTACGCAGGCAAAAAGATGCCATGCCGTGCTTGCGCTGGTGTGTTTGGGGGACAGAAGCCACACTGGGGCAGAGGTCCTGTCTGCTCTGCAGGGCCAGGCCGAGAGGTGGTTGACGCCACGCCAGCTTAAGCCAGGAATGGTGGTTTGCGACAATGGCACCAACCTCCTCTCCGCCCTTCGACAGGGACAACTGACCCATGTGCCCTGTGTGGCTCACGTCCTTAACCTGGTGGTGCAGCGTTTCTTGGGCAGGTACCCGGGCTTACAGGATGTCCTGAGGCAGGCCAGGAAAGTCTGTGTGCATTTCCGCAGATCTTATAATGCCAGTGCTCGCCTGGCTGAGCTGCAAAAGGAGTTGAACCTGCCCAAGAACCGCCTAATATGTGACATGCCCACCAGGTGGAACTCAACGTTGGCCATGCTGCAGCGGCTGCACACGCAGCAGAGGGCCATCAATGAGTACCTGTGCGACTACGGCATCAGGACAGGGTCAGGGGAGCTTGGTTTTTTTTCTCCACGCCAGTGGGGCATGATCAGGGATGCATGCACTGTCCTGGCACCATTTGAGGAGGCCACGAGGATGGTGAGCAGTGACAGTGCATGCATCAGTGACACTGTACCTCTTGTCCACCTGTTGGAGCACACGCTGCGTGGAATAATGGACAGGGCACTTGAGGCAGAACAGAGGCAGGAAGAGGAGGACTTCCTTGCCTCTCAAGGCCCCCTTTACCCAGACAGTGTTCCTTCTGTCCCACCCATCGCACAGGAAGAGGAGGAGGAGGAGGAGGAGGAGGAGGATTGTGTCAGCATGGAGGTGGAGGCTGGCACTCAGCATCATCAGCAGCAGTCTTTTAGGGATGATTTACAGTCCCAAGAAACCAGTGGACTTGTACGTGGCTGGGAGGAGGTGACTGCGGATCATGTCGTCCTTAGTGACCCAGAGGACTCCGGAGCGAATGCCTCAGCAAACCTACGCTGCATGGCCTCCCTGATCCTGCAAAGTCTGCGGAAGGATCCTCGTATTCTTCGGATCAAGGAGAGGGACCATTACTGGCTGGCCACTCTCCTTGATCCACGGTACAAGGGTAAGGTTGCGGACCTTATGTTACCGTCGCAGAGGGAGCAGAGGATGAGACAACTCCGGGAGGCCTTGCAGAAAGGTCTGTGCAACGCGTTCCCAGAGACTGGGAGGTTACAAACTCCTGGTCCTGGACAACGAGTTGCTGAGGCTTCGGCCAGTCAAAGAAGGAGCGGTGGGGAAGGTGGCCGTCTGACCGATGCGTTCAGACAATTCTTTAGTCCGCAGCCCCAAAGTATGATCGGTTCCAGCAACCATCGCCAGCGTCTGATAAACATGGTGCAGGAATATCTAGGGGCAAGGTCAGACTTGGACACCTTCCCCACCGAAAATCCTCTGGCTTACTGGGTCTTGAGGATGGATCACTGGCCAGAGCTTGCACAGTATGCAATTGAGCTACTGGCCTGTCCTGCATCCAGCGTTCTTTCGGAACGCACATTCAGTGCTGCTGGAGGATTTGTCACGGATCACAGGGTGCGCCTGTCCACCGACTCGGTTGATCGACTGACTTTCATCAAGATGAACCAGTCTTGGATCACCACCAGCTACCACACACCTGATGCTGATATAACAGACTAATTGATTTTAACATGTCACATCCCTTCAAGACTGATGCTGATGCTGAGTGCCTGTGCTGTTATGTTGACTGGCTATCCTCCTCCTCCGAGTCCTCAATGATACGATTGATGATGATAGCTTGGAAGATCATTTTTGTTTATGGGTGCCGCCACCAGTGGCTAAGGCCCAATTTTTCAGCCCCTGTTTAACAGGGGCGTGTAATTACAATTTTTGAAGCAATACTTTGCAACAGGGCTCATTGCTGTGCTCCAAGTACAGTATGTGTGAGGGGTTGGAGTGTTGTGCCACCAGTGCCTAAGGCCCAATTTTTCAGCCCCTGTTTAACAGGGGCGTGTCATTACAATTTTTGAAGCAATACTTTGCAACAGGGCTCATTGCTGTGCTCCAAGTACAGTATCTGTGAGGGGTTGCAGTGTTGTGCCACCAGTGCCTAAGGCCCAATTTTTCAGCCCCTGTTCAACAGGGGCATGTAATTACAATTATTGATCTAATAATTCACAGCAGGGCCCATTCCTGCACCCACCAAGCAAGAGTAACTCTGAGGGCTTACAGTGTTGTGGCAACACCACCACCACCACCACCACCACGAAAGGCCCAATTTTTCAGCCCCTGTTCAACAGGGGCATGCAATTACAATTCTTGATCTAATAATTCACAGCAGGGCCCATTGCTGCACCCACCAAGAGTAACTGTCAGGGCTTACAGTGTTGTGGCACCAGCACCACCATCAAAGGCCCAATTTTTACTACCACTGTTCAACAATTATATGTAATTACAATTCCTGATATAATAGTTGACAGCAGGGCGTTCCAGCACCAACCAAGAGTAACTGTGAGTGCTTACAGTGTTGTGCCAACACCAACTAAGGGGCCTATTTCTGCAGATTATATACGGCAGGTCCCTACTTTCAAACATCCAACTTACAAACGACTCCTACTTGCAAACGCAAGAAGACAACAGGAAGTGAGAGGAAATCTACCCCTAGGAAGGAAAATTCTCTCCTGTAAGAATTAATATGGGAGAAAGGTGTCTCCTCTGTACTGATGCTTTATCAGCAATCCTTGTTTCAAGAAAAACACCACATTTCAAAAACAGTTGTCATTGGGACGGAAAGTGAGGTGAAATGTTCTGAACAGGGGCACAGACAGCAAAACAAATGTTACAGGGGTGATAACCCTTACCTATGTTTTCCAAAAAGTTTAAAAATAGATTTTTGGGCTGGAGCTACACTTAAACAATGTACCTGTTCAAAATTACAAACACATTCTACATAAGAACAAACATACAGTCCCTGTCTTGTATGCACCGCCTGTATACGGCTGTTCAGAGTATATAGGGCCTTTTTTATTTTATGTGCGGGGTTCCCCTTAATATCCATACAAGACCCAAAGGGGCTGGTAATGGGCTGGGGTAGGGGGGGGGGGGGTCATGGGGTAGCTATGCCATTTTTCTTAAAGATTTTCATCCATATTACCGGGACCAGACATTACATTAAAGCCGCAAGCAGTTTTAAATGGCTTTTTTTTCCTTTAGAAGTGTCATTTTGTGCAGGGACAGTTCTAAACACGGGAAACACATGGCACTTCACAGGCATACTTTAGACACCCCCCAGGTACGATATTTAAAGGAATATTTGACTTTTTTTTTTTCACTTTATGCATCATTAAAATGACTGCTCCCGAAAAACGACCGTTTTTAAAACTTCTTTTTGCATTGATACATGTCCCCTGGTGCAGAACCCGGGTTCCCAAACCCTTTTTAGGACAATAACATGCATAATAGTTGTTATAATTAGCACTTTAGAATTCGAACGTTCGCATCCATTGTATTTAATAGGGTTCTAATGTTCGTACGAACTTTCGGTCCGTTCGCGGGTTCTGGTGCGAACCGAACCCGGGGGTGTTCGGCTCATCACTAGTGGGGACTTTTAATGGCAACTATAATCACAGGTAGTGTTACTCACTGTGTCTTCGACTTTGTAGTGTCCCGCAGCAGTGACACCTATGCCAAAATCAGGAGATAGGGTCTCCTCCAGCCCCTCCCATATCACATTCCTCACCAGTCAGCTGACCTCTATTCTCTGCCCCCCAGCCATGCCGTGAACTGAATGGGCGGCTGCGAAAAGGCTGGGAGAGCGCTGCAGGCTTCAGAAACAGCCCATGATTTGGTGACCCCTGGCAAATCGTCATTTGACCCCCGAGGGGGTCCCGACCCCCAGGTTGAGAACCACTGCTCTAGGCTATATTTATATGGAGAGAAAAGGAAGCCGCTCAGGTGTAGAAATCCTCCAAATTACCTCCTCCCAGCAGCCAAGGGTGCAAGCAATGCCAATATCAGCAAACAGGAACAAAAAAGTCTTCTGGATAGCAGCACTCCAAAAATAAAAGCCTTTATTTTAAAATTCAGGGATCCAAATACACACTGCACATCACGTCACACTGGTCAAAAACTAGCTAACGCGTTTCACACTGTACTAGTGCTTATTCATAGCTTAAGCACTAGTACAGTGTGAAACGCGTTAGCTAGTTTTTGACCAGTGTGACGTGATGTGCAGTGTGTATTTGGATCCCTGAATTTTAAAATAAAGGCTTTTATTTTTGGAGTGCTGCTATCCAGAAGACTTTTTTGTTCCTATATTTATATGGACATGGAGTGAAGCTGAATTATCCTCAAGACCTATTTCACACTGCCAGCTGGCCGCGTTATCGGTAAAGCGCCGCTAGTTTTAGCGGCGCTTTACCATCGTTTTAGTGGCATTATTCGGCCGCTAGTGGGGTGCTTTCAACCCCAGCTAGCAGTTGAAGACAGGGTTGAATGCAACTGTGTATCGCCGCGGCCGAAGCCGAAGCAGCGGTGCCCATTTATTTCAATGGGCAGGGGCGGTGGAGGAGTGGTGTATACAGTACTGCTCCACTGCCCCAAAGATGCATGGATGACCTTAAAATGATGCCCCCCCCCCTGAAAAAAGTTCAGCGGACGCCCATGTTTCCCCCCCACTGTACATGAAGCCAGTTTTGGCGTGTTTCCTCTCTGCTGCCCTCTAGGGGAAAAACACCAGTAAACACCCATAGGGCACCTGGGCCTTTACCACCTCAAGTTGTACCCAAGGCAGTGAGTGGTGAAGATAGGCGCTAAAGACGGCTTTGATCCTTTAGAATGTCTTAGTTATTTATATGTATGAAAGCCTCTTTGTTAAGAATGACTTGATTTGAGTCTCACGTCCTCATGTATAAACGCACAAATAAACAGTTTGTAGTGTATGATTCCGATATCGCCTGTCACACAAAGGCAGAGAGAGACGGTGACACGGCTAGAACTTCTTTCTTAGAAAGCTTATCTTTTGATGGCCGACGTGTGGCAAGGAGCGGCGAATTGTCGGGAATAATGCCATTGACGGATCTGAAAGCCCCCTCGGTACGTCTCGCGCGTTGCTCTCCAGTCTCCGGAGCCTTGCGACTTTATTCTCCCCGGATACACTTCCCTCTCTATTGTACCTGGTAATGTATGCATCTGATAGTACATTAGTTTGCTGTGTGCATGTTCCAGGCGCTGTACAGCCGCTCCCGTTGCGTAGCGCCCTGCTGGGTTTGGTTTTGATAATGCTGTTATTGAAAAAGCTCAGGACTAATCTTTTAGAACTGACGGCATTATCACCCAAGGGGGAGATCTGGAATATTTTGTTTTCTTTATTCCTCTATTATTCCCTCTCAACAAAGAGAGCTTTGAAAGGCATAAGCAGGCCCATTCTATAATACTTCACTCTATAAAAACAAAACGAAAAAAAAGAGAATTACAATTTTCGGAGCTTTATTTCTGAGAATCGCAAAATATGTATCGTGGGGACTGATCTGAAGACCTGGACTTAAATCTGTTACTGAGCTGTATCTCTTTCTAAAGGATATCTGCCACAGCAACCTGAATTTATGGGCCGCTTTTTCATTTTCCGTGGTTTTTTAGACTGCAGTACCTTCTTATCGCAGGAAGATGTCGCTGTTGAAGGTTTGCATTGAAAGCAGGAAGCTGATCAGTCCACACATGCACATTTCTGTGTGTTTGATACATTGTATATATATATATATTAAAAAAAGCTACAAATGTCAAGAAATATAAAGCATCCCCTGCTTTCTTTGTTTCTTTTTTTGTAGCACCTTTGGGCTTTAAAAGCTAAGTTCACCTACTTTTTTCTAAATTCCAGCTCCCCTATGTACCAATATAGCATTAACCACTTCAACCCCCGGAAGGTTTTAGCCCCCTTTCTGACCAGGTCATTTTTTGCAATACGGCACTGTGCGCGGTCTTGCGACATTGCACCCAAACAAAATTGGCGTTTCTTTAACCACTTAAGGATCACCACACGACGATATACGTCGACAGAATGGCACGGACAGTCACAAGGGCGTACAGGTACGTCCCCTTTAAGAACCTGTTCGTGGGTCGCTGGCACGCCGCCGGCGTCGCGCTCACGACCCGGTCCGAAGCTCCATGACCGCGTCCGCGGGACCCGCTGGTGTGACGTCTCGATCAGTGACGTCACACGCCAAGCCACGTCCCCCTCCAGTTAGAAACCCTCACTAGGTCAGGGCTCGACAAACCCCGGACGCCAGGTCGCCATTGCGACTAGAATTAGCGACCTGGCGCCTGGGGCAGCACAGCTGGGGAATCCTGTCTCTCCGTGCCCCCCCCCCTCCGCGCCGCGTGATCGCGTCGGGGGCGCGCCGGCCGGTAATTGAGGCCGAGGCTTTGCGGCCTTCTGCAGGCCTATGCTTCCTTCTGTGATCTAGTGCCATCTTGTGGTGGCCGTTGGTATGACAAGACAAACAGCAATGCTAATGGAGTTTCCCTGTCTGTTTTCACTGCCATCTCCTTCCCTCTAATTAGAACCCCCAAACATTATATATATTTTTTATGCTAACACCCTAGAGAATAAAATGGCGGTCGTTGCAATAGTTTCTGTCACACCGTATTTGCGCAGCGGTCTTACAAGCGCACTTTTTTGGGAAAAAATACACTTTTTTTTAATAAAAAAATAAGACAACAGTAAAGTTAGCCCAATTTTTTTTTATATTGTGAAAGATAATGTTACGCTGAGTAAATTGATACCAAACATGTCACTCTTCAAAATTGCGTCCGCTCGTGAAATGGCGACTAACTTTTACCCTTTAAAATCTCCCTAGGCGACGTTTAAAAAATTCTACAGGTTGCATGTTTTGAGTTACAGAGGAGGTCTAGGGATAGAATTATTGCTCTCGATCTACCGATAGCGGCGATACCTCACGTGTGGTTTGAACACTGCTTTCTTATACGGGCGCTACTCACGTATGCGTTCGCTTCTTCGCGCGAGCTCGGCGGGACGGGGCACGTTCCTGGCTCCTAACTTTTTTAGCTGGCTCCTAGATTCCAAGCAAATTTGTCAAGCCCTGCACTAGGTCACACTTAACCCCTACAGCGCCACCTAGAGGTTAAACCCTTCACTGCAAGTGTAATTTTCACAGTAATCAGTGCATTTTTATAGCACTGATCGCTGTAAAAATGACAATAGTCCCAAAAATTTGTCAAAAGTGTCCGATGGGTCCGCCATAATGTCGCAGTCACGATAAAAATCACTGATCGCCGCCATTACTAGTAAAAAAATAATTATTAATAAAATAGCCATAAAACTATCCCCTATTTTGTAGACGCTATAACTTTTGCGCAAACCAATCAATAAACGCTTATTGCGATTTTTTTACCAAAAATATGTAGAAGAATACGTATCGGCCTACTGAGGAAAAAAAATGTTTTTTTATATATTTTTTGGGGATATTTATTATAGCAAAATGTAAAAAATTATTTTTTTTTCAAAATTGTCGCTCTATTTTTGTTTATAGTGCAAAAAATAAAAACCGCAGAGGTGATCAAATACCACCAAAAGAAAGCTCTATTTGTGGGAAAAAAAGGACGTCAATTTTGTTTGGGAGCCACGTCGCACGACCGCGCATTTGTCAGTTAAAGCGATGCAGTGCCGAATCGCAAAAAGGGGCCTGGTCTTTAACCAGCCAAAATGGTCCGGGGCTGAAGTGGTTAACTGACAATTGGGCTGTCGCACAACGCTGTACCCAAATAAAATGTGTCATTTTTTTTCCCACAAATAGAGCTTTCTTTTGGTGGTAATTGATCATCTCTGCGGTTTTTATTTTTTTGCGCTATAAACAAAAAAAGAGCGACAATTTTGAATAAAAAAACAAAATGTTTTTACTTTCTGCTATAAAACATATCCAATAAAAAATTTTTAACCACTTCAGCCCCGGAAGGATTTACCCTCTTCCTGACCAGAGCAATTTTTGCGATACGGCACTGTGTCGTTTTAACTGACAATTGCGCGGTCGTGCGACATTGCAACCAAACAAAATTGACGCCTTTTTTTTCCAACAAATAGAGATTTATTTTGGTGGTATTTGATCTCCTCTGCGGTTTTCTTTTTTTGCGCTATAAACAAAAAAAGAGTGACAACTTTGAAAAAAAAAAAGCAATATTTTTACATTTTTTCTATAATAATAAATATTCCCAAAAAATATATTTAAAAAACAAATTAGACCGATACGTATTCTTCTACATATTTTTTTTCACTAGTAATGGCGGCAATCAGCGATTTTTATCATGACTGCGACATTGCGGAGGACACATCGGACACTTTTGACACTATTTTGCAACCATTGTCATTTATACAGCGATCAGTGCTATAAAAATGCACTGATTACTGTGTAAATGACACTGGCAGGGAAGGGGTTAAACATTAGGGGGCGATGAAGGGGTTACGTGTGTCCTAGGGAGTGATTCTAACTGTGGTGCGGTTGGGCTACCACTGACATGACACCAATCACTGCTCCAGATGACAGGGATCAGTAGATCCCTGTCATGTCACTAGGCTGAACAGGCAAATGGCGGCAGACATCGAGCTCGGGCACGCTCACGGAGTACGCGGCGGGCGAGCCGGCCCGCTAGACGGCAAATTAAAGGGGACGTACAGGTACGCCCATTTGCCCACCGCTGCCATTGTGCCGACGTATATCGGCGTGCAGCGGTCGGCAAGTGGTTAAAAATCGAATTTCTTCATCAATTTATGCTACATATTTTTGGTAAAAACCCCCAATAAGTGTATATTGATTGGTTTGCGCAAAAGTTATAGCGTCTACAAACTATGGGATAGATTTATGGGCTTTTGATATATATATATTTTTTTTTTTTACTGGTAATGGTGGCGGTCAGCGTTTTTAAGCGGGACTGTGACATTGTGGCGGACAAATCTGACACTAAGTGACACTTTTTGGGCACCAGTGACACCAATACAGTGATCAGTGCTAAAAAAATACCTGTATAAATGACACTGGCAGGGAAGGGGTTAACATCAGGGGTGATCAAAGAGTTAAGTGTGCTCCTAGGGAGTGCTTTCTAACTTTGTGGGGGACTGGAGGAAGAGAGAAACCTGTGTTCCTGATTAGCAGGAACACAAGATCTAGGTGAGTTGGAAGCTCTGGTGCATGAGGAGAGCTATGATGTAATCGGTATTGCTGAAACTTGGCTTCATTCCTCACATGACTGGGCTATTAATATTCCTGGCTATGCACTCTTTCGGAAAGACAGGGTAAAAAGGAAGGGTGGAGGGGTCTGTCTCTATGTGAGAAGTGATCTCAAAGCGAGTGTGAAAGAGGACCTGGTGGATGGAGAGTGTGATGAGTCTGAAGCATTATGGGTGGAACTGCATACAGATGTGCGTAGTTCAAAGCTAATCATTGGAGTTGTTATAGACCACCCAATGTTAATGAGGAGTTAGAGACTCAGCTCCTTGCACAGATGGAAAGGGCTGCAAGGGCTGGGACGGTGATAATAATGGGGGATTTTAACTACCCAGAAATTGACTGGAGTAATGGAACTGCTGGGACAGTTAAAGGGCAAAAATTTATAAACCTATTGCAGGACAATTTTATGGTCCAGTTTATTGAGGCCCCAACTAGGAATGATGCTCTGTTGGACCTGGTAATCTCAAACCATGCAGAGCGTATTACTAATGTTCAGATAAAGGAACACCTGGGTAGCAGTGACCATAACATGATTTCATTTGATGTTAGATGTAAGCAAAAATCACATACAGGAAAGATAAAAACACTTAATTTCAAGAGAGCAAATTTTCCAAGGATGAGCGCTGCTCTCCAGGACTTAGACTGGGAAGGAATATTGGCATCAATGGGCACAGAACAGAAACGGGAATTCTTCAAAAAGACTGTTTGTGAACTCACTGCAAAGTATATTCCCATGGGCAATAAGTTTAAAAGGCTAAAAATAAAACCTATGTGGCTCACTGCCAAAGTTAAAAAAGCTATAAACTATAAGAAAAGAGCTTTTAAAAAATATAAAAATGAGGGAACACTAGTGTCATATAAATGTTACAAAGAATATAACCGAATATGTAAAAAGGAAATCAAGGATGCTAAAATTCAAAACAAACGACAGATTGCAAAAGATAGTAGGACAAACCCCCAAAAATTCTTCAAATATATTAATAGTAAAAAGGTCAAGTCTGAGCATGTAGGCCCTTTACAAAATAATCTAGAGTGGGTGACTGGGGACAAAGAGAAGGCTAATTTATTAAATACTTTCTTCAGTTCTGTGTATACAAAGGAGCATGGGGGAGCTCATGTCCAAAATGGGGGTGGTAGTGACACAGCCCCAAATCCACAATGGCTCAAAAGTGATATGGTCCAGAAATATTTAGATGGAATAAAAGGTGGATAAAGCACCTGGACCAGATGGCATCCACCCACGGATCCTAAAAGAATTGAGCTCTGTAATTTCAAAGCCATTGTATCTAATTTTTAGGGACTCATTAATGACAGGAAAAGTACCACTGGATTGGCGCAGGGCCAATGTGGTGCCTATATTTAAAAAGGGAATTAAGTGTTTACCAAGTAACTATAGACCTGTTAGTTTAACTTCTATAGTTGGGAAAATACTGGAGAGATTAATAAAAGACCACATAGATGAGTTCTTGCTGGAAAAAAACTATTTAAGCAACAGACAGCATGGATTCATGAAAGACAGAAGTTGTCAAACAAACCTGATTTCTTTTTATGAAGAGGTAAGTAAGACCTTGGACAGAGGGGTGGCAGTGGACGTGGTATACTTGGATTTTGCAAAAGCGTTCGATACAGTTCCCCACACACGGCTCATGTGTAAGGTAAAGTCTACAGGATTGGAAATATCAGTTTGTAAATGGATAGAAAACTGGCTAAAAGACAGAATTCAGAGAGTAGTGGTTAATGATTCTTACTCTGAATGGTCCAAGGTTATCAGTGGTGTACCCCAAGGTTCAGTGCTGGGACCCTTACTTTTTAATATGTTTATAAATGATATTGGGTCTGAGATCAAAAGTAACATTTCTGCCTTTGCAGATGACACCAAGCTATGCAGTGGAATAACGTCCTTACAGGATGGCGCCAATTTACAAGCCGACCTCAATGCTCTGTCTAATTGGGCGACTATGTGGCAGATGAGGTTTAATGTTGATAAATGTAAAGTTATGCACTTGGGGGCTAATAATATGAATGCATCATACATACTAGGGGGAGTACAACTGGGGGGATCCGTAGTGGAGAAGGATCTGGGGGTTTTGGTAGATCATAAGCTCAATAATGGCATGCAATGCCAAGCTGCGGTTTCCAAAGCGAGCAAGGTCCTTTCTTGTATTAAGAGAGGTATGGTCTCCAGAGAGAGAGATATCATTTTGCCCCTGTTCAAATCATTAGTAAGACCTCATCTGGAATATGCAGTTCAGTTTTGGGCCCCAGTTCTCAAAAAGGATATTGGGGAACTGGAGAAAGTGCAGAGAAGGGCAACCAAACTGATAAGAGGCATGGAGGAGCTCAGCTATGAGGAGAGATTAGAGGAACTGAATTTATTCTCTCTTGAGAAGAGGAGATTAAGGGGGGATATGATCAACATGTACAAATACATAAGGGGTCCATATAGTGAACTTGGTGTTCAGTTATTCACTTTACGGTCAACACAAAGGACAAGGGGGCACTCTTTGCGTCTAGAGGAAAAGAGATTTCACCTCCAAATACGGAAAGGTTTTTTCACAGTAAGAGCTGTGAAAATGTGGAATAGACTCCCTGCAGAGGTGGTTCTGGTCAGCTCAGTAGATTGCTTTAAGAAGGGCCTGGATTCTTTCTTAAATGTACATAATATAACTGGGTACTGACATTTATAGGTAAAGTTGATCCAGGGAATATCCGATTGCCTCTCGGGGGATCAGGAAGGAATTTTTTCCCCTGCTGTAGCAAATTGGATCATGCTCTTCTGGTTTTTTTTTTGCCTTCCTCTGGATCAACTGTGGGTATAGAATTGGGTATATGGGATTGTACGATATATGTTTATTTATTTATTTTTTTTTTTTTTTTTTTTACGGTTGAACTGGATGGACTTGTGTCTTTTTTCAACCTGACTAACTATGTAACTATGTAACTATCTCTCTCTTCCTCTCTGACAGAACGGCGGTCTGCCTTGTTTACATAGGCAGCTTGCCGCTCTGCCTCTTCAGCAAACGATCGCATCTAAATGACTTAGACGCATGCGCAGTAGCTTCCTAGGCATAGGTAGGGTGTAGCAAGATGGCGGAGGCGGCATCAAATGTGACGAGCACACGCTCGTCGTAGTCGATGACGTCCCCGCGTTCGTTCCATTCAAAAGAACGGCGGCTCTTTTGAATCGGGCGTGTGTACACTCGGCCGGGACAAGATTCTTGTCAAGAATCTCGTCAGGAAAAACGACGGGTTTTTTCCTGACGAGATTCTCGGCCTTGTGTACGAGGCTTTAATCCGTAGGGTTCAATATTGGGTTGGCCCCGCCCTTTGCAGCTATAACAGCTTCAACCCTTCTGGGAAGGTTGTCCACAAGGTTTAGGAGTGTGTCTATGGGAATGTTTCACCATGACTATTGTAAAACCGATGTATTCCAGTACTGCCCACCACATTATACCCCATACCTTACTTATCTTAATCAAAGAGACCACACATTGCTGTTTTGGAGTAAAACATGGCCGTAGCAGCCTCCTTTATTTTTTTAACTGTTCCATCAGTTATCAAAAACTTTAACCATCAAAACACATAAACCCAGAAACATAACAAAAATATTGCCCCCTAGTGTTGGTCTTTGCAGGAACCTCAAATTCGCCATAATCATATTAACCCGATATTCCTCATCATATTAAATTCTTATTATCCCGGGACACTGCGGTACCTTACCAATGGTCATAGGCCTCAAGCCGATCAGCTACTCAGAGACGACCACTGACCGCAGTGCCCCCATTATCCAACTCATCCAGCTAAACTCCTGTTAGCTGGAAACCATCCTCAGAACCCATACCACCGATGGTTCCTGACCACTTGCTTATTCGAGGTACTTCCTTCTCCCGCAAAGACCAAACACCCGCCACCGCACCGAAGGGAAAACACCTTTACCCTTTGGTGCCCCTCCAAACCTTAAGGGCTCGTTGAATCCCATCCTGCAAACCCAAAGACCATAAATCAGTCCCCACATTGTTCAGATGGACCCCATCCCTTCGTAGATACTGCCATGTATCCACCTCCAATTCGAAATGTCGGACCACCAATCCACCATTCCGTACCACAAACTTGCCCATGTCTCGGTTAATTTTCCTCCGGGCCCTGTTGATTCCAGCCACGGACCTAGCCCCCCTCCACTCTACCCGTGCCACCATGTCTGACCAGACGATAATCATGTCCGGGAATGACATCCTTAGCCTCAGGAAATCAGACTTCATATCCCAAGTCACTTCTAGCATGGACCTGAAACCCAAGTCGTTGCCACCTACGTGCAGTACCAGAACGTCAGGTGGCCTGTCCAAACGCGCAAAACGGTGCACCTCCGGAACCATCTTACTCCACAACATTCCTGGAATTCCCAGCCAGTGGACACACGCCTCCGGTCTTGGGAACCCCAGCTGCCGACCCTCATGACGAACATCGGCTCTCTTAGCCCCCCAGAAAACAAACGAATGGCCCAGTATCCAGACCAACGCCTGCATTTGACCTGTGATTGCAAGAAGACATTCCCCATGAGAATCTCCCATCACCCTTATATATTCCCAGCAATCCGAACAGAAACCCAAACCAAAACATAAACAACGCCCCATGACTTGTACCCGCACATTATTCCAGTCCCACCAGTAGCTGTGGGCGTACGTATAACCGGAACCTCCTGGATTCCCAGCGGCCTATCTTCTTAACCGCCTCCTCATCCATCCCACATCTGGCCGCCTCCGTAGCTGCCCCGATCCTAAAAGAGTGCAAGGAAAATTCATTTTCCTTGAGTCCCAAAGCCCGAAGGGACTTCCTGAACACCGCCATGAACTGATACCTTGAAAGTGGGATTCCGTCCTCGTGTACCATAAAGAAACCCACCCCCAACGGTCGCACCTCCAAGTACCCTTTTACAGCCCTTACCGGGCACAACAGGGAACCTGGGACCGGAAAAACCTGGACAAACTTACCTCTGCCCATCTGGTCCGTCTTAGACCTCCTCAGCACCAGCGACACCCCTTGCTCCGTCCAGCCCACCTCGCTATCAAGCAACCCCCCGTGTACTGCTTTTGACGGGCTGACCAACTCACCTATTCTGAATGCTCCAAAGAATGCCAGTGAGAATGCCACCGTGAACAACAAAACTTCGTATGGGGATAAACATAAGCCCTGTAACTGCCCCATGATCTTGACCAAGAGAGCAAACGAAACCGGTCGCCTGCCATCCGGCTTCTGCCCCCCCGCCCATAACCCTTAAGTGCCTGCCGCACCCAAAAATCTTTTGTAAAATCGGGGCAACCTTGCCATTTGAACAAAAAGGCCAAGCCTGCCATCTTCTTACCCAAACTGGACCTGGACACACGGGCCTCCATGTTTCTAGCCAGGAAATACAGCACCAATAACCTGACATTGGGACCCACAGGATCCGCTCCTGCTTCCCGAACCATCTCTTTCCATTCCAACCCCACCTTCTCATATGCCCCCCATGTGCCTGTACTCAGCGATTTTTTGATCCAACCTGACACTATTCCAACGGAATCTTCCACAGCCAGCCTGGACAAGGGACCCCACGTTGCTCCGCCCCCGGTGCCAACTCTCGGAACCTGTCCCACTGAAAGCGAGACAGCGCATCAGCTATGACATTGTCCACCCCCGGAAGGTGCACCGCATACACAAACACATTGAGCTGCAAACATCTCAACACCAGATGGCGCAGAAGACGCACCACCGGGGGGGAAGATGCCGATACTTTGTTGATGACTTGTACTACCCCCAGGTTGTCCCCATGAAAACGCACTTTCAGATCCCTGAAACACGCCCCCCACAACTCCACCACCAGCACCACCGGGAACAGTTCCAACAGAACCAAATTCTTGGTGAAACCAGCGTCCATCCAGGACTGCGGCCATGGGCCCGCACTCCACCTGCCCTGAAAGTAAGCCCCAAAACCTTCCCCCCCAGCCGCATCTGTGTATAGTTCTAAATCAAAATTGCTAATAGGGCCCGACATCCATAACGCTCTCCCATTGAAAGACTCTAAGAATGAATGCCAAACCCGCAAGTCCGCCTTGTGTTCTCTGCCCAAACTCACAAAGTGCGTGGGGGACCGTACCCCAGCCGTGCTAGCCGACAGCCGTCTGAAAAACACCCTGCCCATTGGCAGAATGCGGCACGCAAAATTGAGCTTTCCCAGTAGCGACTGTAAAACCCTAAGCTGCACTTTCCTTACCCCCATCATGACCTTCAGCTCAGTCTTGAGCGACTCCAATTTGTCCAATGGTAGGCGGCACTCCATGGCCTCCGAATCCAGGACAATACCCAAAAACGTGATAACCGTGCGAGGTCCCTCCGTTTTGTCAGGTGCCAATGGTATCCCAAACCGCTCTGCAACGTGCTCCAATGTGGCCAGGAGCACAGCGCAGATTCTGGATGAGGCCGGACCCACGCAAAGGAAATTGTCCAAGTAGTGAATGATTGAATTCACCCCCGACACATCCCTGACCACCCATTCCACGAACGAACTGAACTGTTCGAACAGTGCGCACGATATGGAGCATCCCATAGGCAAGCACTTATCCACATAGAACTCATTGTCCCACTTACAACCCAGGAGGTGAAAACTATCCGGGTGAACAGGCAACAATCTAAACGCCGCCTCTATGTCTGTTTTTGCCATCAGCGCCCCCTGGCCATACCGGCGAACCCACCCCACCGCAGCATCAAAGGAAGTGTAACTGACCGTACATGCTTCCGGATCAATAGCGTCATTGACCGACCTGCCCTTCGGGAAAGACAGGTGGTGAATGAGGCGGAACTTGTTGTGCTCCTTCTTAGGTACCACCCCGAGCGGGGAGACCACCAAGTTCACCAGGGGAGGGGACCGGAAAGGACCCCCCATCCGGCCCAAAGCAACCTCCTTGCGCAGCTTTTCCGTGACCACTGCAGGTTGCTGCAAGGCCAATCGCAGATTGCGTGCGATCGGAGGAATAACCTGCAAAGAACATGGAATGCGAAACCCCTCTGAAAACCCTTGCTCCAACAACCTTGCCGCCCCCTTGTCCGGATACCTACCGAGGAACAGCCGCATCCTTTCCACCATCACCGGAGTCCTCCCTTTTCTGCCCAGAGTCCCCGGCCCGCCCCTTACCTCGCTTAAAGCATCTAGCCTGTGTATGGGAGCCTCTGCAACCGGAGCACTCATGCTTGAAACGACAGGACCCCCAAACTTGCAGGAGCCCTCATTATATTGCCAGCACACCCCCTTTTGTTTTCCGGCCGATTGTCCTGGGGAAGAGGTTCCACCGGCCCCCCCCTTAAAAAACTGACTAGAAGCCCTCGGTGCCGTCATCAACCGCATCCATAAGCTTATGTCCTTATTATCCCACCGCAGACCAGGCCTCACCGCTCTCCTCTGCCTGAATTGTTCATCATATCTGAGCCACCCCGTGCCCGCGTATACTCTGTATGCTTCCCCTATAGAGTCCTGATAACCAAATAGTGCCGAACAATGTTCCGGGTTCTTCTGCCCTATAACACTAGCCATGATGGAGAACGCTTGCAACCAGTTTGTAAACGTCCGTGGGATCAGCCTATATCTTCTCTTCTCCTCATTAGTGATGAGCCGAACACCCCCGGGTTCGGTTCGCACCAGAACCCGCGAACGGACCGAAAGTTCGAACGAACATTAGAACCCTATTAAATACAATGGATGCGAACGTTCGAATTCTAAAGTGCTAATTATAACAACTATTATGCATGTTATTGTCCTAAAAAGGGTTTGGGAACCCGGGTTCTGCACCAGGGGACATGTATCAATGCAAAAATAAGTTTTAAAAACGGTCGTTTTCCGGGAGCAGTCATTTTAATGATGCATAAAGTGAAAAAAAAAAAGTCAAATATTCCTTTAAATATTGTACCTGGGGGGTGTCTAAAGTATGCCTGTGAAGTGCCACGTGTTTCCCGTGTTTAGAACTGTCCCTGCACAAAATGACACTTCTAAAGGAAAAAAAAGCCATTTAAAACTGCTTGCGGCTTTAATGTAATGTCTGGTCCCGGTAATATGGATGAAAATCTTTAAGAAAAATGGCATAGCTACCCCATGACCCCCCCCCCTACCCCAGCCCATTACCAGCCCCTTTGGGTCTTGTATGGATATTAAGGGGAACCCCGCACATAAAATAAAAAAGGCCCTATATACTCTGAACAGCCGTATACAGGCGGTGCATACAAGACAGGGACTGTAGGTTTGTTCTTATGTAGAATCTGTTTGTAATTTTGAACAGGTACATTG
Source organism: Rana muscosa (assembly GCA_029206835.1). Taxonomy (NCBI): domain Eukaryota; kingdom Metazoa; phylum Chordata; class Amphibia; order Anura; family Ranidae; genus Rana; species Rana muscosa. The sequence continues at coordinate 90,538,963 of CM055124.1, read as the reverse complement.
TTGAAGTGTAGCTCCAGACCAAAAATCTATTTTTAAACTTTTTGGAAAACATAGGTAAGGGTTATCACCCCTGTAACATTTGTTTTGCTGTCTGTGCCCCTGTTCAGAACATTTCACCTCACTTTCCGTCCTAATGACAACTGTTTTTGAAATGTGGTGTTTTTCTTGAAACAAGGATTGCTGATAAAGCATCAGTACAGAGGAGACACCTTTCTCCCATATTTATTCTTACAGGAGAGAATTTTCCTTCCTAGTGGTAGATTTCCTCTCACTTCCTGTTGTCTTCTTGCGTTTGCAAGTAGGAGTCGTTTGTAAGTTGGATGTTTGAAAGTAGGGACCTGCCGTATATACTCTGCAGAAATAGGCCCCTTAGTTGTTGGTGTTGGCACAACACTGTAAGCACTCACAGTTACTCTTGGTTGGTGCTGGAACGCCCTGCTGTCAACTATTATATCAGGAATTTTAATTACATATAATTGTTGAACAGTGGTAGTAAAAATTGGGCCTTTGATGGTGGTGCTGGTGCCACAACACTGTAAGCCCTGACAGTTACTCTTGGTGGGTGCAGCAATGGGCCCTGCTGTGAATTATTAGATCAAGAATTGTAATTACATGCCCCTGTTGAACAGGGGCTGAAAAATTGGGCCTTAGGCACTGGTGGCACAACACTGCAACCCTTCACAGATACTGTACTTGGAGCACAGCAATGAGCCCTGTTGCAAAGTATTGCTTCAAAAATTGTAATGACACGCCCCTGTTAAACAGGGGCTGAAAAATTGGGCCTTAGGCACTGGTGGCACAACACTGCAACTCCTCACAGATACTGTACTTGGAGCACAGCAATGAGCCCTGTTGCAAAGTATTGCTTCAAAAATTGTAATTACACGCCCCTGTTAAACAGGGGCTGAAAAATTGGGCGTTAGGCACTGGTGGCGGCACCCATAAACAAAAATGATCTTCCAAGCTATCATCATCAATCGTATCATTGAGGACTCGGAGGAGGAGGATAGCCAGTCAACATAACAGCACAGGCACTCAGCATCAGCATCAGTCTTGAAGGGATGTGACATTTTAAAATCAATTAGTCTGTTATATCAGCATCAGGTGTGTGGTAGCTGGTGGTGATCCAAGACTGGTTCATCTTGATGAAAGTCAGTCGATCAACCGAGTCGGTGGACAGGCGCACCCTGTGATCCGTGACAAATCCTCCAGCAGCACTGAATGTGCGTTCCGAAAGAACGCTGGATGCAGGACAGGCCAGTAGCTCAATTGCATACTGTGCAAGCTCTGGCCAGTGATCCATCCTCAAGACCCAGTAAGCCAGAGGATTTTCGGTGGGGAAGGTGTCCAAGTCTGACCTTGCCCCTAGATATTCCTGCACCATGTTTATCAGACGCTGGCGATGGTTGCTGGAACCGATCATACTTTGGGGCTGCGGACTAAAGAATTGTCTGAACGCATCGGTCAGACGGCCACCTTCCCCACCGCTCCTTCTTTGACTGGCCGAAGCCTCAGCAACTCGTTGTCCAGGACCAGGAGTTTGCAACCTCCCAGTCTCTGGGAACGCGTTGCACAGACCTTTCTGCAAGGCCTCCCGGAGTTGTCTCATCCTCTGCTCCCTCTGCGACGGTAACATAAGGTCCGCAACCTTACCCTTGTACCGTGGATCAAGGAGAGTGGCCAGCCAGTAATGGTCCCTCTCCTTGATCCGAAGAATACGAGGATCCTTCCGCAGACTTTGCAGGATCAGGGAGGCCATGCAGCGTAGGTTTGCTGAGGCATTCGCTCCGGAGTCCTCTGGGTCACTAAGGACGACATGATCCGCAGCCACCTCCTCCCAGCCACGTACAAGTCCACTGGTTTCTTGGGACTGTAAATCATCCCTAAAAGACTGCTGCTGATGATGCTGAGTGCCAGCCTCCACCTCCATGCTGACACAATCCTCCTCCTCCTCCTCCTCCTCCTCCTCCTCCTCCTCTTCCTGTGCGATGGGTGGGACAGAAGGAACACTGTCTGGGTAAAGGGGGCCTTGAGAGGCAAGGAAGTCCTCCTCTTCCTGCCTCTGTTCTGCCTCAAGTGCCCTGTCCATTATTCCACGCAGCGTGTGCTCCAACAGGTGGACAAGAGGTACAGTGTCACTGATGCATGCACTGTCACTGCTCACCATCCTCGTGGCCTCCTCAAATGGTGCCAGGACAGTGCATGCATCCCTGATCATGCCCCACTGGCGTGGAGAAAAAAAACCAAGCTCCCCTGACCCTGTCCTGGTGCCGTAGTCGCACAGGTACTCATTGATGGCCCTCTGCTGCGTGTGCAGCCGCTGCAGCATGGCCAACGTTGAGTTCCACCTGGTGGGCATGTCACATATAAGGCGGTTCTTGGGCAGGTTCAACTCCTTTTGCAGCTCAGCCAGGCGAGCACTGGCATTATAAGATCTGCGGAAATGCACACAGACTTTCCTGGCCTGCCTCAGGACATCCTGTAAGCCCGGGTACCTGCCCAAGAAGCGCTGCACCACCAGGTTAAGGACGTGAGCCACACAGGGCACATGGGTCAGTTGTCCCTGTCGGAGGGCGGAGAGGAGGTTGGTGCCATTGTCGCAAACCACCATTCCTGGCTTAAGCTGGCGTGGCGTCAACCACCTCTCGGCCTGGCCCTGCAGAGCAGACAGGACCTCTGCCCCAGTGTGGCTTCTGTCCCCCAAACACACCAGCGCAAGCACGGCATGGCATCTTTTTGCCTGCGTACTTGCGTAGCCCCGTGAACGGCTACGGAGCACCGCTGGTTCATAGGACAAACCACAGGAAGAGGCCATGGAGGAAGAAGAAGAGGAGGGGGTGGAGGAGAGAGGTGTGTCACAACCAGTAGTAGCATTTTGGAGGCGTGGCGGTGGGACAACCTCCAACACTACTGCACCTTGTCCTGAATCCTTCCCAGCTGCCAAAAGAGTGACCCAATGGGCCGTGAAAGAAAGGTAACGTCCCTGTCCATGCCTGCTGGACCATGAGTCAGCGGTAATATGCACCTTACCGCTGACCGCCCTGTCCAGCGAGGCCAAGACATTGCCTTCCACATGCCGGTAGAGAGCCGGAATAGCCTTCCGTGAGAAAAAGTGGCGTTTGGGAACCTGCCACTGAGGAACCGCACATTGCACAAACTCACGGAAGGGGGCCGAGTCTACCAACTGAAAAGGCAGCAGTTGAAGCGCTAGCAATTTAGCCAAGCTAGCATTCAACCGCTGGGCATGTGGATGGCTGGGAGTGAACTTCTTTCGACGGTCCAGCAGCTGGGGCAGGGAAATTTGCCTGCTAGAATCGGACGTCGGTGTACTGCTAGCAGAGTGGGCGCAAGTACTTGGCTGTGACACACCTAATTCTACACCTTCATTCCTCTCAGTGCATGTTTCAGAGAGGACTGAAGTTATAGTGGGGTTGGAGATCCCAGCTGATGCGGTGCAAGGAGAGGTCCGCTTTGTTCTTTGGTGTGGGTCTTTGAGGTAGGCTTGCCAACGAGCTGCATGGCAGGTCAACATATGTCTGGTCAGGCATGTGGTACCCAAGCGGCTGATGTTTTGGCCACGCGATATACGCTTGAGACATATGTTGCAAACAGCAGCTGTGCGATCTGATGCACTAGCCTCAAAAAAGGCCCACACCAAAGAACTTTTTGAATGACGGGCAGAGGCAGCGCCCTGCACAGGCGGAGCTCTGCGGTGTGATTCCGTCGGTGTACTGCCCTTACGCTGGCCACCAAAGGGCATCCTGCCTCGTTGGAGATGTGCCTCCTCCTCATCCTCCTCCTCCTCCTCTCTCCTATTAGGCACCCACGTGGAGTCATTGACCTCATCATCCCCTCCCTCCTCATCACTGGAGCCAATCTGGCAGTATGCTGCAGCTGCTGGAACATGACTGCCAGATTGGTGTCCTTCTTGAGCATCCCCTCTGTCTGCTCTCACGCTACTGCCTTCCTCTAGCTGGGTTTCATCATCAGACCCTTCGAAACGCTGGGCATCCTCCTGGAGCATGTACCCAACACTGTGCTGAAACAGTTCGGGGGACTCCTCAGGAGGAGGACATGGTGGGTCTAGGGAAGGAGTGACTGATGATTTGTCTGACATTGATACCAGGGAAGACGACGCTTTGGCAGCTGCTTTTCCAGTACCCTGAGCCTGGGTGAGAGAGGATGAGGAGGAGGAGGAGGGCTTGGTCATCCACTCTACCAAGTCTTCGGCATGATGTGGCTCAACATGTCCAGCTGCCGAAAAGAAGGACAAGCGTGTCCCATGGCCATGTGCTGATGACAATGCACCGCGTCCACGACCAGCACTGTTGCCCCCAGACACAGAGCCTGCTTGCCCTCTTTTATTGCCTCCTGACTGTCTGCCTCTCCTTGTTTGCCTTCCAGACATTCTAATAGATGGCCTGCAGGGAGATGGGAAAAAAGCAATAAGGGCTACCTTCAGGTGTCCTTCTCTGTCCCTTGAAACAAGGACTTTCACAGTGAAAGAAACTGACACTGTCCCTACCTAGAGTTTTCTGTCCCTAGAATAAATTTTTTTTTTAATCACAATATAGCACAAGGACAATTCACTCAATGTCTCTCCAGGTCCCTGGAAACAAGGACTTGCAGAGTGAAAGAAACTGACACTGTCCCTACCTAGAGTTTTCTGTCCCTAGAATAAATGTTTTTTTTAAGCACAATATAGCACAAGGAAAATTAACTCACTGTCCTTACAGGTCCCTGGAAACAAGGACTTGCAGAGTGAAAAAAAAAAAACACTCTCCCTACCTACAGTTTTCTGTCCCTAGAAAAAATGTTTTTTTTAAGCACAATATAGCACAAGGACAATTAACTCACTGTCCTTACAGGTCCCTGGAAACAAGGACTTGCAGAGTGAAAGAAAAAAAACACTCTCCCTACCTACAGTTTTCTGTCCCTAGAAAAAATGTTTTTTTTAATCACAATATAGCACAAGGAAAATTAACTCACTGTCCTTACAGGTCCCTGGAAACAAGGACTTGCAGAGTGAAAGAAACTGACACTGTCCCTACCTAGAGTTTTCTGTCCCTAGAATAAATGTTTTTTTTAAGCACAATATAGCACAAGGACAATTAACTCACTGTCCTTACAGGTCCCTGGAAACAAGGACTTGCAGAGTGAAAGAAAAAAAACACTCTCCCTACCTACAGTTTTCTGTCCCTAGAAAAAATGTTTTTTTTAAGCACAATATAGCACAAGGAAAATTAACTCACTGTCCTTACAGGTCCCTGGAAACAAGGACTTGCAGAGTGAAAGAAAAAAAACACTCTCCCTACCTACAGTTTTCTGTCCCTAGAAAAAATGTTTTTTTTAATCACAATATAGCACAAGGAAAATTAACTCACTGTCCTTACAGGTCCCTGGAAACAAGGACTTGCAGAGTGAAAGAAACTGACACTGTCCCTACCTAGAGTTTTCTGTCCCTAGAATAAATGTTTTTTTTAAGCACAATATAGCACAAGGACAATTAACTCACTGTCCTTACAGGTCCCTGGAAACAAGGACTTGCAGAGTGAAAGAAAAAAAACACTCTCCCTACCTACAGTTTTCTGTCCCTAGAAAAAATGTTTTTTTTAAGCACAATATAGCACAAGGAAAATTAACTCACTGTCCTTACAGGTCCCTGGAAACAAGGACTTGCAGAGTGAAAGAAAAAAAACACTCTCCCTACCTACAGTTTTCTGTCCCTAGAAAAAATGTTTTTTTTAATCACAATATAGCACAAGGAAAATTAACTCACTGTCCTTACAGGTCCCTGGAAACAAGGACTTGCAGAGTGAAAGAAACTGACACTGTCCCTACCTAGAGTTTTCTGTCCCTAGAATAAATGTTTTTTTTAATCACAATATAGCACAAGGAAAATTAACTCACTGTCCTTACAGGTCCCTGGAAACAAGGACTTGCAGAGTGAAAGAAACTGACACTGTCCCTACCTAGAGTTTTCTGTCCCTAGAATAAATGTTTTTTTTAAGCACAATATAGCACAAGGACAATTAACTCACTGTCCTTACAGGTCCCTGGAAACAAGGACTTGCAGAGTGAAAGAAAAAAAACACTCTCCCTACCTACAGTTTTCTGTCCCTAGAAAAAATGTTTTTTTTAATCACAATATAGCACAAGGAAAATTAACTCACTGTCCTTACAGGTCCCTGGAAACAAGGACTTGCAGAGTGAAAGAAACTGACACTGTCCCTACCTAGAGTTTTCTGTCCCTAGAATAAATGTTTTTTTTAATCACAATATAGCACAAGGACAATTAACTCACTGTCCTTACAGGTCCCTGGAAACAAGGACTTGCAGAGTGAAAGAAACTGACACTGTCCCTACCTAGAGTTTTCTGTCCCTAGAATAAATGTTTTTTTTAAGCACAATATAGCACAAGGACAATTAACTCACTGTCCTTACAGGTCCCTGGAAACAAGGACTTGCAGAGTGAAAGAAACTGACACTGTCCCTACCTAGAGTTTTCTGTCCCTAGAATAAATGTTTTTTTTAAGCACACTATAGCAGAAGCACAAAACACACTGACACTCTCCCTACCTATCCTTCTCTTTCCCTAAACTAAAGGAATCCAGGTTAAGCAAGAAAGAAATAACAGTCACTGTCCCTGCCTATGCTACTCTATCCCTGCTCCGGAACACACTACACTAGGCCGCCGTGCTGGCGGCCTTTTATAGTGTGGGGCGTGTACTAAACACCCTCAGCAATAATTGGCCACAGGCATCCTGCCTGTGGCCAATCATTGCTCTCCTCGCTGCCGGCGCTGTGATTGGCCAAGCATGCGGGGTCACAGTGCATGCTTGGCCAATCACAGCGCCTGGATGACACTGCGATGGCGTAGTGCATTGTGGGCCGTTCGCGTCACTCGAATTTGGCGCGAACGGCCCAAATCGTTCGATCTTCGTCGAACGATCGAACAGCCAATGTTCGAGTCGAACGTATGTTCGACTCGAACACGAAGCTCATCCCTACTCCTCATCCTCTTTTTTTGAATCATCCGGTTTTACCCTGTCCAGATGAAACTTCTCTAATGGCAGAAGTGAGAACATCTCCACATACTCACCCTTCCATATCTTTTCCTTCACTTCGGGTTTCAGGTGAGATCCCAGCAATGCCTCATAACATACATACATCTCACATTTAGCAGCATCATCCAACCTAATGACATCCTGCCTTGCCGCCTGTTCCACCGCACCACCCTCTTTTGTGGCCACAGCTGCAGAACCCAACCCTACAGCATCCCCCACCCCAATATTCCCCGCAGGTGTAACCGGTGACCCCACGCCGCCGCCGGACTGACTCGCCCGCCATCCCCCTGTTCAAATTGGCTGACTAAGGATTTGATGCCCGCAAGAAACCCCTGCAGCCCGTCCGGCCGTGCACCTCCCCCATTCTGGAACGCACCCCCCCCTGCCTGTCCATCATCTTGACCCCGAACTTGCACCGCAAAACCTACACCCGCAGCTGACATACCCACCTGGGCACCATTCCCCTCCTGGCCCCCAGCAGAAAGAATTGAAAGGGACTTACCGGGCTGCCTGGAAGAACTCACACCAGCCGATCCACTCGAATCCACCGCTGCCTCCGACCGTCCGGGTCTCCGATCCTCCTCCGAGCTGCACACTTCACCCTCTGACAGCACACCAGCCAGCTCCTAACCACCGGACGATAGCTCACCAGGTGACCTGTCCCTGGAAGCCGAGGGGTCAGGACCCGATTGGTCCCACCTCCGCGCACCTGACCCGCCCGCCGATTTCTTAACCGCCTTGCCTCCACGCTGTCTCTGCTCACCCGCACCGCCGTCATCACTCACTGGCACACCACCTCCCGCAGCCTCCTGTACCCGATGTCCGGCCGAAGGGGGGGATGGCCGGACGCCGCGGCCACCGATGACCCCCGCAGGAGCCCCAAACCCACCGGGGACCCCCGAGGGGCCGGGCCCGCCTGATCCGACTCCACGCGCCGCGCGGGCCTATCGGCCACACCGGAACTCCCGGTGCGGCCCCCCGCTGAGCTTCGCACTTGAGGGGGATTCCTTCCGGTACCCCCCGCCTTGGGCAATGCGGCGCGCTTAGCCGGGGGGCCCGAAGGGGCCCTAGGGGGACTCCCAATCTGCCGCTGAGCTCTCGGGGAGGGGCCCGGTGAGTAGCGATCCGGGGGTCTAGACCTCCGAGCTCGCCCAGCCTCTCTCCCCGCGGTACCTTGTGACCCAGCCGGACTTGAAAGCATCGGCCCCACGGTCTCCTGGAGCCAATCCTCGCCCCGTGTCGCAGCCTCTGCCCGAAGCTGGGCCATAAGTTTGTCTATAGAAGACATGCTGCTGCTAGCTGACATGCTGCTGGAAACTTTCCCCTGCGCTGTGTTAACTCAGAGGGGCGGGGTCTTCCTTTTATCTAGCCTTCACCCCTCCCCTCTATATTTCCATTAGCCAATAGTTAATCTTCTCTTATTACATACTCTGTTCACTCAGTCATGCCCAGCCCTCCGCCTATGGCATGCTGTCTTTTTGCTCCGGGCTTTTCTTTCTTCCAGAAGCGCATTTGTGAGGTCAGGCACTGATGTTGGATGAGAAGGCCTGGCTCGTAGTCACCGCTCTAATTCATCCCAAAGGTGATCTATTGGGTTGAGGTGCAGGCAAGTCAAGTTCCTCCACCCCAAACTCGCTCATCCGTGTCTTTATGGACCTTGCTTTGTGCACTGGTCCAAACCATTTGGTGGAGGGGGGATTATGGTGTGGGGGGGAGGAGGGGTGATTATGGTGTGGAGGGGGGGTGATTATGGTGTGGAGGGGGGGGATTATGGTGTGGGGGTTGTTTTTCAGGGGTTGGGCTTGGCCCCTTAGTTCCAGTGAAGGGAACTCCTAAGGCGTCAGCATACCAAGACATTTTGGACAATTTCATGCTCCCAACTTTGTGGGAACAGTTGGGGGGACGGCCCCTTCCTGTTCCAACATGACTGCGCACCAGTGCACAAAGCAAGGTCCATAAAGACATGGATGAGCGAGTTTGGGGTGGAGGAACTTGACTGGCCTGTACAGAGTCCTGACTTCAACCCGATAGAATGCCTGAACCAGGCCTTCTCGTCAAACATCAGTGCCTGACCTCACAAATGCGCTTCTTGTAGAATGGTCAAACATTCCCATAGACACCCTCCTAAACCTTGTGGACGTTCTTCCCAGAAGAGTTGAAGCTGTTATATCTGCAAAGGGCGGGGCCAACTCAATATTGAACCCTACGGACTAAGACTGGGATGCCATTAAAGTTCATGTGCGTGTAAAGGCAGGTGTCCCAATACTTTTGGTAATATAGCGTAGATCTGTTTGCGCCCCTGTGCCATAATCTCCACTCCCACGTTAATCGTCTGACCTGGATAAAGTCATTGGTAAATTTGGAAGGGTCATGATGATTGGGAAAGGGTATGTACATAGCGCAAAGGTTTGTATTTATGTAATGGAAGAAAGCAGGACGGCGAGTTGTGCAGCTCATGCCTTGCTCTTCATAGACCTACCTATGGTGAATCCTAATGGCGGCAGAGTCTGGAAACGCACAGCTCCCCTACATGTGGTACTTCCAGCTAGCCGTATGTCACCACTCTGAACACATTACATGCCGCAGAGTTCAAGCAGCGCCGTATTTCAAAATTCAATCAGCCGCTACAGAAGCACCCGGGAGGTATCTCCCAAACAGCGGGGCCCGGGACATCAGACCCCTGCCATTCTGTTACCTGGAGGAAGTAATATGGAACCATTCTGACATAAATCTCTATTAAAATGCATCCCAGCAGTAGATCATATTATTGCCTGAAAACCAGAATTGTCACATGCAGGCGCTTCTTTATGGGTTTGGAATGATATTGCATGTTCCAATATACCGCAAGGGGGGAAGTTGTATGAATGGCTTCCAGGTGGGTTTTTTTTTCTGTCTGTTTACAAAATTCTTTTTTTTTTTCTGGTTGGCCTTTGTACAAATAAAAATTGTGTTGGGGCCCCAAGTCTTCCATTTAGGGTTGCATTCCTTTATCTGGGGAACTTAATATATGCATTGGGAAATATATTTGTTTTGTGTTCCCATTATTTTGTGATATTAATTTCCTCCCGCCCGCGCTATAGTCAAAAGATGGATACTGTGCGGGCCTAAACTTCCGGGAGGGTGTCTATGCATGTCCTCCCGTGCGTGTGCTGAGTGCCTGTCCCCTGGGGTGCATCACTACACTGGGCTCTTCTTAAAGCGGAGGTCCACCCTGAAAAAATGTTTACATTAAAAATCCTAAAAAAATAAATAAAAATGAATAGAAAAAAATAAATAATTTATACTCACCCTAAATGCCTGTTGCTATGCGGAAGTCCCCTAATCTGCCTCAAACGTGCCTCTTCTTGTCTGCCGTGGGTCTCCTTTTGCTTCCTCTTCTTGTGAATGGGGCGCGCTGCCTTCTGGGAACTGTGTGTATCCCAGGAGGCAAGCCGCCCATTCACAAAGCACCGTGCGAGTGGCGCATGCGCAGTAGGAAACGGGCAGTGAAGCCGTAAGTCTTCACTGCCTATTTCCCTTAGTCAGGATGCGGGAGCTGCCAACAGCGATCGATCGCCGTGGCGGGACCGACATCACGGGCGAGTAGGACAGGTAAGTGTCCTTATTAAAAAAACAACAAGATTGGGCACACTTGGTCAAATTTTAAAGCACCACATCCCGTGTAGATAGATATGAGAAGAAGAGGACAATGGGTATGCTCAGTACTCTGGGACTTTTTGAATTACGGTGCTTGATAGAGAAAACACAGAGATAGAATCATAAAAGATTGAATTTTATTACAATACAAGTACAAACATATAAAAAACCATCCTTGTAAATGTGTGGCTCAATGGCCAAAAAGTGTGATTCACTGCTAGGTCGCCACTTGACCAGTTTCGCTACACAGAGCTTCCTCAGGAGTGATTTAGACTATAGCAGATTACACTGAAAGCACAGAATACACAGAATTAGCATAAGGATTGGTTAAATAATTCAAGCATTTGCAATAGATTTATTAGAAAGTGTTGTTAGGGAATGCATTCCAGGCATAACCCCATTAGAATAACATAATTTTTAAAGGAAAATATTAACATACATGTTGTATCATGGCCCATACTGAACATTACGCACATATATCTGGATACATGCACTCACCAATTAGCAGGTTGTTACATCATCAAAAGAGCAGAAGTGAAAGATTTTTCTTTCAAGAACCACAAGTTCAAAAGCAACGGCAATTCCCCAACGGTCATTCAACCATATAGCCACATCCAGCGACCCATCAATAGTGTTGCAACCACAGGGGTAAAAAGCAAAATGAAGCTCAGCCTGAATGCATGGACATGTCCCTCCGGGTGACAGAGGGGGTAATTATGACAAGGTCCTACTTCAAAAGGAGGCCAGATGGATCTACAGATTGTCGGCCCTCAAGTATCCTGGCTTGAATGACGCCTTTAGCTTCAAGCCTTTCTTATAGAGCTCACTCCCATGGAGTGCTTCCCTTTTTTTGTTTCTCTGTTTTTATGTTTCCAAACCTTTTTTGTTCTGTTTCTTCTACAATGTTGTTTACCTTGCATCATGTTTGATACTAAGTGTTAATAATTTCATGCAAAGAATTCTTAGTACATATCCGCCATGCCAATCATTCATTGGCTAATAGAGTTCTCATGGCAAACAAATGTTATAAATAAATTTGCCTCATGGCCCATTCTGCGCTTCTGGAATTCACCAATTTACATTGATTTTTCTTTAATTATGAAAATGAGGTAAATTCTCTAGATTGTTTGTGTATAATAGTTTCACATTGGCTCTTTTCTCCCCAAGCAACGATGTTTTTTAATGGAGACCAAATTTGGAATACATCCATAGATAGTCATTCATTTGACTCTCATTTATTTATCTGATTTTTCCATGGTACATTCTCCCTTTCCATTTTTATCCTTCTACCTTCCTTAGTGCAACCATATGGACGCCCGGGGCCCCCTTTAAGATTCCTGTCAATATGCCAATCGATTGACCACTGGGGTGCCCTTTGCTAGCTGGCCTGTGGTATCTATTGTCCAGTCCCATCTTTGTTTTCCAACTTCCTTTGTAACACACGTCTTCCCATTATTATCTTTTCTTTCCCTTTTACAAGATGGCGCTGGTGAGTTCAGCAGTATGGGGAAAGGTTGGCGCACGTGCCTCTAGGACGTGTGACGTGCCACGCCGTCTGCTGATCAGATGACTCATGCGAAATCCCAATTTCATTGGGCGGCGCATCCGTCAAGCACAGGCTGCTTAATTCGTCCGCGCCGCGGCGATGACATCAGACGCCGCCGCGGCAGGGGTATAAATAGCGCGGTTTCACCGCTGACACTCTGCGGGATCCCTCCCCACACCAGGGGAACTGGACGTATCCTTCCCAGATGGGTGTTTATGTTTAACCATCAACATTGAGGTAGGTTTCTCATGGTTAACCCCCACCCGCTCTGATGATCTTCTGTGTCTTCACAGTGGCTGTGGTGCTTACTATGTCCCCCTATCTCTTGTTTCTGTTTTTCAGCTGACAGTTAGTCTGCAACTTCTCTTCACCTGCTGAGGGTGATATTTACCACTCCCACGCAGGCTACCCCATTTCCATTTGAAAGTCATAAGTGCCATTTTTTCTGGTGCAATTCTACAATACTAAATGAAATCATTACTTCATTGGCATATTGCGTATGATTCCAACTATCCATGCATTCAGGTAGGATTTAGCATCCTTCCCTCTCTCTTTACTCTTGTTTTCTCAAATTAATTTATTGATTTTAGCACTCTGTCCCCTGTATCATTATTATCACTATTTTTACAGGCTGAGCTTCATTTTGCTTTTTACCCCTGTGGTTGCAACACTATTGATGGGTCGCTGGATGTGGCTATATGGTTGAATGACCGTTGGGGAATTGCCGTTGCTTTTGAACTTGTGGTTCTTGAAAGAAAAATCTTTCACTTCTGCTCTTTTGATGATGTAACAACCTGCTAATTGGTGAGTGCATGTATCCAGATATATGTGCGTAATGTTCAGTATGGGCCATGATACAACATGTATGTTAATATTTTCCTTTAAAAATTATGTTATTCTAATGGGGTTATGCCTGCAATGCATTCCCTAACAACACTTTCTAATAAATCTATTGCAAATGCTTGAATTATTTAACCAATCCTTATGCTAATTCTGTGTATTCTGTGCTTTCAGTGTAATCTGCTATAGTCTAAATCACTCCTGAGGAAGCTCTGTGTAGCGAAACTGGTCAAGTGGCGACCTAGCAGTGAATCACACTTTTTGGCCATTGAGCCACACATTTACAAGGATGGTTTTTTATATTTTTGTACTTGTATTGTAATAAAATTCAATCTTTTATGATTCTATCTCTGTGTTTTTCTCTATCAAGCACCGTAATTCAAAAAGTCCCAGGGTACTGAGCATACCCATTGTCCTCTTCTTCTCATGTCCTTATTAAAAGTCAGCAGCTACACTGTTAGTAGCTGCTGACTTTTTTTTTTTTTTGGCTGCACCTCCGCTTTAAAGTGTGTGACGGGAGTCACTTTGGGTGGGGGGCTTGTGGAACCCAGCTTACCTTGGAGAGCTCTGGTAACTCCTTGACCGTCTCCCAAGGCACCTCCTATGTTTAAATAACCCTGTGTCTATTAGGGGCACAGGGTGACCGAGAACCCCAGTCTGATCTGTGCTAGTTGGACTCGCTGTACAGCCACACTGGAATCTTGTATATATGTATATATTGTGTGTTGTCTCATGCTGCTGTGTACTCTTTGCTGGGATCGTTTGGGGTGTGGCTGTGTCCCATTGTTCTGTGTCTGTCTGCCTTAGGAGAAATGTATTATGGGATGGATGTTTTGTATTTGTGTTCCTGGCATGTGGACTGGGGGCAGGGTGGAGAGGGGAAGGGCGGATTCCTCCAACGGCTATCCTTGCTGATTAGACAGTTTACCCCACCCTGAATTCCAAAGGGAGGGGTGATTGTCCCCTGAGTTGTATATCTGTTTGTACATGTGTTTCAATAAAGAGTTTGATGTTTTTCACCCTACATTTGATTACGGCTAATGACTGGGTGAGCTAAGGGGTCTTGGATAGTGCTGGTTCGGGACAAAGGAAGCATTTACGGCAGACATAGTCCTGTTGAGTACGGGGGTCCGTCACAAAGTGATACTAAAGTCTTGTTTTACACAAAAAGTTTTTTTATCCAAGGATGAAGGGGCTCATTAGAAGGCACCACCTCCCCATAATAGAAATATTAGAAATAAAGTGCGAAAATTGAAGTTTTAAGGTGCCAAATTATTAAATTGAAACAAAATGAAAAATGAACAAAATTTTATTATTAAAGACATTAAAAAATGTTAAAATCGACATATGAACATTCATACGGTCGTAGTACATGGTATTTTCAGCTCTACAGGTTTCGCCATCAGCATGGCTTCCTCAGGAGCTTATTATAAAACGTGTGTACAATATCACTATAAACAAAATAAAGAGAAAAACATTAAGTATATTCAATCAACATGGAATATCTAAATTTATAAGGACCATGAAGGTCTATTAAAGATATACAGAAAACACATGTATATATATATATATATATATATATATATATATATATATACAATTAATTATAGGTAATTTGATAAATGAACTCTCACCCAGACTGCAAACACCGCTCCAAAGAACCACCAGAGCCCCAAGTGGACAGTGTCTCGCAGAGTATCAGTGTGTCTTGTTTCACACACCAGACTGAGCATGTGCAGAGTGCCGCCAAGGCTTTGTTCTATCAGCAGATGGATTGGGGACAGTGGAAGAAGGGGAGGTTCAGAGAAGACACGATCAAACAGCCTTTTTATACGATGCAGAGGATTAACCCCTTAGGTTCTACAGTGAGTATAACAAGCATGCTTTACTGCATATACAGACTGGTTTTTATATTGTATTAGTAATACTTTAAGCTCTGGAACAGATGTGTACATTCTATTTGCCTTTAGTAAATCAACCTCTATAAGTCAACCAACACATTGAAAACAATGCACTCCCTGTGTGGCAGATATCTCCTCTCAACAGCTAAAGTAGGTAAAGTGATTGTAAATGTAGTAGCAGCCCCCTCTAGTGGCTAAGCTACAAATATCTATATTTAATACAATATGAAAAACATGGAGGAGCTGGCTTGTAAAAGTGTGAAAGTCACAGAAAAATAAATAAAAAAATGTAAACTCCACAATAATGAAATCCATTACACTTTTAATTTACCGTATTTATCGGCGTATAACACGCACAGGCGTATAACACGCACCCAAAGTTTAGGAGGGAAGTTTAACCACTTCAATACCATGCACTTATACAGCTTCCTGCCCAAGCCAATTTTGAGCTTTCAGCACTGTCGCAATTTGAATGACAATTGCGCGGTCATGCTACACTGTACCCAAACAAATTTTTTATCATTTTGTTCCCACAAATAGAGCTTTCTTTTGGTGGTATTTGATCGCCTCTGCGATTTTTATTTTTTGCACAACAAATAAAAAAATAGCGAAAATTTAAAAAAAAACTAAGTTTTTCTTTGTTTCTGTTAATTTTTTTGGTAAATAAGTACCTTTTCTACTTCAATGACGGGCACTGATAAGGCGGCACTGAAGGGCACTGATAAGGCGACACTGATGGGCACCGATGAGGTGGCACCAATGAGGTGGCACTGATGAGGTGGCACTGATGGGCACTGATGATGGGCACTGATAGGCGGCACTGATGGGCACTGATATGTGGCACTGGTATGCGGCACTGATGGGCACTCATAGGTGGCACTGATTGGCACTCATAGGCGGCACTGATGGGCACTCATAGGAGGCACTGATGGGCACTTATGGGTGGCACTGATAGGTGGCATGGACGGGCACTGATAGGTGGGCACAGATTGGCACGGATGGGCACGGATGGGCACTGATAGGTGGCACTGATGGACACTAGTAGGTGGCATTGGTGGCACTGGTGCCCAGCAATGCCAGCCACCACACATTGTAAAAGTGCCAGTCAGTGCCCATTTGTGGGCACTGATTGGCATATTTTTTTTATGTTTTTTTTTTTTTTTTTTACTACATGTGGATGGCCATGGGGGCCATCCACATGATTGGGGCTTCCCTGGCGGTCCTGGGGGGCTTCCCTGGTGGTCTAGTGTGGGTATCCGAGGGGGGGCTGCGCTGATAAACAATCAGCGCGAACCCCCCCTGTCAGGAGAGCCGCCGATCGGCTCTCCTCTACTCGCGTCTGTCAGACGCGAGTGAGGAAGAGCCGATCAACGGCTCTTCCTGTTTACATTGTGATCAGCCGTGATTCGACACGGCTGATCACGTGGTAAAAAGCCTCAGACGGAGGCTTTTTACTGAGATCAGTGTAGCGGTGGGTCAGACTGACCCACCGCTCCACCGATCGCCGCGATGCGCGCCCCCCCGGGCGCGCAGCGGCTGTTATCCCGCAGGACGTCATATGATGTCCAGGGTGGATAACTGAACCACTTCCCGGACGTCAATCTGCTATTGACGGGGCGGGAAGTGGTTAAGGAAAAAAACGTTTAGAAGGGAAGTTTAAGGAACAAAAACGTACATTTTAAATGCCTATCAATGCAGCCTTATCAGTGTTCATCTGCAGCCTTGCCCCCAACAGTGTCCATCTGCAGCCTTGCCCCCAACAGTGTCCATCTGAAGCCTTGCCCCCAACAGTGTCCATCTGCAGCCTTGCCCCCAACAGTGTCCGTCTGCAACCTTGCCCCCAACAGTGTCCATCTGCAACCTTGCCCCCAACAGTGTCCATCTGAAGCCTTGCCCCTAACAGTGTCCATCTGAAGCCTTGCTTCCAACAGTGTCCATGTGCAGCCTTGCCCCCAACAGTGTCCATCTGCAACCTTGCCCCCAACAGTGTCCATCTGAAGCCTTGCCCCCAACAGTGTCCATCTGCAGCCTTGCCCCCAACAGTGTCCATCTGCAGTCTTGCCCCCAACAGTGTCCATCTGAAGCCTTGCCCCCAACAGTGTCCATCTGCAGCCTTGCCCCCAACAGTGTCCATCTGCAGCCTTGCCCCCAACAGTGTCCATCTGCAGTCTTGCCCCCAACAGTGTCCATCTGCAGCCTTGCCCCCAACAGTGTCCATCTGAAGCCTTGCCCCCAACAGTGTCCATCTGCAGTCTTGCCCCCCACAGTGTCCATCTGAAGCCTTGCCCCCAACAGTGTCCATCTGAAGCCTTGCCCCCAACAGTATCCATCTGCAGCCTTGCCCCCAACAGTGTCCATTTGAAGCCTTGCTTCCAACAGTGTCCATGTGCAGCCTTGCCCCCAACAGTGTCCATCTGAAGCCTAACCCCAACAGTGTCCATATGCAGCCTTGCCCCCAAGAGTGTCCATCTGCAGTCTTGCCCCCAACAGTGTCCATCTGAAGCCTTGCCCCCAACAGTGTCCATCTGCAGCCTTGCCCCCAACAGTGTCCTCTGAAGCCTTGCCCCAAACAGTGTCCATCTGCAGCCTTGCCCCCAACAGTGTCCATCTGCAACCTTGCCCCCAACAGTGTCCATCTGCAGCCTTGCCCACACATCTGCCTGCCGAGGAGGGAACGAGCGCTGCCGAGATAGACAGAGCTGGATGTCCTGTGTACTTGGCTCGTCTCGCAGTCCCGCCCAGTCCCTCCTATTGGCCCGGATCCTATGATGGACATGACACCGGTCCAATGGCGGGAGGTGGGACTGGGCGTGACTGTGAGACGAGCAGAGAGGAGCCGAGTACACAGGACATCCGGCTCTGTCTATCTCGGCGGCGCTCGTTCCCTCCTTACCCTCCGAGGCAGCCGTTCGGCGTATAACACGCACCCACGATTTTCCCCTGATTTTAAGTAAAATACGGTAATTAGGGCGTTCAGTGCAAGAATTATATCACTATCTTTGGAGCAATTTTTCAATTATATTTATTAAGCATATAGCAGCTTCCTTGCAGATAAAATAGTAAAGACGCGGAATGAGACGGCTCCGAGATGAACTGTCCATAAAGACTGAAGGTGTTTCAGTAATGGGCTGTTGATAACAAGTTTGCCATTCATTCTGGATGTCTTTATAGTTCCTTCAACTTAAATGGCAATGGCAGGCTTCTAAGCGTGCCTCTGGTTCTCTATAAGAACGCTATTGATTTCGGCTTTCCTCTTCGTTAATCTAGAATGTGTAAAATAGGAAGTTTGACTGGCAGTTTATGATGTATCGTCGGTACAGGTCAACTGGGTGGTCAACCAGAGATATTTAATTACTGAACAAACTGTCTCATTGTATTGATTTAGCTGTTACGTTCATGAAATATATATTAAAATAACGCTCGCCTCCTCCCCCCCCCCCCTGTGCGCTCTGTTATATCTTGTACCCAGCGTGTATTATTTTATTTTTTTATATTATTTTCCTATCGGGTCTTATTTATTATTTTGCGGCAGATATTTCCTGTAGTGGCGTGTTTACATATATTACCTCAATAAAACCTACGAGAGAATCGCATACACCAAAGTGGAAGAATTAGAACTGTAATGAACAGTGACGGGTACAGATTTTAAAGTTTTATCCACTTGTTATACACTATATTACCAAAAGTATTGGGACGCCTGCCTTCACACACACACACATGAACTTTAATGGCATCCCAGTCTTAGTCCGGAGGGTTCAATATTGAGTTGGCCCCACCCTTTGCAGCTATAACAGCTTCAACTCCTCTGGGAAGGCCGTCCACAAGGTTTAGGAGTGTGTCTATGGGAATGTTTGACCATTCTTCCAGAAGAGCATTTGTGAGGTCAGGCACTAATGTTGGACAAGAAAGCCTGACTCGCAGTCTCCGCTCTAATTCATCCCAAAGATGTTCTATCGGGTTGAGGTCAGGACTCTTTGTAGGCCAGTCAACTTTCTCCACCCCAAACTCACTCATCCATGTCTTTATGGACCTTGCTTTGTGCACTGGTGTGCAGTCATGTTGGAACAGGAAGGGGCCGTCCCCAAGCTGTTCCCACAAAGTTGGGAGCATGAAATTGTCCAAAATGTCTTGGTATGCTGACACCTTAAGAGTTCCCTTCACTGGAACTAAGGGGCCAAGCCCAACCCCTAAAAAACAACCCCCACCATAATCCCCGCTCCCCCCCACACCATAATCCCCCCTCCACCAAATGATTTGGACCAGTGCACAAAGCAAGGTCTATGAAGACATGGATGAGCGAGTTTGGGGTGGAGGAACTTGACTGGCCTGCACAGAGTCCTCCTGACTTCAACCCGATAGAACATCTTTGGGATGAATTAGAGCGAGGGCCTTCTCCTCCAACATCAGTGCCTGACCTTCAGAAATGCTCTTCTGGAAGAATGATCAAACATTCCCATAGACACACTCCTAAACCTTGTGGACAGCCTTCCCAGAAGATTTGAAGCTGCTATAGCTGCAAAGGGTGGGGCCAACTCAATATTGACCCCTACGGACTAAGACTGGGATGCCATTAAAGTTCATGTGTGTGTAAAGGCAGGTGTCCCAATACTTTTGACAATATAGTTTATATGAAAAGGTGTTGATGGGAGCCGATTCCCTGGCTAAGCCATTAATGGCCAACCCATGCCTGTGGATTACTTCACTGCCCTGTGCCTGTTTGTCAGGTCGGGATTTAGATGGAAACATCTGAAGCTTCTCGTAGGGGTTTCGTCTTGCTGTTATGACCATCTCGGGGCTTTCTGAAGAGCTCTTGCACCCTTCAGCAGCTCACTGAGCACATCTCAATATTGAACCCAACGGAATAAGACTGGGATGCCATTAAAGTTCATGTGTGTATAAAGGCCGGCGTCCCAATACTTAATGTAGTGTATTTGTGGGGGCTTCGCTCAAGGTGTAGTGCTTTTCAATGCGTTCAGTCCAGACAGGAAATACTGTTTTAGGGCTTGTTGGCCCATTTTTATTTAAGAAATAAAGTTAAAGGAATCCAATGAAAAAAAAGATTAGCTTTGCAGGGGTTTCCACCGGAAAAGGTGGACACAGGATTAGAGGCTTTGTCTCCTGTCTCTCAGGTGGAGCCCTGAACTACAGACAGGCTCTTGATAATGAAGGCTGTGCATAACTGCACACTCAGTCTGCTGGCCTCCAGTAAGACCTGGACACAAGATTAGAGGCACCAATCCTCCTACAGCAGGACCTCCATCTCCTGGCTCTTCCACCTTGGAAGCTGTACCCTCTTCAACCAGGCAGGGAGCCCTAAACTACAGACAGGTTCTTGTTTATAAAGGCTGTGCATACCTGGTCTCCAAAAAGACCGGGACACAGGGTTGGAGGTAGGGTGACCACGTGTGCCGGATTGCCCGGGACAGTCCCGCATTTTGCAGGTCTGTCCTGGGCACATTCATTCCAGGACAATACAGTGTCCCGGAATGAAACTGATACAGCCACCCCCCAGGCCAATCTGATGCCCCCAAAAAAGGCTGCCACATCACCACTTTACTCACTGACAGTACTTGTCCTGGCCGGAAATGCCTGGAGTAGCACAATCCCCGCCCCCTGCTTGTGATTGGAGAAATCATAAATCCTGCCTCTTGAGTCTAATCACTGTGCTGTGATTCGTTACAGCACAAACTGATTTTTGGGAAGGGAGGGTGTCCCTGAATTGTAGTTTGGAAATGTGGTCACCCTAGTTGGAGGCCAGTAGCGGTGCGTCCATAGTAGGCACAGGAGCGCCGCCCCCTCTCTCCTGCACCCGTCAATCAACAATAGATAGATTCAAATAGATGTCCACGGGGATACCCGCGATCATCTCACGGAGAGGAAGAACGGGGAAATTCTGATGTAAACAAGCATTTCCCCAGTCTTCCTAGTGACAGGACACTGATCACAGCTCCCTGTAATCGGAAGCGGTGATCAGTGTCGTGTCGCACACAGCCCACCCCCCCCCCACAGCTAGAAGCACTCCCTAAGACACACTTAACCCCTTCAGCGCCACCTAGTGGTTAACCCCTTCACTGCCAGTGTAATTTTCACAGTAATCAGGGCATTTTTATAGCACTGATCGCTGTAAAAATGACAATGGTCCCAAAAATGTGTCAAAAGTGTCCGATGTGTCCACCATAATGTCGCAGGCATGATAAAAATTGCTGATCGTCGCCATTACTAGTAAAAAAAAAAATATTAATAAAAATGCCATAAAACTACCCCCTAGTTTGTAGACGCTATAACTTTTGCTCAAACCAATCAATAAACGCTTATTGCGTTTTTTTTATACCAAAAATATGTAGAAGAATACGTATCGGTCTAAACTGAGGAAAAAAAATAGTTTTTTTATATATTTTTTGGGGATATTTATTATAGCAAAAAGTAAAAAATATTGCTTTTTTTTCAAAATTGTCGCTCTATTTTTGTTTATAGCGCAAAAAATAAAAACCACAGCGGTGATCAAATACCACCAAAAGAAAGCTCTATTTGTGGGGAGAAAAAAAGGACGTAAATTTTGTTTGGGAGCCACGTCGCACGACCGCGCAATTGTCAGTTAAAGCGGCACAGTGTTGAATCGCAAAAAGTGCTCTGGTCTTTGGCCAGCGAAATGGTCCGGGGCTTAAGTGGTTAAAGCCCGTGACAGGTGAAGCCTACGTAGGGGAACCAAACTTGGCTCCAGTAGTCCACCTTCCTTCTCTAAGATACACCTCACTCTACCAAACCTTACTAGATTCTACCAGTGGCGGTGCGTCCATAGAGGGCGCAGGAGCGCCGCCCCCTCTCGCTCCTGCACCGCCACTGAAAAACAATACATAGATTCATGCATTGCATAAATCAATGTATTGTATCCGCTGCCGCCCACCATTCAGATGGCCGGCCCCCTGGCGAGCGCCGGCCATCTGAATAACGGCAGCTGGTTGGCTGTGGAAGTGGCTATCAGTGCCAGCGGCTCTGATAGGCTTTCCGATTACAGCCTGAGGGCTGTAATCGGCTTCCAAATAGTTAACCAGGGGACGCATGGGGGGTGCGTTCCTTGGTTAACACTGACACGCATCTCAGCCAATCAGGTTCACTGGATCTGGTTACCGGTAACCTGATTGGCTGATGCGACATTGAGGGCGGGACTACATCGAAGGATCATGGAGGAGGATCCGAGAATGGCTGACCGAGAAAGATAAGTGCCAGGGGGATGGGGGGGGAGCAATCTGGTGGCATTTTAGGGGCAAACTGGCGGCAATTGATGGGCACAGTGGCGACAATGGCATGGCACAGTGGCTGCATTTGGCATGGCGCAGTGGCGACAATTGATGGCCACAGTGGCGACAATGGCATAGCACAGTGGTGACAATTGATGGCATGGCACAGTGGCGACAATTGATGGCACAGTGGCGACAATTGATGGCACAGTGGCTGCGTTTGATGGCATGGCACAGTGGTGACAATTGATGGGCACAGTGGCGATAATGGCATGGCACAGTGGCTGCGTTTGGCATGGCACAGTGGCGACAATTGATGGGCACAGTGGCGACAATGGCATAACACAGTGGCGACAATTGATGGCATGGCACAGTGGTGACAATTGATGGCATAGTGGCGACAATTGATGGCACAGTGGCTGCGTTTGATGGCATGGCACAGTGGCGACAATTGATGGGCACAGTGGCGACAATGGCATAGCACAGTGGCGACAATTGATGGCACAGTGGCTGCGTTTGATGGCATGGCACAGTGGTGACAATTGATGGGCACAGTGGCTGCGTTTGATGGTATGGCACAGTGGCTGCGTTTGATGACATGGCACAGTGGCTGCGTTTGATGGCATGGCACAGTGGCTGCGTTTGATGGCATGGCACAGTGGCGACAATTTTATGGCACAGTGGCGAAAATTTTATGGCACAGTCGCTGCATTTGATGGGCACAGTGGCGGCAATTGATGGGCACAGTGGCGGCAATTGATGGGCACAGTGAGGCTGCAATTGATGTTTTTTTTTTGTTTGTTCGCGTCCCCCCAAAAATTTTGAGTACCAGCTGCCACTGGCATTCTACCCAATGTATATGAGGGTATCTGCCAGGCTTATTGGGTCATTTTCTGTTTAGAGGGACCAAAACTGAAGGAAATATGTTAGCTCCTTCCTACACACAGGCCCAAAGCATGTAAGGGTTGTAGGAAGGGCATAAATATATCAGGAGGGGGGGGGGGGGGTATCTGCTTAATAAATGGGGAAACATGTACCTGGTTTATAGTCAAGGAGGCAGGTACATGTTCCTTCTAGTGTGTCAGCAGAAATACCAACACACCATTTGTAAAAACGAGAGTCGGAGCATCTCTCCAGCTTAATATGAGTTGTCACTCGATGATAGCAGCAGGCACACTCGACTCCTGAATAATTTATACCTTATGAAGATGGCATTAAATAAAAAACCGAAGTGCGACGTGTCCTGCGAGGCACTTCTTTTGTAACAGTCATTCTCAGATACCAATCACAGATTACTTCAAATTTAAATTCCCTTCTAATTACATTACTCAGAAGAGCAAGCACAAGCAGTTTTCTAATTGTAAAAGTAACACCCATGTATCACCGCTTCCCCGGCGCGCGTTTCCCCTCCTCGCGCCCGGTCTTAACGGCGAAGGTTACGATGACAGCTGTGCTGCCAGCTCTCCTGTTTCGGGAAGAAAATTTAGATGATTTTAGCAATCTAACCCATTTGTCTTTGTAAGAAGTAGCCATCTAGAAGATTGCGGCTCATTCCTCACCATAAGACGAGTCTACGGCGGTGCATTATGAGGGGAATACTTCACAGCACACGGGTTTTAAATGTAGCCAGTCTCCCACAGGGAAGTCATTAAGTATCTGCTGCTGTAGTCCAAAGAGACTGACTCCTGAGCGTATGATGTGCGTCCTCCTCATTCACCCCCCACCCGCCCGGCTTTTTAAATATCTCCTCTCTTGCTAGAGTACGTTGTCTAAGGCCAACGTCGCGGGAATACTGGCAGACACAGAATAACAGACCCACGGCTATTTCCAAACAGCACTTTACTTTATGGCACGTCCCCATTACCGAGTCTGCCGGTGGTGGGTTTTGTGGCAGGTCAGCTCCTTATTTTAAACTGACCTTTGAAATCCCAACCGAGTCTTCTAGATATATTATTATAATACAAATTAACCACTTAAGCCCCGGACCATTTCGCTGGCCAAAGACCAGAGCACTTTTTGCGATTCAACACTGTGCCGCTTTAACTGACAATTGCACGGGCCGTGCGACATGGCTCCCAAACAAAATTGACGTCCTTTTTTCCCCACAAATAGAGCTTTCTTTTGGTGGCATTTGATCACTGCTGTGGTTTTTATTTTTTGCGCTATAAACAAAAATAGAGCGACAATTTTGAAAAAAAAGCAATATTTTTTACTTTTTGCTATAATAAATATCCCCAAAAAATATATAAAAAAAAATATTTTCCCCTCGGTTTAGGCCGATACGTATTCTTCTACATATTTTTGGTAAAAAAAAAAACGCAATCCGCGTTTATTGATTGGTTTGCGCAAAAGTTATAGCATTTACAAAATAGGGGATAGTTTTACGGCATTTTTATAAAAAAAATTTTTTTACTAGTAATGGCAGCGATCAGCGATTTTTTTCGTGACTGCGACATTATGGCGGACACATCGGACACTTTTGACACATTTTTGGGACCATTGTAATTTTTACAGCGATCAGTGCTATAAAAATGCACTGATTACTGTGAAAATTACACTGGCAGTGAATGGGTTAACCACTAGGTGGCGCTGTAGGGGCTAAGTGTTCCCCGCATTGTGTTTCTAACTGTAGGGGGGATGGGCTCTGTGTTACATGACACCGATCTCCGCTCCGAGTACACGGAGCGGAGATCCGTGTCATTGTCACTAGGCGGAGCATGGAGATGCTTGTTTACACAAGCATCTCCCCGCTCTATACCTCCGTGAGACGATCGCGGGTATCCCTGCGGCGATCGAGTCTGCGGGACCAGCGGTCCGACTCACGGGGAAGGCAGCAGGGTCGCGAGCACGCCGCCGGCAGCGCGTGCGTGACCCCCACGTTAGGCAGTTAAAGGGGACGTACAGGTACGTGGATGTGCCTGTACGTGCCATTCTGCCGACGTATAAGTACAGGAGGCGGTTGGCAAGTGGTTAATCTTTCTTTTACTTTTTTTTTTTTTTTCTAATTAAGATCCTTTCCTCTGAGCCCACACACCACATAACGAATAATAAGAAAAAAAGAAAAGAAAGAAGAAACTGTTCATTAGAGACACAGAAAGACTTGACCTTGAATGTCCCTGCTCTACTTTCTGCTGCTCACAACTCCACCAGCTTGTACAAGTTGATCCAGTTTTATTCATCTTTATGATTCATGAAATGTTCTTTTCTTCCTTTACCATTAAAGAGAAATTATTTTTTATTTAAATCTGAACTCCTGGTATGGGTTTTATTGCATAGTTACATTGGTGAAGCTTGAACCAATTATGCATCTGCCAGTGGCGTTGCTAGGGGGTGGCTATTGAGGCTATAGCCCCGAATCTGGGGCCCATAGCCTAGAGTCTCTTGCCGCAGGGGTCCCTTCCTAACCAGCGGGTCGTGGCCTCTCTGCAGCCAAGCCACGGGTGCGGCGGGCGGGCTGCATGAGAGAGTGGGGCAGGTGGATGAGAGAAGCGAGCGGGCAGACAAGCAGAGATGACATCATCTCTCTCCGCCTGCCCGCCCCGCATCACCGCTCTTCTGCCCTCACAGCACGGGGCCTCTTCAATGTCAGAGGTGCGGCGGGGAGCAGCGAGATGACATCATCTCTCACTGCCGGCCCCACATCACCGCTCTCCTGCCCTCATTTAGAACTAAATGGACCAGTGCTGCCAGTCTGCCACCAATGCAGTAACAATGCACATTTGGTGGCACTGGCTGGCATGGCAAGTGGCAATCCGCAAATAGTGGCAGGCGATCATACACATCTGGTGGCAGGTGATGTGGCAAGTGACAATCTGCAAATGGTGGCAGGTGACGTAGCAAATGACAATCCACATAAGGTGGCAAGTGACGATCTACATCTGGTGTCAGACGACATGGGCAAGGGACAAGCTGTCTGGTGGCAGGAGATGTAGAAAGTGACACACTCGGGGCTCCCACTGATTCAGCATTATGGTGAGTTGAACCACTTCATTATGTAAGAGAAACAAAATGTTACCCCAGCTCCACTGCCAATATAGAAGTCTATGAACTGTGATCCGGAGCTCTAGCCAGGACGTTCAGGCCCCACAAATACAATACTTGAATCCAAAAGGGCCCGGCAACTCGGATGCTCTTGAATAAAAGTACTTTATTGGTTACATGGATACACGGGTACAGGCTATACGCTGACGTGTTTCGGCTAAGAAGGCGTTTCGGCTAAGAAGGTCTTTGATTAAGTATTCTTAGCCGAAACGCATCAGAATATAGCCTGTACTTGTGTACCCATGTAATCAATAAAGTACTTTTTTTCAAGAGCATCCGAGTTGCCAGCCCTTTTTGATTCAAACACTTCATTATATATTATAATGTAATAATAGAAATAATGCGCTTCAATCACCATGACACTATATCAACCATGGTGCCGTGATGATTGAAGTGCCAACACCAGCCGTTGCCCGCAAAAATTTGCTTACCACCCGTGTGCCCCCTCGGCCTGAAAAAAGGCTGGTGACCGCTGCTATGGGCTCTAGCCCCAGATCTTTTGCAGACCTAGAAACTGCCCTGGCCTCTGCCATACCTGGGGGGGCCAATGTGGAAGCGAAGAATCACTGTAGTAGTAGTCACCTCTACTAGAGGGATCGCCACTGTACTCCAGGTCCGCCATTCACAGAACTCCTTGCATTTTTTCTCAATGACTGTAAGGTATTCTTTGATTGGACCAGGTGGAGAGGTTGGGCTGTGATGTCACGATCTTCACCTTGTCTATTAGGAGAACTCCCAAAGGACTAATTCCTTTTTTTTTATTGTAGCTGCTGACTTTTAAATATTAGGTACTTACCAGTGTTTCCAGTTTTCCCACAGCCAGTTCTTCTTACTGCTTCGGGTCCTTGGCGCCGCCATCTTGGATAAAGAAGTCAGCTGTGGCTTCATGAAGAAACACAGCCGGCAACCCCACTGCATATATATGAACTTGCTTGCTGTGAATGGCGTTGCATCCAATCACATGTCCCAGGAGGCTGTGGGAGGGGAAGGGGTGGGGAAAGGGTTGTCACCCTCATCTAGGCGATGATTGAGGAGGTGGGTACCAATGAAAATCAATACTCCCTCTTGTCCTCCCTCTAAAAAAAAAAAACTGCATTCCAGTTAAAGACTGGGGGAAAGGGGCAAACCAACGGTACTTTACTTTTTGAGCGAAGTTCCACTTTAATTTCATCTCCTCTTTCTGGCTTGTGTAGTTGCTGATTGATGACACCTCAGTGATATCCCAGTCACAGTGGCACAATGGCCACCGAAGCTCTAAGGACAGCTTATTTTGGGTCAATTGAAACCTCTTCAAAGTATACGGGTCCAGAGCAAGTCCAGGTCCACAGCCCGAGAGTCAGGCCCCTGTTGCTCCCTACATCAGTAAAGTTCCAGACTCTTTCTCCCAATCAACCATTAGCACCAGCCAGGGCCGAGACAAGGGGTGGGCAGGAGGGTTGGCTGCCCAGGGCGCAACGGTTTATTGCAGTGATGGGGGCGCTCCCTCACCCTAACCCTAAGGGAGTGGGGGGAGGGGATCTGAAGTTTGGCATCTTTGCCCTGGGCACTGGATGACCTTGTCCCGACACTGGCACCAGCTCATATGCAAAGATGAGCCGTTTACTCTGAGTGTCCCCATCCATTAGATACCAGCCCGCACGCAGGTTCCTCTTTGACAGCCTAAGGAGGAACTACCTTTTTAGGTTGATTTACTAAAGGCAAATAGACTGTGCACTTTACAAGTGCAGTTTCTCCAGAGTTTAGTAAATGAGATGAAGCTTAACTTTGTAAAGAATACCCAATCGCATGCAAGGAAAATAAAGAACAGCATTTGTGCTTGCACATGATTGGAAGATGGAGGTCAGCAGAGCTTCCCCTCATTTTCTAAGCTCTGGAGCAAATGCCCTTGCAAAGTGCACAGTCTATTTGCCTTTAACAAATAAACCTCCATGTGTTTTTTTTTTTTTCATCTTGATGTCTGTCTGTAATATTGTCTTTATGGAATTTCCCATTCTCAAAGACTGGGATTGTCTAATTGGACCCTCTGTGTGGTGGCGCCCCCATGGTCCTGTAAGAAGGAACAACCTATATTTCTCACCTGTTGTTGCTTTCTTATGTTGTGGGACTGGACTTTGGCTGGAGAAATACTAGGCTGTTATATAGGTTGTGGCGCAATAATGGCTTGAGAACCAAGGTGTTTGGTGCTTCATATATATAAGGGATCATCGAGAACCAAGGGCTTGGGTGCTTCATATACAGGCAGTCCCCGAGTTACGAACAGGTTCGGGACTGTAGGTTTGTTCTTAAGTCGAATATGTTCGTAAGTCAGAACAGCATGTGCAGAACGGCAGATACGTTGTTTTCCGATGTTCCGTCGAATGTGCCCGCCGTCGAAAAGGTTCCATTGAATGTGCCCGCCGTCGAAGAGGTCCCATCAAATGTGCCCGTCGAAAAGGTCCCGTCAAATGTGCCCGCCATCGAAAAGGTCCCGTCGAACGTGCCCGCCGTTGAAAAGGTTCTGTCGAATGTGCCCCCCGTCGAAAAGTGGCCACGCCGCCTCCTGTTCGTAAGTAGGAGTCGTTCACAAGTCGGATGTTCGTAACTCGGGGACTCCCTGTATAAGGAATCATGGAGAACCAAGGGGTTGGGTCCTTCATATTTATAAGGGATCATTGAGAACCAAGGGGTTGGGTGCTTCATATATAAGGGATCAGCCAGAAAAAAGGGGTCTGGTGCTTTATATAAGGGATCATCGAAAAATGAGGGGTTTGGTGCTTCATGTATAAGGGATCATTGAGAACCAAGGGGTTGGGTGCTTCATATATAAGGGATCATCGAGACCAACGGGGTTTGGTGATTCATATATAAGGGATCATCGAAAATTGAGGGGTTTGGTGCTTCATGTATAAGGGATCATTGAGAACCAAAAGGTTGGGTGCTTCATATATAAGGGATCATCGAGACAAAAGGGGTTTGGTGATTCATATATAAGGGATCATCGCAAATAGAGGGGTTGGGTGCTTCATATATAAGGGATCATCGAGACAAAAGGGGTTTGGTGATTCATATATAAGGGATCATCGAAAATTGAGGGGTTGGGTGCTTCATATATAAGGGATCATCGAGACAAAAGGGGTTTGGTGCTTTATATATAAGAGATCATTGAGAATCAAGGGGTTTGGTGCTTCATATATAAGGGATCATCTAGAACCAAGGGGTTGGGTGCTTAATATAGAAGGGATCATCGAGTACCAAGGGGTTTGGTGCTTCATGTACAGTACAAGGAATCATTAAGAACCAAGGGGTTTGGTGCTTCATATATAAGGGATTATCGAAAAATAGGGATTTGGTGCTTTTTATACGAGGGATCATCGAGAACAAAGGGATTTGGTGCTTAAAATATAAGGGATCATTGAGAACAAAGGGATTTGGTGCTTTATATACATCGGTTAAAAATAAAACACTAGCGATGGTGGCCCACAACTCTGCAATGCTCCATAGTACTGAACTGCACTAGTCTAATCCAGCCCAAATCTCTAGTGATAGAAGAAGATTAATTAAGATGGATAATCATAGATGTTGCTGTGCTCAGCCAGAAAAAAGGGGTCTGGTGCTTTATATAAGGGATCATCAAAAATCGAGGGGTTTGGTGCTTCATGTATAAGGGATCATCGAGACCAAAGGGGTTTGGTGCTTCATATATAAGGGATCAGCCAGAAAAAAGGGGTCTAGTGCTTTATATAAGGGATCATCGAAAATTTAGGAGTTTGGTGCTTCATGTATAAGGGATCATTGAGAACCAAGGGGTTGGGTGCTTCATATATAAGGGATCATCGAGACAAAAGGGGTTTGGTGCTTTATATATAAGAGATCATTGAGAATCAAGGGGTTTGGTGCTTCATATATAAGGGATCATCTAGAACCAAGGGGTTGGGTGCTTCATATAGAAGGGATCATCGAGAACCAAGGGCTTTGGTGCTTCATGTACAGTACAAGGAATCATTAAGAACCAAGGGGTTTGGTGCTTCATATATAAGGGATTATCGAAAAATAGGGATTTGGTGCTTTTTATAAGAGGGATCATCGAGAACAAAGGGATTTGGTGCTTCAAATATAAGGGATCATTGAGAACAAAGGGATTTGGTACTTTATATACATCGGTTAAAAATACAACACTAGCGATGGTGGCCCACAAATCTGCAATGCTCCATAGTACTGAACTGCACTAGTCTAATCCAGCCCAAATCTCTAGTGATAGAAGAAGATAAATTAAAATGGATAATCATAGATGTTGCTGTGCTCAGCCAGAAAAAAGGGGTCTGGTGCTTTATATAAGGGATCATCGAAAATCGAGGGGTTTGGTGCTTCATGTATAAGGGATCATTGAGAACCAAGGGGTTTGATGCTTCATATATAAGGGATCATCGAGAACCAAGGGGTTTGATGCTTCATATATATAAGGGATCAGCCAAAAAAAGGGGGTTGGGTGCTTTATATATAAGGGATCAGCCAGGAAAAAGGGGTTTGGTGCTTTATATTTAAGAGATCATCAAGAATCAAGGGGCTTGGCGCTTCATATATAAGGGATCATCAAGATCCAAGGGGTTTGGTGCTTCATATAGAAGGGATCAGCCAGAAAAAAGGGGTTTGGTGCTTTATATTTAAGAGATCATCGAGAATCAAGGGGTTGGGTGCTTCATATATATGGGATTATCTAGAACCAAGGGGTTTGGTGCTTCATGTACAAGGAATCATTAAGAACCAAGGGGTTTGGTGCTTCATATATAAGAGATATAAAAGGGAGAAAACTTCTGCGCTGTCTGTGGGCCTACTTAAAGGGACTGAACTAGGGGGCACTGCTGCAGACACCTGTGCGTCCAATCCTAAAAGACAAGTGACAAGTGAAAAAAGTGAAAAATTTGAAAAGTGAAAAAAGTATTTTTTCATTTTTCATATATAAGAGATCATCAAGAACCAAGGGGTTTGTGCTTCATGTACAAGGAATCATTAAGAACCAAGGGGTTGGGTGCTTCATATATAAGGGATTATTGAGAAACAAGGGGTTTGGTGCTTTATATATAAGGGATCATCAAGAACCAAGGAGTTTGTGCTTCATGTACAAGGAATCATTAAGAACCAATGGATTTGGTGCTTTATATATAAGGGATCATCGAGAAACAAGGGGTTTGGTGCTTCATATATAAGGGATCATTGAGAACAAAGGGGTTTGGCGCTTCATTCATGAGAGATCATCCCGGACATCCTCATTACCAGGACTCATATACATTGGACATTTTTGGAGATCACCACCCTGGTACTATGATATCTGAGCTGACAGGACTATAGGGTATTGGTTAAAAATACGACACTAGCGATGGTGGCCCACAAATCTGCAATGCTCCATAATACTGAACTGCACTAGTCTAATCCAGCCCAAATCTCTAGTGATAGAAGAAGATTAATTAAGATGGATAATCATAGATGTTGCTGTGCTTTCCCATTGTTGGTAGCTGAACTAAGGCAAATGTTCTTTTCATGCACAAAAAGCCCGAGGCTTCTCTCGCAAAGCACTTGTTATCGCTTGCCTCAGACGCCAACGTATTTAAGTACATTTCTCTCCTCTGTAAGGTGTAAAAAGATTTTGCATATTTTCAGTAATTTGAGGTAAAAATGCCAAAGCCACGAGATTACAAGCAGATGTTTCCTTACAAAGAAAAAGATGGGAAAAAATTATTTTTAGAGATTGTTCAGAAATAGTCTGTGTGAGAATTGCTCTGTGATAGCTTATGTGAGGAATATCTGATACATTGACAATTGCATGTTTCTAATGTGTGTGATACGTTGTAGTTTGGACCAACAAAAGCAAGGCTTTGTTCTGGTGGAGCCACAATGGAGTGCATCTTCTTTCAAAGGGGCTGATCCATAATAAAGGTATACTGAAAGGCCCATCTTTCTCAACCAGGGTGCCATGGCATCCTGGGGTGCCACTTGGGTTTTTCTGAGTGCCCCGAGCACAGGACCATTTTGCCCTGGATGGGGAGAACCTGATTTGATGTGGGACTCCATCAAGTTTAGGGGGGGAAACCGATGTGTAGGGAGGCCTCTGACTCTGTTATAGGATTGACTCTTTGGTGATGGGGGCTTCTAAGGTTGGGGGGGGGAATTTTGATGCGATGGAGGGACTGTGATGTGATGAGGCCTCTGACGTGAAGGTGGGACTCTCACATGAATGGTTGGGCACTGATGTGATCAGGGAACCTCCAATGCAGTGGTCTCCAAGATGTGGCCCTTTGCTTGCTTTTATCTAGCCCTCGGGGCACTATTTCATTCACTTATACCAACAAAGGGGCACAATTTGTCCCAATGACACCAACATTGGGGCATAATTTGTCCCAATGACACCAACAATGGGGCACATTTTCTCCCAATGACACCAACATTGGGGCACAATTTCTCCCAATGACACCAACAATGGGGCACAAATTTCTCCCAATGACACCAACTATGGGGCACAATTTCTCCCAATGACACCAACGATGGGGCACAATTTCTCCCAATGACACCAACGATGGGGCACAATTTCTCCCAATGACACCAACGATGGGGCACAATTCCTCCCTGACGTGATTACTTTTTTTTTTTTTACTCCCAATGGCCACAGTCTGGCCTCCCTAAAGCCTGAAGATCAGTAAACTGGCCCTTGGTTTAGAAAGTTAAAAACGGAGTTCCAGCCCACAAAAAAAAAAAATGCAAAAGACAGCAGCTGTATCTGTAGCTGTTGACTTTTAATATAAGGACACTTACCTGCCCAGGGATCCCGCGATGTCGGCCCCCTGAAGCTGATTCGTCCATTGGCTCCGGGTCCAGGCATGGCATTGCAAGTAAGGGAAACCGGCAGGGAAGCTTTCAGGCGAGTCGCGCTGCACTTTCTGAATGGCCCTATCGTCTTCTGGGGCATACACAGGTCCCAGAAGGGAGCGGGGGCAGGGCCGCTGATAGGGAGGGACCACCAGCCCTCCTGTAGGGGGCCCGGGCACACAGGGGGGCCCAGACAGCAGGAGGATCGGTGGAGCAGCAGAGAATAAAGAATGACAGGGTCTCTCACCCAACAACTCAAAGCCGGTTTCTCTCCATCTCGCTCCCGCCGGCTTTCAGCTGCTAGGTGAGAGGCTAGGTGAGAAACACAGGGCTGGATTAAGGGGATGCCAGGGTGGGTTGTTATGCCCCCCCTGGCCGGCCGCAGCTGAGCTCCTTCCCCCGCCCCCTCCCCGCCCGCACTCACAGCTGGGATGAGGAGACGGCAGCTTGGAGCCTGGAGCGGTGTGAGAAAAAGTGCCAGCGGGAGGTGTGCTGTGTTTTGTTCTCCCCTACTGTCAGAAGAGCGCTGGTCTTTACAGTACATGAGACCGGATCGCTCTTACTGTAGATCGCATGGCACTGTACACACACCGCCCCCTATCCACATTTGTTGCTGCCGGGAGGTGAGCACTGAGCAGCCTTTGGAGGAGATGGGGGCGCTGTGTGTGTGTGTGTGTGTGTACAGTGCAATGCAATCTACAGTAGGAGCGATCCGGTCTCATGTACTATAAAGACCAGCACTCTTCTGACAGGAGGGGAGAACAAAACACAGCACACCTCTTCCTGGCTGTGTTGGCATTGGCAAATGTAATGGAAATTTGGGGAGGGCGATATGTGTGAGGAGGAAGAATGGGGGGATACAGTGGGGCAAAAAAGTATTTAGTCCGCCACCAATTGTGCAAGTTCTCCCACTTAGAAAGATGAGAGAGGTCTGTAATTGTCATCATAGGTATACCTCAACTATGAGAGACAAAAATGTGGAAACAAATCCAGACAATCACATTGTCTGATTTGGAAATAATTTTTTTACAAATTATGGTGGAAAATAAGTATTTGGTCCCCTACAAACAAGCAAGATTTCTGGCTCTCACAGACCTGTATCTTCTTCTTTAAGAGGCTCCTCTGTCCTCCACTCATTACCTGTATTAATGGCACCTGTTTGAACTTGTTATCAGTATAAAAGACACCTGTCCACAACCTCAAACAGTTACACTCCAAACTCCACTATGGTGAAGACCAAAGAGCTGTCGAAGGACACCAGAAACAAAATGGTAGACCTGCACCAGGCTGGGAAGACTGAATCTGCAATAGGCAAGCAGTTTGGTGTGAAGAAATCAACTGTGGGAGCAATAATTAGAAAATGGAAGACATGCAAGACCACTGATAATCTCCCTCGATCTGGGGCTCCACGCAAGATCTCACCCCGTGGGGTCAAAATGATCACAAGAATGGTGAGCAAAAATCCCAGAACCACAGGGGGGGACCTAATGAATGACATGCAGAGAGCTGGGACCAACGTAACAAAGGCTACCATCAGTAATACACTACGCCGCCAGGGACTCAGATCCTGCAGTGCCAGACGTGTCCCCCTGCTTAAGCCAGTACATGCCCGGGCCCGTCTGAGGTTTGCTAGAGAGCATTTGGATGATCCAGAAGAGGATTGGGAGAATGTCATGTGGTCAGATGAAACCAAAGTAGAACTGTTTGGTAGAAACACAACTCGTCGTGTTTGGAGGAGAGAGAATGCTGAGTTGCAACCAAAGAACACCATACCTACTGTGAAGCATGGGGGTTGCAACATCATGCTTTGGGGCGGTTTCTCTGCAAATGGAACAGGACGACAGATCCATCTACATGAAAGAATGAATGGGGCCATGTATCGTGAGATTTTGAGTGCAAACCTCCTCCCATCAGCAAGGGCATTGAAGATGAAACGTGGCTGGGTCTTTCAGTATGACAATGATCCCAAACACACCGCCCGGGCAACGAAGGAGTGGCTTCGTAAGAAGCATTTCAAGGTCCTGGAGTGGCCTAGCCAGTCTCCAGATCTCAACCCCATAGAAAACCTTTGGAGGGAGTTGGAAGTCTGTGTTGCCCAGCGACAGCCCCAAAACATCACTGCTCTAGAAGAGATCTGCATGGAGGAATGGGCCAACATACCAGCAACAGTGTGTGACAACCTTGTGAAGACTTACAGAAAACGTTTGACCTCTGTCATTGCCAACAAAGGATATATAACAAAGTATTGAGATGAACTTTTGATATTGACAAAATACTTATTTTCCACCATAATTTGCAAATAAATTCTTTCCAAATCAGACAATGTGATTGTCTGGATTTGTTTCCACATTTTGTCTCTCATAGTTGAGGTTTACCTATGATGACAATTACAGGCCTCTCTCATCTTTCTAAGTGGGAAAACTTGCACAATTGGTGGCGAACTAAATACTTTTTTGCCCCACTGTATGGGCTGGGAGGAGAGATTGGGGGGGGGGGGCAGGGGGGTAATTTAGAGGGGGTTGTGCTAGGAGGGGGGATTTTTGTTTGGAAATTTGTGCACGGGGGCCCCGTTAGGTAGGCTGTACGGGGCCCCGTGATTTCTATAAGCGGCCCTGGCGGGGGGTGGGGGAGAGGAGGGGGGGCCGATGCAAATGCCGAGATGACGTACCATACCGCGGCGAGGTTAGAACGGAAGTCCTGCTGGAGAAGGAAAACAAAAAAAGGTACAAAACGGCACATAAAAAAAAAAAGGATATCCAGAAACGGGGGAGGGGGGGGAGCTTTGATCGATTGGTTAAGACCTGGTTTCAATTTAGCTTGGAACTACAGTACGCTTTAATATCAGTTGAGCGTAGGTGAGTTGCGGCGGGAGAAAAACTGGCAGTTCCAGATACAATTCCAGTTTTGACATTGAAGACCAACCAACCATCGCCCGCCGCCTTTCCGTGACAATTGTTTCAAATCAGTGAAAAATGAAGAACTCTCAGCTGGTTAAATAAAACAAGATATTGTGTTGTAGCTTTTCATTATTTATGTCACGAGCCGACTTCGCTTGGCTGTGTCTATCTTTCCGCGCGTTGCAGTGTTTTTTTTATTTTTTTTTGTGATTCCTTTTCGAGTCGTCTGGAGTTCCGCTCTCTCCTAGACACACAATACATTAGCACCTTCACAATGGATATTTTCCTTGTCACCGCTTTGCGTATAATTTCCATAATCACACCTGACGCCCCCAAAATATTCCCGGACAGAGCTCAGAAAATCACCGGAGTCAGACAATTGACAAGCCTCAAAATTTCTGCTGGTGTCTGAATTTTGGGCCCCCTTTGGTTTGCTGACGCCAGCGTGGAGACATATCAGGCGTATCGGAATGAGATGAGACAGTGAGCTGGGATTCGGTAGGCAAAACCTGAAGAAAGTAGCCCCTGTGTTACTCATGCTGGAGGCCAGGCATATGCAAATTTAATAAAAAATAGAATGCGGCAGCACTTTGGTGACTAAAATACCTATTGCATTGCAAAACGTACATATCCCGAAATAGTTTGTAAATTATTGCAGAGGCTTACAAAAATTGTAACTCCTATTTCATGTGATTTATTTAACTACTTGACCCCTGGAAGATTTACCCCCTCATGACCACAGAATTTTTTTCTTTACGGCACTGCGTTATTTTAACTGACAATTGCGCGGTTGTGCGACGCTGTAGACATTTATACAATTTTTCCCCCACAAATAGAACTTTCTTTTGGTGGTATTTGAGCACCTTTGCGTTTTTGTTTTCTTTTTTGCGCTATAAACATAAAAAAAATTAAGATTTTGAAAAAAAAAAAAAAAATTATTTTTGCTTTCTGCTATAAAACATATCCAGTAAAAAAAAAAGTAAAAATCGAATTTCTTCATCAATACAAAAATGTCAGCCATGCCAAACGAGTGAGCCCCTGTGGGCACTATGCAGAAGGGCAGTTGCTTGGCACAGCACCTGTAAGACCTTGGCCATCATTGTAGCAGCTCAGGTTTCCACAGATATCACATATGCACTTACACTGTGCCAAGATGGACCAATGTTCGTATGGAAAATACATAATCTCGGAGTTTAGCTTTAATTTAAAGTGACCCATGCTATTTATCTTAGAGGAAATCTTCTGTCCCGGTCTGAAGATAGGGTGGGAAACCAGTATCTATAGCAGTGGAGAGACTCCCACTGACCAGCAGGATAGGTATACAAGCAGGTCACCCTGGCGAACGACGCGGGCTCACCCGAGGTGCGGGTTCTAAGCACTAACCAGCGTTTACCAGAGCTCCTGATAGTGAGAATGGGTTTTGCTGCATGTTAGTACCAGGTCGCGGTCCTCAGGATCGCCCCACCAGGAGGTGAGCAAGCTGGGGTCCAGTAGTTGATGTAGCAGGTAGGGATCAACAGAAGCGTAGTCAGTAAACAAGCCAAAGACCGGTAACTAGTGGTTGCAGGTTGGGATCAAGTAGAAGCGTAGTCGGTAAACAAGGCAAAGGTCGGTAACAAGTGGTTGCAGGTTGGGATCAAGCAGAAGCGATATTCACCAAAGCTCCTGATAGTGGAGATGAGTTTTTATGCGTGTAAGTACCAGGTCGCGGTCCTCAGGATCACCCCACCAGGAGGTGAGCAAGCTGGGGTCTAGTAGCAGATATAGCAGGTAGGGATCAAGCTCAAGTGTAGTCAGTAAACAAGCCAAAGGTTGGTAACTAGTGGTTGCAAGTTGGGATCAAGGGGAAGCATGGTTAGTAAACAAGCCAAAGGTTGTTAGCAAGTAGTTGCAGGTTGGGATTAAGCAGAAGCATAGTCAGTAAACAAGTCAAAGGTCGGTAACAAGCGGTTGCAGGTTGGGATCAAGCAGAAGCGTAGTTGAGGAACAAGCCAAAGGTTGGTAACAAGTAGTTGCAGGTTGGGATCAAGCAGGAGCATAGTCCAGTAGTTGCAGGTTGGGATCAAGTGGAAGCATAGTCAGTAAACAAGCCAAAGGTTGGTAACTAGTGGTTGCAGGTTGGGATCAAGCAAAAGCATAGTCAGTAAACCAGTCAAAGGTCGGTAACAAGTAGTTGCAGGTTGGGATCAAGCGAAAGCATAGTCAGTGAACAAGCCAAAAGTTGTTAGCAACTAGTTGCAGGGTGGGATCAAGCGATAGCGTAGTCAGTTAGTCAGTAAACAAGCCAAAGGTTGGTAACAAGCGGTTGCAGGTTGGGATCAAGCGGAAGCATAGTTGAGGAACAAGCCAAAGGTTGGTAACAAGTAGTTGCAGGTTGGGATCAAGCGGAAGCATAGTCAAGTAGTTGCAAGTTGGGATCACGTGGAAGCATACAGTAGTCAGTAAACAAGCCAAAGGTTGGTAACTAGTGGTTGCAGGTTGGGATCAAGCAGAAGCATAGTCAGTAAACCAGTCAAAGGTCGGTAACAAGTAGTTGCAGGTTGGGATCAAGCGAAAGCATAGTGTGAGGGGGTTAACTCGGCAGCGGGTGTGTGTGACCCCCTGGATGGGTTCACCACACAAAAACAGGCACAGCAGACAGAGTTTGTAGTTGCAAAAACGAAAGGTGCGGTTTATTCAAACTATTTACAAGGGAAAAACAGCAAAACAAAAAGAAACATGAAAAGAAATCCTGGTCAACTTGACCGCTCACTACACATGTTTGTGTCCCTAACTAACAACTGGGTACAGCCTTGTGCTGTCCCAGTCCCTAGCTCCCTGCTTTTTTGAAGTTCCTACAATAACCACACAGGCTTTGGCTCACCGCACAGAGATTACACTCCCCAGACTATCCACACAGATCCTGTTCCAGGTTGGAGCATCTCCCTTAGCATGCTGAGAGTTCTTGTAGAGGCCTCAATGAGCCACTTGATTCAGCTGGGCCCATTAACTCTTCCCCTGCAAGACTCCCAGCACTCCCCCTAGTGGTATAAATCGGCATAAAGCCTGAATCTAGGACATATATACATTCCATCCTGGATCCAACCTGGTGATTTTACCTGCCTGCTGTCACATACCCCCCCTCTTGTTTTAACCTTGGGGTTGGAACACAAGCAATCAGGCATGCATGTACTCGAGACAAAGCATCCACATTCCCCATTTGAACGCCAGGGCGATGCTTTACCGTAAAGTTGAATTCCTGTAGGGCCAGGAACCACCTATTCACTCTTCTATTTGTCTCTTTGTTTTGAGCCATCCACTTTAAAGGAGCGTGATCAGTAATCATGTCAAAGTGCCTACCTAGCAGATAGTACCGAAGGGAATCTAGAGCCCACTTCACCGCTAAACACTCCTTCTCAATCGTGGCGTAATTTACCTCATTGGACTTCAATTTCCTGCTGAGGTAAATGACTGGGTGCTCTTCCCAGTTCCAGACCTGGGACAATACTGCTCCTAACCCAACGTCTGATGCATCACTTTGTACGACTGAGCCCTCGTACACACGGCCGAGATTCTCGTTGAAAAAAACATGTCGTTTTTTTCGACGAGATTCTTGGACAAGAAACTTGTCCCGGCCGAGTGTACACACGCTCGTTTCAAAGAACCCGCGGTTCTTTGAATGGAGCGTACGCGGTGACGTCATCAACTACGACGAGCATGCGCTCGTCACATTCGATGCCGTCGCCGCCATCTTGGTATACCCTACATATGCCTAGGAAGCTACCGCGCATGCGTCGAATTCATTTCGAACATGCGCGGGCTTCCGGGAGGACAGGTAAGTGTACACACACTCACTTTTCTCGTCGAGAAACATGCCGAGGAGAATCTCGACGAGAAAATAGAGAGCAGATTCTCTATTTTCTCGTCAAGGTTTCTTGTCGGTTTTCTCGACGAGAAACCCGATAGCCGCATACACACGACCGATTTACTCGGCAAGACCTCTCTGCCAGCAAGTTTCTTGCTGGTTCTTGCCGAGAAAATCGGCCGTGTGTACGAGGCCAAAGTCCCTAGAGAAGTCTGGTGAGTACAACACTGGCTGGCTACATAAGGCTTTTTTTAAGAATTGGAATGCTGCCTCAGCCTCTGGGGTCCATCTAACCATGACAGACTCTTTCCTTTTTGTCAGGTTGGTTAGGGGCACAGCCTGAGAAGCAAAGTGGGGAATGAATCGCCGATAATAACCGGCGATTCCCAGAAAGGCTCGTACCTGCTTCTTGCTGTTGGGACGTGGCCAATTCTGTATGGCCTCGACTTTGTTGACTTGGGGTTTTATTACTCCCCTCCCAATGGTGTACCCAAGATATTTAGCCTCCTCCTGCCCAATGGTACATTTCTTGGGGTTGGCCGTAAACCCAGCTTCCCGGATAGAGTCTAGGACTGCTTGCACTTTTGGCAGATGTGAGGCCCAATCTGTGCTGTAGATAATTACATCATCCAGGTAAGCCGCGGCATACTTCTGATGGGGCCTCAGTATCTGGTCCATTTTCCGCTGGAATGTGGCCGGCGCATTCTGTAATCCAAACGGCATTCTTTTATATTGGAACGCCCCGTCTGGGGTTACAAATGCGGTTTTCTCCTTGGCCGACTTGGCCAGGGGAATTTGCCAATACCCTTTTGTGAGATCAAGAGTTGTCATGTATCGGGCTGTTCCCAGCCGGTCGATCAACTCATCTATACGTGGCATGGGGTAGGTGTCAAATTTTGTAACTTTGTTCAGTTGTCGAAAATCGTTACAAAATCGCCAGCTCCCATCCGGTTTAGGCACTAACACAATGGGACTTGACCAATCACTTTGGGACTCCTCTATCACCCCTAACTTAAGCATTTTCTGTACTTCCTCACGTATTGCCTCCCGTCGGGCCTCTGGGATCCGATAGGGTTTTAGTTTCACCCTTTCACCGGGCGGGGTAATAATATCATGCTTTACGCCAGACGTTTGACCCGGCAGCTCAGAGAAAACCTCCTTGTTGCGAAGCACAAACTCTTTAACCTCCTGTTGTTGGGGGTTTGACAAGGTGACTGCTATTCCAACCTCAGGAATCCCGCAATCAGAGTGAGCTGGTGACAAAGTTTCCGCGACTAGGGATTCACTATCCCTCCAGGCTTTCAACAGATTAACGTGATAGATCTGTTCGGGCTTTCGCCTTCCTGGTTGTCTGACCTTGTAATTCACTTCGCTCACTTTTTCCATTATCTCATAGGGGCCTTGCCATTTGGCGAGGAATTTGCTTTCAACAGTAGGGACAAGTGTCAATATCCTATCCCCCGAGGAAAAGGTACGGGTCCTGGCTCCACGGTTGTACACTCTCTGCTGTGCCAACTGCGCTTGGGCCAAATGTTCCTTTACGATTGGCATTACCTGTGCAATTCTATCTTGCATCAGGGCGACATGCTCAATCACACTCCTGTGGGGAGAACTCTCACTTTCCCAGGTTTCCTTGGCGATATCCAACAGCCCTCTTGGGTGTCTCCCATAAAGTAACTCAAAGGGTGAGAAACCCATAGAGGATTGGGGTACCTCCCTAATAGCAAACATTAAATAGGGAATTAGACAGTCCCAATCCTTTCCATCTCTATCCACCACTTTCTTTAACATTTGTTTTAGGGTTTTGTTGAATCTTTCAACCAACCCATCTGTTTGGGGGTGATACACAGATGTACGCAATTGTGTCACTTTGAACAACTTACACAGCTCTTTCATAACCCGGGACATAAAGGGTGTACCTTGGTCCGTAAGCAGTTCTTTACAAATACCCACACGGCTAAAAACAAGAGATAGCTCTTTGGCTATGGTTTTGGCCGAGGTATTTCGGAGAGGAATCGCTTCCGGATAACGGGTGGCATAGTCCATTATAACCAAGATGTACTGGTGCCCCCTAGCGGACTTCATTATCGGACCTACCAAATCCATTGCGATCCTCTCAAAGGGGACCTCAATGATGGGAAGAGGTACCAGCGGGTTACGGAAATGTGGCATCGGTGCCGACCTCTGACACACAGGGCAGGAGGAACAATAATTTTCTGTTTCCTTCATGACCCCAGGCCAATAGAACCTCTGCAATACTCTCTCCCGAGTTTTCTCTGTCCCCAGATGACCTCCAAGAATGTGCCCATGGGCCAACTCTAACACCAACTTCCTGTAAGGTTTGGGCACCACAAGCTGCTCAATGGTTTCTTCTGCCCTTTTAGCCACCCGATACAGTAGGTCCTTTTCCACGATGAAGTATGGGTAGGTGCAGGTCTCATCTGGGTTCACTAACTCGCCATCTATTTCCACTACGTTTTCCCGTGCCTTTATTAGGGTGGGGTCTTTTAACTGTTCTGTGGCAAAATTTTCCTTGTGAACCTCGAGATCAGAAAACTCCACAGACGGCATGTTTTCGTCTGAGGATGTTGGCTCCTCCCCAGTTTCTCGAATCTCCCCTGCCAATACCGACAAGGGAAATTCTGGAGAGTCCTCACCACTCTCAGAGGAATTCTGGCTATCACATTCCTGGTATATAGGGGCACCAGTGGGGGGCTCAGGACAATCCCATAGTTCCCAGAACTTTGGAAAATCCCTTCCCACAATGGCATCATGAGGCAAGTGAGACACTAGTCCCACCCGATGAGAGAGGGTACCTTTGGGGGTCTCAAAACACACTGTAGTCACCGGATACTCTCGGGTGTCCCCATGCACACAAATAACAGCTACCTTGTTATTCCCAGAGACCTCTGTAGTAACTAATTCAGCCTTTACCAGTGTCACCAGGCTACCTGAATCCAGCAACACAACAACATTTCTACCATTAATACACATTTTGCATAAATGTTTCTCAGTTCCCCGAATGGCAGTGCATGCGACTGACGTCTGTCCCTTAGAAAGTCACATTGCATGGGTTCATCCACAACCGGGCAATTTGCTGCAATATGTCCCTCTTGTCGGCAGCGGTAAAAAACAATCCTTCTTGCTGCCTCTTGAGCCCCTGACTTCCCAGGCTGTTCTCGCCAAACCTTGGGTAGAACTCCCACCCTCTCACTCTCTCCACCCTCACCCCTTGGAATCATCTTACCCGCCACTGGGGATGGTCTGGTCTTAGGGTGGAAAGTCCGTGAGTCTCTGGAAGAGGCAGTCAGGTTCTCTGTAGCCAAGTACTTCTCTACTCGATCCACAAGATTATCGGCCGTTTCTGAGTCTCCATGGCTTACCCACTTTTGGATGGCAGTAGGAAGAGCTCTCAAGAAACGATCCATCACAACACGTTCCACAATCTTTGGTGCGGACAAAGTCTCTGGCTGTAGCCACTTCCTGCTCAGGTGAATGAGATCATACATTTGAGACCTGGGGGGTTTTCCAAGGCGGAAAGTCCAGTTATGCACACGCTGAGCCCGGACGGCCAGGGTGACACCCAGCCGTGCCAATATTTCATTTTTTAGCATCATATAGTCTTTTGCTTGGTTAGGCTCTAGGTCATAGTAAGCTTTCTGTGATTCACCAGTTAACAGAGAAGCCACCAGTCCAGCCCACTGCTCCTTAGGCCACTTTTCTCTTTCAGCAGTCCTTTCAAATGTGGTCAAAAACACCTCTGGATCATCCTCTCCAGTAATTTTTGTCAATAAACGACTCACCCCAAAGGACGCGGTATTAGTGGAACGACTTGCCTCACTGGTCTCCGGATGTTGCTGCATTAACGTTTCCATTTGTTGTAGTCTCTGCTCTTGCTTCTGTAACAGGTCTATGAAGCGGGCCTCAGATTGCTGCTGGGCTTGTTGCTGAGCTTGCTGCTGGGCTGCGAGGCTCTGTTGCAAAGTTGCATTTGTCTGCTGCTGGGCTGCAAGGCTCTGTTGATAAGCTTGCTGCTGGGATGCGAAGCTCTGTTGTTGAGCTGCAAGGCTCTTTTGCAAACCTGCATTTGTCTGCTGCTAATTGGCATTTGCTAGAGCCAGCTGTTTCAGTATCTCCTCCATGCTGGCCTTAAAAAACTGCCCGCATTCTCCACCAACTGTGAGGGGGTTAACTCGGCAGCGGGTGTGTGTGACCCCCTGGATGGGTTCACCACACAAAACAGGCACAGCAGACAGAGTTTGTAGTTGCAAAAACGAAAGGTGTGGTTTATTCAAACTATTTACAAGGGAAAAACAGCAAAACAAAAAGAAACATGAAAAGAAATCCTGGTCAACTTGACCGCTCACTACACATGTTTGTGTCCCTAACTAACAACTGGGTACAGCCTTGTGCTGTCCCAGTCCCTAGCTCTCTGCTTTTTTGAAGTTCTTACAATAACCACACAGGCTTTGGCTCACCGCACAGAGATTACACTCCCTAGACCAGGGATATGCAATTAGCGGACCTCCAGCTGTTGCAGAACTACAAGTCCCATGAGGCAT
Source organism: Rana muscosa (assembly GCA_029206835.1). Lineage (NCBI taxonomy): Eukaryota > Metazoa > Chordata > Amphibia > Anura > Ranidae > Rana > Rana muscosa. Next base: position 90,494,554 of record CM055124.1, on the reverse strand, counting down.
AGCAAGACTCTGACAGCCACAAGCATGACACCCAGAGGCAGAAGCATGATGGGACTTGTAGTTTTGCAACAGCTGGAGGTCCGCTAATTGCATATCCCTGCCCTAGACTATCCACACAGATCCTGTTCCAGGTTGGAGCATCTCCCTTAGCATGCTGGGAATTCTTGTAGAGGCTTCAATGAGTAACTTGATTCAGCTGGGCTCATTAACTCTTCCCCTGCAAGACTCCCAGCACTCCCCCTAGTGGTATAAATCGGCATAAAGCCTGAATCTAGGACATATATACCTTCCATCCTGGATGCAACCTGGTGACTTTATCTGCCTGCTGTCACAATAGTCAGTGAACAAACCAAAGGTTGTTAGCAACTAGTTGCAGGGTGGGATCAAGCGAAAGCATAGTCCGTGAACAAGCTAAAGGTTTTTAGCAACTAGTTGCAGGGTGGGATCAAGCGATAGCGTAGTCAGTTAGTCAGTAAACAAGCCAAAGGTTGGTAACAAGTGGTTGCAGGTTGGGATCAAGCGGACGCGTAGTCAGTAAAGAAGTTAGAGGTTGGTAACAAGTAGTTGCAGATTGGGATCAAGCAGAAGCATAGTCAGTAAACAAGCCAAAGGTCGGTAGCAAGTGGTTGCAGGTTGGGATCAAGCGGAAGCGTAGTTGAGGAACAAGCCAAAGGTCGGTGACGAGTGGTAGCGAAGATACGGAGGGCAACAGGAGTGCCAAGAGCGAGATATTGGCTGGACAGAGAAAAATAATCTGGCAAACAGGAAGTACAGAGACATGGCTTAAATCAGTTCAAGGTTCAAGAGAAATAAGGTTCAAGGCAAGATCCTTCAAGAAATTATCCAGTGAACTGTTCAGCATCTCAGTGACTCAGCAAGAAGAGCTACTACCAGACACAGCCGAGGTCCTGGGTTCAGGTCCAGGCACCTGATAACATAGCTTATCACCAGTAAAGAGCGCTAACTGCATTATATTCTGTTGTCAACGTCTGCCTACTTCTCATTTTACAAAATGTTCTCCTCCTTATGGCAGAGCATGGCTTCCTAGTTCCTTCTTTCAGACCTTCCCACTTTCAGCCCCTATTTTTCTCTTTGTGTTTAAGAATTTTTCAGAAAATTGCCTATAATTCGACCTGAGAGCTTGAGCGTGTTGGAGGAGGCAATTGGGAAGCCATTGGCCAATTTTATTTCGTAATGGAGACTCAATTGGGTATTATACGATTGATCAGCTGAAACTCATGTGGATTACAAAATGTTATTCCCTGCTATTCTCACCACCATTAGTATATAAAAAAAGTACTCACCGGAAATTTCTTCCACTGGTTCTGGTATTGGCTATAAATAGCCCCTTCTCACCGCTCAGCACTGAAAAACGGTGCGAAGAACGTAGACTTGGAATCGCTCTTCAATTTGAGCTAAAACAGAGTTATTATCCGGCTGTGTGTGGTGGAAGTTGGAGAGGACGTGGAAAGAGATTCCGCCGGTTGGAGGCAAACGGAGCACAAAACCGGATTTATGGCACGGAAACCGCTCATGTACCTAATCTGTGCCGCGAATTAACGCTGACAAAAGGGTCTGTTTTAGCATTGTAAACGCACATTTATTGCCGGGAGGAGAACTTAGAAAACCTGGAGGGATAAAGCGCAGCCCGAGCCGGCTCTCCGCTTTCCATTACACACAACTATCTAGATTTGAAGATATTTTCGTGTTTACCGAGTGAGGAGGTGAATGTCAAATATCTGCTTTTCACACACAAGATTTTTCATTCCTCGCAGCTGTGCGGGAAAATAGTTATTTGACCAGAATTTGACTCACTTCCAGAAGCAACTCATGTAAGACGCAATGAATATTTAACAGTGGAAAAGGAGATTGTCAGATTTTTTTTGGGGTGAAATGTACAAACCGCTCCGGGAGGGGGGGAGGAGAAATCTCATTAAAATGGATTTGATTTTTCATTTTTTTTTCTTTTTACTTTTTAAAGCCGAAACCCGGGCGATTGATATACATTTTACACGCTTGCATTTTGGGCCAGCTTGGTGCGATGGAAATATAAAGTTGTGAAAGCGGCACACGCGCGCGCTTGGGGACACAGAAATATTTTATTTAACACAGAATAAAAGTTTACAGGTGTGCTCCCACCGCTTACGCATTTCAGCGCCGTGTGGGCCTTAACCACTTGCTTACCGGGCACTTTTACCCCCTTCCTGCCCAGGCCAGTTTTCAGCTTTCAGCGCTGTCACACACTTTGAATGACAATTGCGCTGTCATGTAACACTGTACACATGTGAGATTTTTATAATTTTTTTTTTCAAACAATAATAACTTTCTTTTGGTGGGTTTTAATCACTGCTGTTTTTTTTTTGCTAAAGAAACATAAAAATACCGAAAATCTTGAGAAAAATAAAAATAAATTTCCTAGTTTGTTATAAAATTTTGCAAACAGGTCATTTTTCTCCTTCACTGATGTGCGCTGATGAGGCTGCACTGATAGGCACTGATGAGGCGGCACTGATGGGCATTGATGAGGCTGCACTGATGAGGCTGCACTGATGTGCACTGATGAGGCTGCACTGATGTGCACTGATGAGGCGGCACTGATGGGCACTGATGAGGCTGCACTAATGGGCACTGATGAGGTGGCACTGATGAGGTGGCACTGATGGGCACTGATGAGGCGGCACTGATAGGTGGCACTGATGGGCTCTGATAGGCGGTACTTAAATGCTCTGATAGGTGGCACTGATAGGCAGCACTGATAGGCGGCACTGATAGGCAGCACTGATAGGCACTGATAGGTGGCACTGATAGTCAGCACACAGGTGACACTGATGATAAGGAACTGATGGGCACCGATAGGTGGCACTGGTGGTTACTGATTGGCAGTACTGGTGGGCACTGATTGGCTGCACTGGTGTGCACTCATAGGTGGCACTGGTGGGCACTTATACGGGGTACTGCTTTGCACTTATTAGCAGCACTGACGAGCACAGATAACAGGCTTCTGTTTACTTCCGTGATCAGCTGTCATTGGCTGACAGCTGATCGCGTGGTAAAGGGGCGTGATGTGATTGGCCCTTTACCCTGTTCTGTGATCAGCCGAGTCCAAAGGTGCAGTGTACAGCAGTGACACCACTGCAGTTGGCAACCCTGAGTGGCAGTGTGGCCCCCTCTTTCCCACTCTGGTGCGGCACCATTGTGTAATTGCAGCGCGCCTCGCTCATGTGAAGTGGGAAACCAGCTGTGAAGTCGCAAGGCTTGGGGGGAGTAGGTCGAAGATGTGGGGCGGGTGTTGGCGGGGGGGGGGGTTGGTGACCAGATGTTCATCCCGAGAGACATCCCAATACACCAAAGAGACATTCCATATAGCAAAGATACATCCCCAATCCAGCAAAGATGGCCCCAGACCAGCAAAGAGACGGCCCCAGACCAGCAAAGAGACATTCCCAGTCCAGCAGAGAGACATCCCCAGACCAGCAAAGAGATGGCCCCAGACCAGCAAAGAGATGGCCTCAGACCAGCAAATAGACAGCCCCAGACCAGCAAAGAGACGGCCCCAGACCAGCAAAGAGACGGCCCCAGACCAGCAAAGAGACGGCCCCAGACCAGCAAAGAGACGGCCCCAGACCAGCAAAGAGACGGGCCCAGACCAGCAAAGAGACGGGCCCAGACCAGCAAAGAGATGGGCCCAGACCAGCAAAGAGATGGCCCCAGACCAGAGAGAAAGAAAGAAAGAAAGAGAGAAAGAAAGAAAGAGAGAAAGAAAGAAAGAGGGATGGAGGTACAGCAGGCCCAGATCCTACACCACAATAGAAATTCGTGTATTCCAGAAAGTTTAACAAATCAGCAGATAAAGATTCTCCAATCACCTGGTGTCGGCGCTTCAATCATCCCGGCACCATGGTTGTTATGGTGTCAGGATGATTGAAGCGCATTATTTCTATTATTACATTGTAATATAGAATAAAATTATTCAGCTCACCATAATGCTGAATCAGTGGAAGCCCTGAGTCCCTCCTTACACCAGGCATTCCCAGCGGAGTCCCCCTTACATCAGGTGTTCCCAGCAGAGTCCCTCCTTACACCAGGCATTCCCAGCGGAGTCCTCCCTTACACCAGGCATTCCCAGCGGAGTCCCTCCTTACACCAGGCATTCCCAGTGGAGTCCAGCCTTATATCAGGCATTCCCAGCGGAGTCCCCCTTACATCAGGTGTTCCCAGCGGAGTCCCTCCTTACACCAGGCATTCCCAGCGGAGTCCTCCCTTACACCAGGCATTCCCAGTGGAGTCCCTCCTTACATCAGGTGTTCCCAGCGGAGTCCCTCCTTACACCAGGCATTCCCAGCGGAGTCCTCCCTTACACCAGGCATTCCCAGCGGAGTCCCTCCTTACACCAGGCATTCCCAGCGGAGTCCAACCTTACACCAGGCATTCCCAGCGGAGTCCAGCCTTACACCAGGCATTCCCAGCGGAGTCCTCCTTACACCAGGTATTCCCAGTGGAGTCCCCCTTACACCAGGCATTCCCAGTAGAGTCCCTCCTTACACCAGGCATTCCCAGTAGAGTCCCTCCTTACACCAGGCATTCCCAGCGGAGTCCCCCTTACACCAGGCATTCCCAGTAGAGTTCCTCCTTACACCAGGCATTCCCAGTAGAGTCCCCCTTACACCAGGCATTCCCAGTAGAGTCCCCCCTTACACCAGGCATTCCCAGTAGAGTCCCCCCTTACACCAGGCATTCCCAGTAGAGTCCCTCCTTACACCAGGCATTCCCAGCGGAGTCCCCCTTACACCAGGCATTCCCAGAGCAGTCCCCCCTTACATCAGGCATTCCCAGCAGAGTCCCCCCCTACATCAGGCATTCCCAACGGAGTCCCCCCTTACACCAGGCATTCCCAGCAAAATCCCCCTTACACCAGGCATTCCCAGCTGAGTCCCCCTTACACCAGGCATTCCCAGCGGAGTCCCCCTTACACCAGGCATGACCAGCGGAGTCCCCCTTACACCAGGAATTCCCAGTAGAGTCTCTCCTTACACCAGGCATTCCCAGTAGAGTCCCTCCTTACACCAGGCATTCCCAGCGGAGTCCCCCCCTTACATCAGGCATTCCCAGCGGAGTCCCCCTTACATCTGGTATTCCCAGTAGAGTCCCTCCTTACATCAGGCATTCCCAGCGGAGTCCCCCCCTTACACCAGGCATTCCCAGCGGAGTCCGCCCTTACATCAGGTGTGATGCCCCAGCAGCAGAGACTCTCTCCGCCGCCATTACAGTACAGAGTAGACAGTGGAGGAACCGGCCGGGTGGCTGCCAATAGGAATTGAGCTGTGGCGCCGCCTATTGGCAGCCACCCGGCCTCCTCTTGGTCTACAAGAAAATGGCGGCCGGCGGAGACATTGTCTCCCCCCAACCGCGGACCTCTAGTGGCGGTGGTGGTGAAAAATCGGGGGCCCCGAGTAATTATTTGGGTTCTACGCAGCTTGCGTAGCAAGCGTATAGGGTGGATCGGCCCTGGCTATGATGTAATCGGTATTGCTGAAACTTGGCTTCATTCCTCACATGACTGGGCTATTAATATTCCTGGTTATGCACTCTGTCGGAAAGACAGGGTAAAAAGGAAAGGTGGAGGGGTCTGTCTCTATGTGAGAAGTGATCTCAAAGCAAGTGTGAAAGAGGATCTGGTGAATGGAGAGTGTGATGAGTCTGAAGAATTATGGGTGGAACTCATAGGCGTGCGCACAGGGTGTGCCAGGTGTGCTCAAGCACACCCTAATCACCCTGTGCAGCACAGATTCCCCCTACTGCCCTGCCCCCCCACAGCGCTGCCGACTTCCCCCCTCTCCCACCAGCTGTTGCTGAGGGTAGGTATTAGGATAAGTGGGGGAAGGGGCAGTAAATGTGTAATTTACCGGTCCCTTCCCTTTGTGAATGAACACTGTGAGTGATCTGTAGTGTATGTTTGAGCTTTGGGGTGCACACCCTAATGTAATAGGCTGCGCACACCTATGGTGGAACTGAATACAGATGTGCGTAGTTCAAAGTTAATCATTGGAGTTTGTTAGAGACCACCCATTGTTAATGAGGAGGTGGAGAGTCAGCTCCTTGCACAGATGGAAAGGGCTGCAAGGGCTGGGACGGTGATAATAATGGGGGATTTTAACTACCCAGAAATTGACTGGAGTAATGGCACTGCTGGGACAGTTAAAGGGCAAAAATGTATAAACCTATTACAGGACAGTTTATTGAGGCCCCAACTAGGAATGATGCTCTGTTGGACCTGGTAATCTCAAACCATGCAGAGCTTATTACTAATGTTCAGATAAAGGAACACCTGGGTAGCAGTGACCATAACATGATTTCATTTGATGTTAGCTGTAAGCAAAAATCACATACGGGAAAGATAAAAACACTTAATTTCAAGAGAGCAAATTTTCCAAGGATGAGGGCTGCTCTCCAGGACTAATGTCGCGTACACACGATCGATTTTCTCGACGGTGAAAACACAGTCGAGAAAATCGGCGGGAAAAACGAGGGAACGTCTTGGTTCCCTACACACATCCGTTTTTCCCGACATATTTTTTTTGGTCGAGAAAAACTACCGTGTGTGGACTCCGTGGCAGTGTTTCCCTATGGGAATACTACCGCGGAAAAAAACGACGGGAATCACGACGAGAAAAATTAGAGCATGTTCTAATTTTTCTCGTCGTGATTAATGCCGTTTTTCCCGTCGGGAAAAACGGCAAAAAGCCCACAGACGATAGTTTTTCTCGTCCAAAGGGAAAAATGTTATTTTTCCAGACGGGGAAAAATGATCGTGTGTACGCGGCATTAGACTGGGAGGGAATATTGGCATCAATGGGCACAGAACAGAAATGGGAATTCTTCAAAAAGACTGTTTGTGAACTCACTGCAAAGTATATTCCCATGGGCAATAAGTTTAAAGGGCTAAAAATAAAACCTATGTACAGCCAAAGTTAAAGAAGCTATAAACTATAAGAAAAGAGCTTTTAAAAAATATAAAAATGAAGGAACACTAGTGTCATTTAAATGTTACAAAGAATATAACCGAATATGTAAAAAGGAAATCAAGGATGCTAAAATTCAAAACAAACGACAGATTGCAAAAGATAGTAGGACAAACCCCCAAAAATTCTTCAAATATATTAATAGTAAAAAGGTCAAGTCTGAGCATGTAGGCCCTTTACAAAATAATCTAGAGTGGGTGACGGGGAACAAAGAGAAGGCTAATTTATTAAATACTTTCTTCAGCTCTGTGTATACAAAGGAGCATGGGGGAGATCATGTCCATAATGGGGGTGGTAGTGACACAGCCCCAAATGATCCACAATGGCTCAAAAGTGATATGGTCCAGAAATATTTAGACAGAATAAAGGTGGATAAAGCACCTGGACCAGATGGCATCCACCCACGGATCCTAAAGAATTGAGCTCTGTAATTTCAAAGCCATTGTATCTAATTTTTAGAGACTCATTAATGACGGGAATAGTACCACTGGATTGACGCAGGGCGAACGTGGTGCCTATATTTAAAAAAGGGAACAAAGTCTTTACCAAGTAACTATAAACCTGTTAGTGTAACTTCTATAGTTGGGAAGATACTGGAGAGATTAATAAAAGACCACATAGATGAGTTCTTGCTGGAAAAAAATATTTTAAGCAACAGACAGCATGGATTCATGACAGAAGTCAGACAAACCTGATTTCTATTATGAAGAGGTAAGTAAAACCTTGGACAGAGGGGTGGCGGTGGACATGGTATACTTGGACAGAGGGGTGGCGGTGGGCGTGGTATACTTGGACAGAGGGGTGGCGGTGGACGTGGTATACTTGGACAGAGGGGTGGCGGTGGACGTGGTATACTTGGACAGAGGGGTGGCGGTGGGCGTAGTATACTTGGACAGAGGGGTGGCGGTGGGCGTGGTATACTTGGACAGAGGGGTGGCGGTGAACGTGGTATACTTGGACAGAGGGGTGGCTGTGGACGTGGTATACTTGGACAGAGGGGTGGCTGTGGACGTGGTATACTTGGACAGAGGGGTGGCGGTGGACGTGGTATACTTGGACAGAGGGGTGGCGGTGGACGTGGTATACTTGGACAGAGGGGTGGATGTGGACGTGGTATACTTGGACAGAGGGGTGGCGGTGGACGTGGTATACTTGGACAGAGGGGTGGCGGTGGACGTGGTATACTTGGACAGAGGGGTGGTGGTGGACGTGATATACTTGGATTTTGCAAAAGCGTTCGATACAGTTCCCCACACACGGCTCATGTGTAAGGTAAAGTCTAAAGGATTGGAAATATCAGTTTTTAAATGGATAGAAAACTGGCTAAAAGACAGAATTCAGAGAGTCGTGGTCAATGATTCTTACTCTGAATGGTCTAAGGTTATCAGTGGTGTACCCCAAGGTTCAGTGCTGGGACAGAGGGGTGGCAGTGGACGTGGTACACTTGGACAGAGGGGTGGCTGTGGACGTGGTATACTTGGACAGAGGGGTGGCTGTGGACATGGTATACTTGGACAGAGGGGTGGCTGTGGACGTGGTATACTTGGACAGAGGGGTGGTGGTGGACATGGTATACTTGGACAGAGGAGTGGCTGTGGACATGGTATACTTGGACAGAGGAGTGGCTGTGGACATGGTATACTTGGACAGAGGGGTGGCTGTGGACATGGTATACTTGGACAGAGGGGTGGCTGTGGACATGGTAGACTTGGACAGAGGAGTGGCTGTGGACGTGGTATACTTGGACAGAGCGGTGCAGGTGGGCGTGGTATACTTGGACAGAGGAGTGGCTGTGGAGGTGGTATACTTGGACAGAGGGGTGGCTGTGGAGGTGGTATACTTGGACAGAGGGGTGGCGGTGAACGTGGTATACTTGGACAGAGGCGTGGCGGTGGACGTGGTATACTTTGACAGAGGCGTGGCGGTGGACGTGGTATACTTGGACAGAGGCGTGGCGGTGGGCGTGGTATACTTGGACAGAGGGGTGGCGGTGGACGTAGTATACTTGGACAGAGGGGTGGCGGTGGACGTGGTATACTTGGACAGAGGGGTGGTGGTGGATGTGGTATACTTGGGCAGAGGGGTGGCAGTGGACGTGGTATACTTGGACTTTGCAAAAGCATTCGATACAGTTCCACACACACGGCTCATGTGTAAGGTAAAGTCTGCAGGATTGGAAATATCAGTTTTTAAATGGATAGAAAACTGGCTAAAAGACAGAATTCAGAGAGTCGTGGTTAATGATTCTTACTCTGAATGGTCTAAGGTTATCAGTGGTGTACCCCAAGGTTCAGTGTTGGGACCCTTACTTTTTAATATCTTTATAAATGATATTGGGTCTGGGATCAAAAGTGTCTTTGCAGATGACACCAAGCTATGCAGTGGAATAACGTCCTTACAGGATGTCTCCAATTTACAAGCCGACCTCAATGCTCTGTCTAATTAGGCGACTATGTGGCAGATGAGGTTTAATGGTGATAAATGTAAAGTTATGCACTTGGGGGCTAAGAATATGAATGCATCATACATACTAGGGGGAGTACAACTGGGGAGATCCGTATTGGAGAAGGATCTGGGGGGGATCCGTAGTGGAGAAGGATCTGGGGGGGATCCGTAGTGGAGAAGGATCTGGGGGGATTCGTAGTGGAGAAGGATCTGGGGGGATCCGTAGTGGAGAAGGATCTGGGGGGGATCCGTAGTGGAGAAGGATCTGGGGGGGATCCTTAGTGGAGAAGGATCTGGGGGGGAACCGTAGTGGAGAAGGATCTGGGGGTTTTGGTAGATCATAAGCTCAATAATAACATGCAATGCCAAGCTGCGGTTTCCAAAGCGAGCAAAGTCCTTTGTTGTATAGGAGAGGTATGGACTCCAGAGAGAGAGACGTCATCTGTACAAATCATTAGTAAGACCTCATCTGGAATATGCAGTTCAGTTTTGGGCCCCAGTTCTCAAAAGGGATATCTGGGAACTGGAGAAAGTGCAGAGAAGGGCAACCAAACTGATAAGAGGCATGGAGGAGCTCAGCTATGAGGAAAGATTAGGAGGAACTGAATTTATTCACAGTCAACACAAAAGACAAGGGGGCACTCTTTACGTCTAGAGTAAAAGAGATTTAATCTCCAAATACGGAAAGTTTTCTTCACAGTAAAGCCCTGTACACACGATCGGTTTTACCGCTGAAAACAGTCCGATGGACTTTTTTCATCGGACAAACCGATCGTGTATGGGACCCATCAGTCTTTTTTCCATCGGTTTTAAAAAATAGAACATGTTTTTAATTTTTCCGATGGATCAAACACCGATAGCAAATTCCGATCGTCTATGGGCAAGTCCATCGGATAAAAAACCCACGCATGCTCAGAATCAAGTCGACGCATGCTCAGAAGCATTGAACTTCATTTTTCTCGGCTCATCGGAGTGTTTTACGTCACCGCGTTTGGAACGGTCGGTTTTTTGACTGATGGTGTGTAGGCAAGACTGATGGAAGTCAGCTTCATCGGATTTCCGATGGACAAAACCATCGGATTAGAATCCATAGGATATCCGATCGTGTGTACAGGGCTTAAGAGCTGTGAAAATGTGGAATAGACTCCCTGCAGAGGGGGTTCTGGCCAGCTCAGTAGATTGCTATAAGAAAGGTCTGGATTCTTTCCTAAATGTACAGAATATAACTGGGTACTGACATTTATAGGTAACGTTGATCCGGGGAAAATCCGACTGCCTCTTGGGGGATCAGGAAGGAATTTTTTCCCCTGCTGTAGCAAATTGGATCATGCTCTGCTGGGGTTTTTCGCCTTCTTCTGGATCAACTATAGGTATAGAATTGGGTATATGGGATTGTATGATATTATCAGTGTTGTAGGTAACGTAGCCACTTTTTGGGGTAACGAGTAATCTAACTGATTACTCTTCCCCTCATGGCACCGCCGTTCCCATTACTTGGGTGGCGTTACCCCAATTACATCTACTCACTGCAGCCACCGCGAGTAGATGCAATGTAACACTAACTAACTGCAAGCCGTCGTCTGCCTACCTGAACAGCGTGTCATGCAGACAGACGGCGGCCATTGCAGTGTTCAAAAGCCGCGCCTCCCGAGTCCTCGTCGTCTGTGATAGGCGGAACACTCAATTTCACAGCAGGCAGTGTTCCGCCTATCACGGACATCCGCTCATCGTCTGTGTTATGAGGTTGAGCGGATGTCCGTGATAGGCGGAACACTGAATGCTGGGAAATTTTGTGTTCCGCCTATCACAGACGAGGAGGACTGGAGGAGGCGCGGCTTTTGAATACTGGAATGGCCGCCGGGACGCCGCCGATCAGGTAAGGGGCTACGGCCGGGCACAGTGATTGAAGCATGGGCACAGTGAGACATTGGGCACAATGAGGCATTGGGCACAGTGAGGCACGGGCATAGTGAGACTTGGGCACAGTGAAGCACGGGCACAGTGAGACACGGGCACAGTGAAGCACGGGCACAGTGAGACACGGGCACAGTGAAGCACGGGCACAGTGAGACACGGGCACAGTGAGGCATTGGGCACAGTGAAGCACGAGCACAGTGAAACACGGGCACAGTGAGGCATTGGGCACAGTGAAGCATGGGCACAGTGAGGCATTGGGCACAGTGAGGCATTGGGCACAGTGAAGCATGGGCACAGTGAGACTTGGGCACAGTGAAGCACGGGCACAGTGAGACACGGGCACAGTGAGGCATTGGGCACAGTGAAGCACGGCACAGTGAAGCACGGGCACAGTGAGACACGGGCACAGTGAGGCATTGGGCACAGTGAAGCACGGGCACAGTGAAACACGGGCACAGTGAAACACGGCACAGTGAGGCATTGGGCACAGTGAAGCACGGGCACAGTGAGACATGGGCACAGTGAGGCATTGGGCACAGTGAGGCATTGGGCACAGTGAAGCATGGGCACAGTGAAGCATGGGCACAGTGAGGCATGGGCACAGTGAAGCATGGGCACAGTGAGGCATGGGCACAGTGAGTTATGGGCACAGTGAGGCATGGGCACATAACCAATATTATTTATTGTTATCCCTCCTATTATTTTTATACACTGAAAAAATTACATATATATATCATCCTTCTACCGCCCCGCCCCCGCCCCTGTGTATATATAATATAACCAATATAGTTACTTTGCTGAGTAACTAATTACTTTTTCAATGTAGTAACTGAGTGAGTAACTCCATTATTTTTTGGAAGAAGTAATTTGTAACTAACTAATTACTTTTTTTAACGTAAGATGAACAACATTGGATATTATTATTATTAAAAAAAATTTATGGTTGAACTGGATGGACTTGTGTCTTTTTTCAACCTGACTAACTATGTAACTATGTAGCTGGTGGATGTTGGAGACCTTGCGCTCCTCCACCTTCCGTATGAGGATGCCCCACAGATGCTCAATAGGGTTTAGGTCTGAAGACATGCTTGGCCAGTCCCTCACCTTTACCCTCAGCTTCTTTAGCAAGGCAGTGGTGGACTTGGAGGTGTGTTTGGGGTGGTTATCATGTTGGAATACTACCCTGCGGTCCAGTCTCTGAAGGGAGGGGATCATGCTCTGCTTCAGTATGTCACAGTACATGTTGGCATTCATGGTTCCCTCAATGATCTGTAGCTCCCCAGTGCCGGCAGCACTCATGCAGCCCCAGACCATGACACTCCCACCACCATGCCTGACTGTAGGGAAGACACACTTGTCTTTGTACTCCTCACCTGGTTGCCGCCACACACGCCTGACACCATCTGACACCAAATAAGTTTATCTTGGTCTCATCAGACCACAGGACATGGTTCCAGTAATCCATGTCCTTAGTCTGCTTGTCTTCAGCAAACTGTTTGCAGCTCTTTCTTGTGCATCATCTTTAGAAGAGGTTTCCTTCTGGGACGACAGCCATGCAGACCAATTTGGGTCTACTCACTTTTGTGAAATACTGTACACTGTATTGCCGAGGCCGGTTTCAGCCTAAGCCGAAGTGACGCTTTTACAATAAAAACACAAGCTTTATGTGATCTGAGTCGCAAATCTCACTTTATATTAGAGGCAGGTCCCGGATCAGTCCTCGCCGCGGCGCGGCGTACGCGCTGTAGACAAAGACCAGAGCTTTGAACCGCCTGCCTTCCTTGGCTACAACAACACGTGTGCCGCTTTATCAGTTTAACGGCTAATTTTCCTTGTTAATAGTAAAAAAAGGTATTTGGGGAACGGCACAATACGGCGGCAGCTGCCGCTGCGGCTTTGTGATTGTGTAATTGGCAGGACCACCCTGTCATTTCTAAATCTGCACAGGAAAAGTTGCACCTCCGTTCCATTAATCCTCCTCCTTCTGAAGCATTTTCTCTTTTTTTTTTTAAACCCTTTGAAGATTTTTTTTTTTTTAGTCCGTTGAGCTAATTTAAATGGAAATTTCGGCTTACAGCCTGTTTTTTTATTTGTTTTATTTGGTAAACATTTGATGTTTTTTTTGTTTGTTTGTTTGTTTTGTTTTGCAATGTATCGAATAACTTTATAAAAAAAAAACACAAAACAAAAAAAAGCCAAACAAAAAGACACAAAGAAACAATAAAACATTGTATTTCTGAGTCAGCGCTGATTGATGTCTTAGAATGAGCCGCTACCTCGCGTTCTTTTGTGGGAAAGCATAAAATAGGAAAAATACGGGGGGGTGGGGTCAGGGTGGGGGGGTTGGTTAGACGTGAATAGCAAGATTTATGGGATGGGCCTGTGGCCCAGTGGGTAGAATACTTTTCACAAGATCAGGATTTTGTTTGTTTTCAGTGTTTACTACGCCTAAAGTGAATCTGTGGCCAAGCTACACTATAGGCATTTGACTATTTACATACAGCACAGTTGTGCTCATAAGTTTACATACCCTGGCAGAATTGATGATTTATTGGCCATTTTTCAGAGAATATGAATGATAACACGAAAACTTTTCTTTCACTCGTGGTTAGTGTTTGGCTGAAGCCATTTATTATCAATCAACTGTGTTTACTCTTTTTACATCAACATGGCAACAGAAACTACCCAAATGACCCTGATCAAAAGTTTACATACCCCAGTTCTTAATACCGTGTATTGCCCCCCTTTAACATCAATGACGGCTTGAAGTATTTTGTGGTATTTGTGGATGAGGCTCTTTATCTTCTCAGATGGTAAAGCTGCCCATTCCTCTTGGTAAAAAGCCTCCAGTTCCTGTAAATTCTTGGGCTGTCTAGCATGAACGGCATGTTTGAGATCTCCCCAGAGGGGCTCATTGATATTGAGTTGAGTTGAGTTGAGAGGTATCTTAATATAGCGCGGTCTTACCCCGAAGGGTCCCTATTGAGGTCAGGAGACTGAGATGGCCACTCCAGAACCTTCACTTTATTCTGCTGGAGCCAATGTGGACTTGGTCTTGTGTTTTGGATCATTGTCACGTTGGAATGTCCAAGTCCGTCCCATGCGCAGCTTCCTGGCTGATTGGCTGATGAATGCAAAATGTTCCTCCAGTATTTTTTGATAACATACTGCATTCATCTTGCCAACAATTTCAACCAAATTTCCTGTCCCTTTGTAGCTCACACATCCCCAAAACATCAGCGATCCACCTCCGTGTTTCACAGTAGGGATAGTGGACCTTTCATCATTGGTTGTTGTCAAAAAGCTAAATTTTGGTCTCATCTCTCCAAATGACTTTGTGGCAGAAGGTTTGAGGCTTGTCTCTGTGCTGTTTTGCGTATTGTAAGTGGGATACTTTGTGGCATTTGCATAGTAATGGCTTTTGTCATGTACCTGAAGGGAGACTGAAGTCACGAGGTCAGCCTCTCTTGTATCTCCAGCTCTGGTCCCGCTGGAGGTGGAACAGAGGGAACCGAGGGATAGGAGGAACACAAGTGCCTGCAGATGTAGACCCGGAAACCAGTAGCAGGGGGTGCGAGCCTGGATGAGCAGGAGGACCATCAGATCACGGAAGGTAGCTGTGCACCAAGGATCAGCCGGGGATAAAGAGGCACTCCGCTGGAACAGTGGCACTGGGACGTCAGATGATGTTAAGACTGGAAGACTTGCAGCAGGAAGTTGCAGAGAGTCGCAGGACTGAAGTCGCAGACACTCGGAGGTAGAAGAGGAGCGACACAGGAAGCAGATGCAAGGTCACAAGGGTAGCCGGGTCAGGTAACAAGCAGGTAGCGAAGTACAACGCAGCAGGCAGAAGTAGGGTCAAAATGGGTAGCCAGGATCAGGAGCAGGGCCGATCCTAGACAGGGTGCGAGGGGTGCAGTTCACCCAGGCGCCACAGAGGTGGGGGCGCTCAAGCACCAGAGTGCTCCCCTCCCTCCTCCTTCTTGCTGGTATTCAGAGGCCGCTCACCGCCGCTGCTATTTTATCCCGCCCAAGCCCGTCCCCCATCCATCCTCCTGTCAGAGGAGATCGGAGCCGGTGCCCTGGGCGGAGAGTAAGAGGGGGCGGATTTCTCCCCCTCCCTCTGCGCATAATATTAGAGCCTTGCATTGCCTTGGCCGCCCAAACTGCTCCCTCCCCCTGCATCCTCATTGGCAGGGAGGAGAGCGACTTCAGGAAGGGCTCCACCAGCAGGGGGGGGGACAAGCTCAGTAACCGTGGAAAAACAGACTGATTTCTCCCGTCCGTAGGACAGGAGAATCAGTCTGTAAATTCTGAGACGACTGGTGGCTGCAGCTCTGTAAAGTGTCTGTGACAGTGACACTTACACAGCCCAGCGAACACACCACCCCCCCCCCTCCTCACTGACGGGAGATCAGTGAGGAATACAGCTCCGCCCACCTCTGCTCCTCCAGTGACTTCCCGCCCCGCCCACACTATCCCCGGCATACAGCTGTATCTCGTGAAAGGATGTGTGGGCGGGAAATATGAAAACAGCAGCTGCAGATTCGTCTGTGAGACTGAAGGATTTCTGCTTCCAGCCTGGAAATGTGAGTGAGTGTGGAGCGACTATTTTCTTATTTTCGGGCACATGTACATCATGCCGCCCCACTATTCTATTAGTCCCGGCTGGCGGAGTTATATTGCAATTCTCCGTTCGTCTCTCGGCTGCAATCCTCAGGAGATGTGAAGAAGTTGAGGGCTGACAGAGAAGAGCAGGAGGACAGCGTGGCTGCACTGGACACAGTGAGTGGGGATTAGAGGATAGAATACTCACTGTGTCCTATTATGTATTTCACAGCACAGCAGGTTATCAGCATTTCAATTATCACACAGGTAGCAGTAGCACTGTAAGCAGGTGCTTTATCATGTCTCTATCATGTCTCTATCATGTCTCTATGTCACATTGCTTTTGGGTGCTGACTTTGTTATGCCTGTTAACTTATTGCTGTACTTACTGTATGTAACAGCCATAACAAAGTCAGCACCCAAAGGCAATGTGACATAGAGACATGATAGAGCACCTGCTTACAGTGCTGCCTGTGTGATAATTGTAATGCTGATGATAATAAGAAACAGTGTAATGCTAATTTACACTTCATTTTAACTGCTTCCTGTCCAGCGATGTATCAGTACGTCGCTGGATTGGAGGGGTGATATCTTGGTCATCACTACAGTAAAGATCAAGATACCATTTTTTAACACCAGGAATTCTGCACAACGTAAAAGTAATCCTAGTGGCTAAGAAGCCCCTGTATTACTTTTACAGGCAGTGGAAGGGGGTTCCACCACCACCTTTACTGCTTTTAAGATGTGACCATTAGCATCTGGTTACTGGGACACAGTGAGAGGGATGGATGTTGTTCCGCCCACCGTGTGATGTCAGAAACTGGAAGCGATGAGGATTTTATCACTTTCGGTTTCGGGCTCATTTAATGAAACCATTACCGGCTTGAACAAGTATCTGATCAAACTGATCTCGGTTTGATCTTATGCTTTGGAGGCCAGAGGACAGATATGGGGTCTAAAAGACCCCAGATCCCTCCATAAAGAGGACATGTCATGGCCCATGCTATCACAAGGGATGTTGTTCATCTCTTGTGAAAGCAAAAATGAAAATTTTTTTTTAAAGATACAGTGTAAGATTTGTTTTTCTGTGTAATAAAATAAATAAAATACAATTTAAAAGAAATTTAAACTGCCCCCACTCCTTCATGCTTATTAATTGCAAATGCATGCGGTGGCTCCGCACACATATGTAAATCGCTTCAAGCCGGGGCCAGGGGTGGGGTCAAGGGCATGGTTGAAGGGGGCCCCATCAGGTAGGCTGTACAGTGCCCCATGATTTCTAACAGCGGCCCTGCCCATTTGTCTCCCCCCCCTCCTGTTCTTTCAAGACATTCACTAACTTTCACTTTCAGTTAGGCTGGTAATATACAGTACACATTTCTTTCCAGCAACCACAGATTGCAGGAAAGAAACTTGCACGATTCCCCCATGCAGTCTCTGACCATCTCCTGTACTATATCCGCAGTCTCTGACCATCTCCTGTAATATGTCTGCAGTCTCTGACCGTCTCCTGTATTATATCTGCAGTCTCTGACTGTCTCCTGTAATATGTCTGCACTCTCTGACCGTCTCCTGTAATATTCTGCACTCTCTGATCATCTCCTGTATTATTTCTGCAGTCTTTGACCATCTCCTGTAATATGTCTGCAGTCTCTGACCATCTCCTGTAATATGTCTGCAGTCTCTGACCATCTCCTGTAGTATGTCTGCAGTCTCTGACCATCTCCTGTAGTATGTCTGCACTCTCTGACTGTCTCCTGTAATATGTCTGCACTCTCTGACCGTCTCCTGTAATATGTCTGCACTCTCTGATCGTCTCCTGTAATATGTCTGCACTCTCTGACCGTCTCTTGTATCATGTCTGCACTCTCTGACCGTCACCTGTAATATGTCTGCAGTCTCTGACCATCTCCTGTAATATGTCTGCACTCTCTGACCATCTCCTGTAATATGTCTGCACGCTTTGACCGTCTCGTGTAATATGTCTGCACTCTTTGACTGTCTCTTGTGTCATGTCTGCACTCTCTGACCGTCACCTGTAATATGTCTGCACTCCCTGACTGTCTCTTGTACTATGTCTGGGGGCTCTTCCTAACAGACTCTCTAACATAAGCCCTCTTTGTGTGCATCAGAGAGACTCTCCTCCAGGTCTCATTATTGTACGCTCTTCCTGTATTTTCTTTATTGTTAAAGGATCATGGGAGGATCCTAGGGTAACGACGACTTCTTAGGGGAGCATCTCTGTGTTTGAGTCGTTGCCAAAGAAACATGTGTAAGGGGAGGGGTTTGTAAGATGACCACGCCCACGTGGGGGGCGCCAGAAATATTTCTGCACCCAGGCGTCTGTGACCCTAGGATCGGCCCTGATCAGGAGCCAGTAATCAGAACAGAGCAGAGTCCAGAAGCAGGGTCAAGGCAAGGCAGGTTCAGCAACAGGTATCAAGCAGGATCACAACAGGGTTCAGGATATCGGGAAACAGCTGAAGACCGGTCAGCAAGGGTCTGGGGCCAGGGCTCTTCCTTAAATAGGTCGTCTGGCGCCAACTGGCGCTAGGGACGCGCTCCTGTGTGTGCACGCAGTCCGTTGCGTGCGCATTGGTGCGCCCGTGCGCGCATGCGCATTGGACAAAAACTAATGGTTCTCTTACAGCTTTCTTCTGGAGACTCGACCATGCAGCCCATTTTTCTTCAAGTGCCTCCTTATTGTGCATCTTGAAACAGCCACACCACATGTTTTCAGAGAGTCCTGTATTTCACCTGAAGTTATTTGTGGGGTTTTCTTTGCATCTCGAACAATTTTCCTGGCAGTTGTGGCTGAAATTTTAGTTGGTCTCCCTGACCGTGGTTTGGTTTCACCAGAACCCCTCATTTTCCACTTCTTGATTAGAGTTTGAACACTGCTGATTGGCATTCTCAGTTCCTTGGATATCTTTTTATATCCCTTTCCTGTTTTATACAGTTCACCTACCTTTTCCCGCAGATCCTTTGACAATTCTTTTGCTTTCCCTCATGACTCAGAATCCAGAAACGTCAGTGCAGCACTGGATGAAAAATGCAAGGGTCTGTCAGGAGTCCAGAAACTCATTGACCTTTTATACACACACACTAATTACAAGCAAACAGATCACAGGTTAGGATGGTTACCTTTAACCACTTCAGCCCCGGACCAGTTGGCTTCCAAATGACCGGGCCACTTTTTGCGATTTGGCACTGCGTCGCTTTAACTGACAATTTTGCGGTCGTGCGACGTGGCTCCCAAACGTAATTGACATAGAGCGACAATTTTGAAAACAAAAGCAATATTTTGTACTATTTGCTATAATAAATATCCCCAATTTTTTTTTAAAAAAGGGAATTTTTCCTCTGTTTAGGCCGATACGTATTCTTCTACATATTTTTGGTAAAAAAAAAACGCAAAAAGCATATATTGATTGGTTTGCGCAAAAGTTATAGCGTCTACAAAATAGGGGATAGTTTTATGGCATTTTTATTATTTTTTTATTTATTTTTTACTAGTAATGGCGGCGATCTGCGATTTTTATTGTGACTGCGACTTTATGGCGGACATAAATATCCCCAATTTTTTTTTTAAAAAAAGATTTTTTTCTCAGTTTAGGCCGATACGTATTCTTCTACATATTTTTGGTTAAAAAAAAATCGCAAAAAGCGTATATTGATTGGTTTGCGCAAAAGTTATAGCGTTTACAAAATAGGGGGTAGTTTTATGGCATTTTTATTATTATTATTATTATTTTTTACTAGTAATGCGATCTGCGATTTTTATCGTGACTGCGACATTATGGCGGACACATCGGACACTTTTGACACATTTTTGGGACCATTGTAATTTTTACAGCGATCAGTGCTATAAAAATGCACCGATTACTGTAAAAATGACACTGGCAGGGAAGGGGTTAACCACTAGGGGCGCTGAAGGGGTTAAGTGTGTCCTAGGGAGTGATTCTAACTGTGAGGGGGAGGAGCTACCAGTGACACATCAGCGATCACTGT
Source organism: Rana muscosa (assembly GCA_029206835.1). Taxonomy (NCBI): domain Eukaryota; kingdom Metazoa; phylum Chordata; class Amphibia; order Anura; family Ranidae; genus Rana; species Rana muscosa. Next base: position 90,474,554 of record CM055124.1, on the reverse strand, counting down.
TCCCGGTCACAGGGAACAGTAGATCCCTGACATGTCACTAGGCAGAACAGGGGAATGCCTTGTTTACAAAGGCAATCTCGGGACACCCGGGAACATCGAGTTTCCGGGAGCGGCGGGCGCACTCACGAGGCAGGCGGCGCGTGCACGCGCCCGCTGGACGGCCCATTTACCTGCCCGTGCCATTCTGCCGACGTATATTGGCGTGCAGCGGTCGGCAAGTGGTTAATAGCCATTCAAACCCCATATATATATATATATGTGTAGCGGGGTGTTCCCCTTTAATCAGAGACAGGAAATTCCAGAGAGAGGGGAGTCGGGAGGAAGGAGGAAAGAGATGTTTTTTTGTTAACAGAAGCAGAGGACAGAACTACTGTTCCCAGAACCCCACTGGGTCCCAGGATGTTTTGAGTTATGCCCCAGAGACTCATGGGGGAAGGAAGATAAGGAGGGGGTGAGGCCTAGCTCTTTCTCTTTGGACACGGGGAGGCAGAGAGAGATACACCTGTGCGGATCTGTGCTGTTCCAGGCCTGAAGCCTGGGGCCTGTGGAGCGAACCAAAGAGCCTTCCACCCCCTTTGCGAGCCTGGGTGGCATCCAGACTCATCTCTTCTAAAGTTATCTGGATCAGGGATCCGATCGCAGAAGCCGCTGTGGACGAGGACCGACACAGCCGGTGGAAGTTCCGGACTGAGGGAAGTGTTCCGGAGTGGTGAGCGAGCGAAAGCTCATCTTTAAACTGTTACTTTTATACTTTGTGCCTACTAGACTTCCGAGGCCTAACACCTCCGGTGAGGGAGAATTACCCCCCCCCCCCTATTGGATTACAAATACATGGTTTTAAATACTTCAAGTGCACCACCTTTACAGATCCTGTGCCGGTGAAGATTTGTGTTTCTTCTAAGACTGAGTTTCATGGTTAGGGATCAGGCCTGATCCGTTAGATAGTTATAAGTTAGTTATCACACCACAGGGTGTTTAGGTAACGGTCGCCCCACGTGGCGTTCCGTCCCCTTTCCATTGCTGGTACACACACACACAGTATTGTGATTTATAACTGCAGGGACCTGCTTATGTGTTGTGAACCAAATGTTACATGCATGTTATCCCCTTTTATCTTACCACTAGCAGTAAAGTCAGTTATTATTTACAACATTGTCTATGAGTCTGAGTTATCAATCCACACACCCACATTTAAAGCATAAGTGATTGTTTATGTGAAATTGCTGTGGGTTAACTGTGCCAGAGCGGGTAGAGCAGATTGCCGGGGGGTTGGGGAAGCTGTACTCAGGGCCCAAATCAAAACTTGCGGCTCTCTTAAGTTGAGGGTATCGCTACACGTGGGGGCTCGTAAATCCGGGATTACTGAGACAGCGGTGAGAGCCCGCCAAGACTTACCGGCATGGACCCGAAAGACATCAGAACGTGGTGTGAAGTAGCTAAGACAGATCCAAGCCAGTCAGTGGTCATTAACATTCCGGGTCAGGAATGGTCGACCGAAACGATGGAAGGGTTAATGAAGTCAGACCCAGACACCTCACACCAGTATACGCTAGTGGAATATTCAGATAGGAAGCCAGAGGCTTGTAAATGCAAATATGCGCGGATGCCGGATAACAGATCTTATAGTTTGGCGCACGCTATTAAGAAAGAGCTATCACCAACGGGATCACCGCAGGTTGCGGCCCGTACCCCGCCAGAGAGGAAAGACGGAGCGACACCTCCGGTGACGCCTGCACCTGCCACGGCCATATCACCCGAACTGATAAAGGCGTTAGGGGATCTACTAACAAACTGTCAGAAGACAAGCACAGTGCACGTAGAGACTAGCTACCGGAGACTAAAAACATTCTCGGGGGAGCTCCCCGTCCCTGCGGGGGAGGAAGATTTTGACACTTGGGTGGAACAGGCATTACAAGCAGTAGAGGCATGGGAGGTGCCTGAAGCACAGAAAAGACAACGAGTTTTAGAAAGTTTGAAAGGTGCCGCGGCAGAAGCGGTGAAGAGCTTCCGGTTTGGAAATGCAAACTGTACAGCTCAAGATTGTCTGGCCATGCTGCAGGAAGAGTTTGGACAGCTGGAGAAGGTGACAGAGATGGTCTACCAATTTGAACATACTTTCCAGCAGCCGAATGAGAAACTGTCAGAGTATGTTAGAAGGTTGAACAGGCTGTTATGCAAGATCGTCCTGAAGAAGGGAATGCTGCCCAAAGATGCGGATGAAGCACGAATGAAGCAGATCATGAGGGGAGCGAGGCGCTCAGACCCAGTCTGGCTGCACCTGAAAACCTCAGGAGGAGGAATGTCACTGACCTACTCTGATCTAATAAAAATTATTAGGGACGAAGAGGCGCTGCAGAGAGATCAGCAGGTGGCCAGGGTGAGTGTCACCCCTGTACCAGTGTTGGTCAGTTCGGTCAAGAGCCCGGAAAGAGATGCAGAAGTCGACACTTTGAAATCACAAATGTCCCAAGTGTTGGAGATGCTGACCTCTTTGATGGAGAAAGATCAAAGAAGAGCAGAGAAACCAAGTCCAAGAAAGGAGTTGTTCCCGAATACCTCAGAACCAGCCTCCATACAGGACCGAGAAGAGATGCTATGCTACAACTGCGGGGGCAGTGGCCACTTTGCCAGTAGGTGTTCCAGTCCCAAGAAGAAGAAAATAGATAATCGCCAGCCGGCGGGAAACTCCAGAGGGCCCCGGTGAGGGAGTCAACCGGGTGCCCATCTCTTTCAGTGAGCTCCAAACTGAATGGAAGGAAGCAAAAGAGAGAGAACAAAACTCCTCAGAAGGAATCTAGGGTCTCTCAACCAAGATACACACCAGAGAGAGGGGACAAGACCCCTCAGAAGAAATTTAGCACTCCCAAGAAGGAATGCCTACAACCAAGAGACAATAACATCCCTCAGCGGGTTTGTACTCCCATTAGGGTGGGGAAGGTCAATGCATACCGGGCTCAAGAGAGAATAAAGTCAAAAACAAACTGGATGAAGACAAGTCCTCAGAAGAAAGTGACCTCAACCCGGCCGTACCCAGAAGAATTGGTCGGCCCGTCCCCCACTGTATCTATCCAGGTGGAAGGAGTATATACGAAGGCCCTCCTGGACACTGGAGCTCAAGTGACTTTGTTGTACAGAGACTTCTACAATAGGCACTTAAGCCATTTGCCTATACAGAAGATAGAAGAGCTGGAGATATGGGGCCTGGGAATGCAGAGGTTCCCCTATGATGGTTATCTGCCCATAAAGCTGACATTCGACCCCTCTGTGGCTGGGAAGACAGAAGTGTTCGACACCCTGGCAGTTGTGTGTCCTAGACCACCCGGGGCCAGCAAGATGTCCCTCATCATAGGCACCAATACGGATCTAGTGAGAAGACTTCTGACGCCCCTGGTGAAGATGAGGAGCCATCAAGATCCAAACATCCATCCCATGCTGAAGACAGCCTACCAACGGTTAGTGTTGGAGCAGAAGACCCCAGGAGAGGGGATAGGGAAGGTGTGGAGACTGGGGAGAGAAGGAGTGGTGCTGCAGCCCGGACAGGTGGCTTGCCTCAGGGCCACTGTGAAGCTCACCTGGGAGCAGCCTGGTCCCTTTGTCATGCTGGAATCCGACCCAAGGGAAGATCACTCAGGCCTGGAAGTGATACCGGAAGTGATTCCAATCAAGGCCCTGAAGAAAGCCAGGGGAAGAGTCCCGGTGAGTGTGAGGAACTCTACAGAAAGGGCCATAGAGATCCCTGCCCGGATGCTGTTGGGACAGGTGAGTCCTGCTGTCACAGTCAGCTGGTCAGAAGTAAAGGGGACGGGTGAAGAAGGAGATGTTTGGGAAAAACTTTCCATGGAGAACCCGAATTTACCTGGAGCCTGGAAAGAGAGAGCCAAGGCCCAGCTGACTAGATGGGAGAAGATTTTCTCCAAAGATGAGTTCGATGTGGGGTGTGCGAGGAGTGCTACCCACCGCATCCGCCTGCAAGAAGACAAACCGTTCAGGGAGAGAGTCAGGCGGGTTCCGCTGGCAGATCTGGAGGATCTGAGGGAGCAGCTTGCAGAACTGAAAAAGACTGGGGTGATTCGATAATCCAGAAGCCCCTATGCCTCTCCAATAGTGGTGGTCAGGAAGAAGAATGGGTCGTTGAGGCTCTGCATTGACTACAGAACTCTCAACAGGAGGACCACCCCTGATCAGTACACCACGCCAAGGATAGAGGACGCCTTACAGAGTTTGTCTGGAGCCAAGTGGTTCAGCGTGATGGACCTCAAGAGCGGGTACTATCAAATTCCCATGCACCCAGAGGATAAAGAAAAGACCGCTTTCATAACTCCTGTGGGGTTCTTTGAGTTTAATAGAATGCCTCAGGGCCTATCTGGGGCCCCAGCTACTTTTCAACATCTCATGGAGAAGACTGTCGGAGATATGAACCTCATAGAAGTCCTCGTGTACCTGGACGATGTCATTGTCTTCGGGAGAACTTTGGAGGAACATGAGGCCCGATTGGAGAAAGTGTTGAGAAGGCTTAGTGAAGAGGGACTAAAGCTTTCCCCCGAGAAGTGTCGTTCTACCAGTCTTCGGTGAACTATCTGGGACACATAGCGTCTGAAAAGGGGGTGGCTACTGATCCTGAGAAGTTGGAGGCAGTTACCTCCTGGCCAAGACCCACAACAGTCACTGAACTTAGATCTTTCCTGGGCTTCTGCTCCTACTATAGGAGGTTTGTGGATGGGTTTGCCCGTATTGCCAAGCCCCTAAATGAACTGCTCAAGACTGAAGGGGAAGAGGATGGCCAGGGACCCAGAAGACCCGGGGAGTCGGTTCAAGATCAGTGGACCCCCAGGTGTGAAGAGGCCTTCAGAACCCTGAAGAGGAGCCTCACCACAGCCCCAGTATTGGCCTATGCTGATCCCACCAGACCATACGAGTTACATGTTGATGCTAGTCATGAAGGCCTAGGTGGAGTGCTCTACCAAGAGTATGAAGAGCAACTGCGACCAGTGGCCTATGTGAGTCGGAGTCTGACCCCCTCGGAGAAGAACTACCCCACTCATAAGTTGGAGTTCTTGGCCCTCAAATGGGCAGTGGTGGACAAACTAAGAGACTACCTCTATGGGGCAGAGTTTACAGTAAAAACAGATAACAACCCTCTGACTTACCTATTCACCACTGCCAAGTTGGATGCCACAGGACACAGGTGGCTGGCTGCATTATCTGGGTTCAACTTCAGTCTTAAATACAGACCAGGGACTGGAAATAGGGATGCAGATGCCCTGTCCCGAAGATCTCATACCATGGCTGATGACTGGGAGGACTGGACTCAGGTAGCACCGGAGGGAGTGCGAGCCCTTTGTCAGGGGGCTGAATTTCAAGCCAGAGGGGGCTCCAGAGCCGAGGAGATAGGAGTTACCACAGTGGGAGTCCCAAAACACTACTGCGGGGTGACTCAACTTGAAGAGGAATGCTTACCGAAGCTGTCTAAGAAGGAACTGAGGTGCGACCAATTGGAAGACCCCATGGGGAGATTGGTCTTTGAAGCATTGGAAAACGAGAGTCCAGAGAAACTTCGACATCACCCCTCCAAGGAGGCTCGTCTGCTAAGGAGAGAGCTAGACAAGCTACAGGTCCATCAGGGAGTGGTCTACCGAAGGGGCCCCTCTGATGACTCTGAGGATAAATGGCAGTTGTTTCTTCCAGAGAAGCACCGAGAGACTGTGCTGGTTGCCTTACATGACCAGCATGGTCACCTGGGAGCTGAAAGAACCTTCCAACTTGTCAGAAGCCGGTTCTATTGGCCCTGTATGAGGGCTGAAGTGGAGGAATATTGCCACTCCTGTGCACGATGCATCCAGAGGAAGACTCTACCCCATCAAGCTGCCCCAATGGGCCACCTACAGAGTCAAGGCCCAATGGATCTGGTATGCATTGACTTTCTCTGCCTCGAACCCGATTTGAGTGGATTGGGAAATGTTCTGGTGGTAACCGATCATTTCACCCGTTATGCACAGGCGTTCCCCACCAGAGACCAGAAGGCTTTCACTGTAGCTAAGGTGCTTCTAGAAAAATACTTCGTCCACTATGGATTACCACAGAGAATCCACTCCGACCAAGGAAGGGACTTTGAGAGTCGCCTGATCCGGAACCTACTGGACTCCCTGGGAGTGGAAAAGACCAGGACTACCCCTTATCATCCACAAGGAGATGCCCAGCCTGAGAGGTTTAATCGGACTTTGTTAAACATGCTGGGGACTCTGGAGACAGAGAAGAAGCAGCATTGGAGTCAACACATATCCACTTTGGTGCATGCCTACAATTGCACCACCAGTGATGTGACGGGTTACTCTCCCTACCGCCTCATGTTTGGGAGAGAAGCAAGATTGCCAGTGGATCTGGCCTTTGGCATTTCTCTAGACTATACCTCTGCTACCTCCCACAAAGGATATGTAGACAGACTTAGGTATAATTTGAAAGCGGCCTATGAACAAGCCCAAGCGGCCTCAGACCAGAGAGGGGCCCGAAATAAAAGGAACTATGATTTGAAGATTCGAGTGCAAGACCTGCAGCCTGGAGACCGTGTTCTGCTACGCAACCTAGGGATCCCAGGGAAGCACAAACTTGCTGATAGGTGGAGGTCTGAGCCTTACGTTATTTGTAGGAAACTCCCTGGACTACCGGTGTACAAGTTAAAGCCAGAGGGGAGAGTGGGACCCTTGAAGACCTGGCACAGAAACCACTTACTCCCGCTTAAAGAAGCAGTCAGGATACCTCCAGTGAGGAACCTACCGGAATCTGTTTCCATCTTGGATACTCCCAGACCCAACACTCGGTCTCAGACCTCTCGATCTAGAGGTGGACAGGCTTCTCAACCAAGTGAAGATGGGAGAGGAGAACTGGAGTGGCTATGGCCTTCCCCAACCCCGGAAAATCCCACCATAGACCTTCCACCCACTGAGGATATGCAGGATGGGACCCTGAACCCAGAAGCTACAGAGTTCATTCCATCCAGTGGCGTGCCTGAATGCTGGGAAGATATTCCGGGCCTGTACTCAGATGAAGAAGAGACAGAGGCCCCAGAACCAGTGACGATGTCAGAGAGTGTTCCTGAAACAGAGCCTGTGGCACCAGAGCCTGAAGTCCCAAGGGAGCAGAGAGCTCGCAGAGTCGTGAGGCCTCCCATGAAGTTAACCTACCCTCAATTGGGAAAGAGCTCAGAGGACTCTGTTACCACCGCTAGAAGAAGTACCGAGTGCTCCAATCCTTCCACTGTTCATTTGGTGGAGGGCAACCCCAGCTCACTCTCTGGCACAGTTAGGCAGGCCACTCATGCCAGTGTGACCTGTAGGACAGGGAATCCCACCTCTGAGTTTTGGTGGCAATTCCCTGTACCAACATCATACTCCGCACTCTCTAAAATGGTTCAGAAATTTTGTTGAAATGTTTATCTTTGGGGACCAAAGAGTTTTAGTGGGGGGAGTGTGTAGCGGGGTGTTCCCCTTAAATCAGAGACAGGAAATTCCAGAGAGAGGGGAGTCGGGAGGAAGGAGGAAAGAGACTTTTTTTGTTAACAGAAGCAGAGGACAGAACTACTGTTCCCAGAACCCCACTGGGTCCCAGGATGTTTTGAGTTATGCCCCAGAGACTCATGGGGGAAGGAAGATAAGGAGGGGGTGAGGCCTAGCTCTTTCTCTTTGGACACGGGGAGGCAGAGAGAGATACACCTGTGCGGATCTGTGCTGTTCCAGGCCTGAAGCCTGGGGCCTGTGGAGCGAACCAAAGAGCCTTCCACCCCCTTTGCGAGCCTGGGTGGCATCCAGACTCATCTCTTCTAAAGTTATCTGGATCGGGGATCCGATCGCAGAAGCCGCTGTGCACAAGGAACGACACAGCCGGTGGAAGTTCCGGACTGAGGGAAGTGTTCCGGAGTGGTGAGCGAGCGAAAGCTCATCTTTAAACTGTTACTTTTATACTTTGTGCCTACTAGACTTCCGAGGCCTAACACCTCCGGTGAGGGAGAATTACCCCCCCCCTATTGGATTACAAATACATGGTTTTAAATACTTCAAGTGCACCACCTTTACAGATCCTGTGCCGGTGAAGATTTGTGTTTCTTCTAAGACTGAGTTTCATGGTTAGGGATCAGGCCTGATCCGTTAGATAGTTATAAGTTAGTTATCACACCACAGGGTGTTTAGGTAACGGTCGCCCCACGTGGCGTTCCGTCCCCTTTCCATTGCTGGTACACACACACACAGTATTGTGATTTATAACTGCAGGGACCTGCTTATGTGTTGTGAACCAAATGTTACATGCATGTTATCCCCTTTTATCTTACCACTAGCAGTAAAGTCAGTTATTATTTACAACATTGTCTATGAGTCTGAGTTATCAATCCACACACCCACATTTAAAGCATAAGTGATTGTTTATGTGAAATTGCTGTGGGTTAACTGTGCCAGAGCGGGTAGAGCAGATTGCCGGGGGGTTGGGGAAGCTGTACTCAGGGCCCAAATCAAAACTTGCGGCTCTCTTAAGTTGAGGGTATCGCTACATATATATATATATATATATATATATATATATATATATATGTATGTATGCAACGCTGTATCCTGGCCTAGGCCAACAAGGGCCAGGCCTAGGGCAGCACTTTGCAGGGGGGCAGCACGGAAAGAGTTCCCCGCCGGCTTGCGCTACACTGTTAGTGTAACACAAGCTGCTTCTAATTTTGACTGTCCTATCATCCTGGACCACAAACCTTCCTCACTGTGCTATATGTTTTCTGCTGCACCATTGGCATGGTTATATCTTCTTAGTCCTCTCCATAAAATTATCAGAAATTTGTGCTTAAAGTAGAACTATAGGCAACACTTTTTTTTTTCTTCATTTTGGATAGAGTAAGGGAGGGTTAGAGCCCCAGTCAGTTTATTTTTTTACCATCCCTGTCCCATTGTAGAGATTTCCCTTCACTTCCTGCCCCATTGCCAAACAGGAAGTGAGAGGAAATCAATGCAAATTAAGGGAATCCAATGCCTCCCCAGGCCCTAAGAACTAGTGTCCCCACTCAAAAATTTCAGGACGGGTCTCAAACAGAAAGGGGTGTGGCCTTGACAGGAAGGGGTGGGTCATATTTAAATTAAGGGGTGCACGAGTTTAGTCAGGCCTAGGGCAGCACAAAACCTAAATACACTACTGTATGTATGTATGTGTGTATATATATATATATATATATATATATATATATATATACACACACACACACACACACACACACAGACATATATTTATATACACACATATGTGTTTGAGGTTTGGGGCGCACACCCTAGTGCAATGGACTGTGCCCCCCTATGTGAGCCCTCCTCTATCAGAGCACAGTTGAGATTCCCGCTGTCCTCCTATATACAAGGACGGGAGATGCAGAAGAACAGGAAATCATACAGTTGTCACAATGTATCGAGACACAAGAAAAAAAATGATATATGCGGGAAAATATTCCCCACAGCATAAATAGTTGCTGAATAAGTCTTATTTCCCGCAGTACAAATGACAGTACCGGAAGGCTTTGATAATAATACGGTGCCGTATGTAATAATGCGCTCTCCGCACTCCTATTTAATGAATATTTCCTTTTCAGGAATTACAAATCCGGGATAATGTATTTTTCCAGCATGCGAGAAATACATCACTGCCTGACGTTCATACACCGCTCTATAAGCCTGTCATATATCTCCTGGATCCAGGTGACCGGTATAAATCCTGGGTGCCCGTTCTCCGGCTTTATAAATGTCCAATCCTTCCCGGCAATAAATTACCAGCTCGCCTGGCTGGGCCCCCCGCCATATTGTGCCTGGTGCAGGCCTATTGTTAGGGCCAACCCATCGGTGCAGGAAGAACTCCTGATAGAAAGGTATGTTTCTGCATTAAGTGGCTAAGTGCCCCTCTCTTCCCACCCCCCCGTAATGTTATTCATTTGATTCCGGGCGTTGGTAGAGATGGAGCGCTCCCCGTCCTGTAGCAAAACGAAGATTAAATGCGCTGTTGTTTTATGGGGAAACGCTCAATGTGAATTGTTTGGCGGCGTGTTTTATGCTCTTTTCTCTCCCCCGATTCCTCTCACTTTATGGGGCCGACGCATTAATTATACGGTTAGGTGGGAGAGCAGGATGAATGCTGAAGGATTGCATGCCGCGGGTATAAACCTCCCTGATAAAGGGAAATAACTGGTAGAGAAAACTGAGCCAGTCACATCAGTTTCTGTACCAGAAGAGCTTACACTCTAATGTCCCCTCCCCCCTCCCACAGTCACATCAGTCTCTGTACCAGAGGAGCTTACACTCTAATGTCCCCCCCACTGTCACATCAGTCTCTGTACCAGAAGAGCTTACACTCTAATATCCCCTCCCCCACAGTCACATCAGTCTCTGTACCAGAGGAGCTTACACTCTAATGTCCCCTCCCCCTACAGTCACATCAGTCTCTGTACCAGAGGAGCTTACACTCTAATGTCCCCTCCCCCCACAGTCACATCAGTCTCTGTACCAGAGGAGCTTACACTCTAATGTCCCCTCCCCCCTCCCACAGTCACATCAGTCTCTGTACCAGAAGAGCTTACACTCTAATATCCCCTCCCCCACAGTCACATCAGTCTCTGTACCAGAAGAGCTTACACTCTAATGCCCCCTCCCCCTAGTCACATCAGTCTCTGTACCAGAGGAGCTTACACTCTAATGTCCCCCCCCCCCACAGTCACATCACATCAGTCTCTGTACCAGAAGAGCTTACACTCTAATGTCCCCCCCCCCACAGTCACATCAGTCTCTGTACCAGAAGAGCTTACACTCTAATGTCCCCTCCCCCCCCCACAGTCACATCACATCAGTCTCTGTACCAGAGGAGCTTACACTCTAATGTAGGCTCCCCCCCCCCCCACAGTCACATCAGTCTCTGTACCAGAAGAGCTTACACTGAATGTCCCCTCCCCCTCCCACAGTCACATCAGTCTCTGTACCAGAAGAGCTTACACTCTAATGCCCCCCCTCCCACAGTCACATCACATCAGTCTCTGTACCAGAAGAGCTTACACTCTAATGCCCCCCCTCCCACAGTCACATCACATCAGTCTCTGTACCAGAAGAGCTTACACTCTAATGCCCCCCCTCCCACAGTCACATCAGTCTCTGTACCAGAAGAGCTTACACTCTAATGCCCCCCCCCCACAGTCACATCAGTCTCTGTACCAGAAGAGCTTACACTCTAATGTCCCCTCCCCCCCCCCCACAGTCACATCAGTCTCTGTACCAGAGGAGCTTACACTCTAATGTCCCCTCCCCCCTCCCACAGTCACATCAGTCTCTGTACCAGAAGAGCTTACACTCTAATGTCCCCTCCCCCCCCACAGTCACACACTATTATTATTATTATTATACATTTATATAGCTCTGACATATACTGCAGTGCTGTACAGAGAACACTGAGCCAATCACATCAGTATCTGTACCAAATGAGCTTCTCCACCAGGTGGTGCTGTTCTGCAGGGTGCTGTTGGCTCACTCTGCGTTGGTCTCAGCTGAGAAAAGCAGCAAGCCTGGGGTCTTCTACTGCAGGCTTTTCCCCAGCCATCATGGACCTAGGGTGACTGACCACGTGTCCCGGATTGCCCGGGACAGTCCCGCATTTTGCAGGTCTGTTCCGGGCACCTTCATTCCAGGACAATACAGTGTCCCGGAATGAAACTGACACAACCATCCCCCAAGCCACACTGATGCCCCCAAAAAAGGCCGCCACATCACTGCTTTACTCACTGACAGTACTTGTCCTGGCCGGGAATGCCTGGAGGAGCACAATCCCCGCCCCCTGCTTGTGATTGGAGAAATCATAAATCCCGCCCCTTGTGTCCAATCACTGGGCTGTGGTTCGTTACAGCACAAGCTGATTTTTGGGAAGGGAGGGTGTCCCTGAATGGTAGTTTGGAAATGTGGTCACCCTACATGGACCGGGCTGGGGAAGACGAAGGTGGAGGCTCTCCAGAGGCACTGAGGCCTACACCATTTGCTCAAGCTGCATTGGATCCCGGGCTTGACATAAAAGAGACTAACTCCAAGTCCCTGGGACTAAAGCTTCCTGCTAGACTGCCAAGATGTAGCTTGTTACTCTGCTGGAATAATCTCCCCTTTTGGGGGTGATGGGGGCCCAGTTAGGGTTCCTGGTTAGGGTCTTGGACCTGGAGACCCTCATGGACTTGTAGCTGCTAACCATGGACTTACTGCCTTCATGGATTACTGCCAATCAGGGACTCTAAGGGACTCCTGTGGATTACAGGCAGTCCCCGAGTTACGAACGGGCTAGGGACTGTAGGTTTGTTCTTAAGTCGAATATGTTCGTAAGTCAGAACAGCATGCGCAGAACGGCAGATACGTCGTTTTTCCGATGTTCCGTCGAATGTGCCCGCCGTCATAAAGTGGCCACGCAGCCTCCCGTTCGTAAGTAGTAGTCGTTCGCAAGTCGGATGTTCGTAACTCGGGGACTTCCTGTATTGCCTAAAGCAGAGGTGTCAAGCTCAATTTCATTGAGGGCCGCATCAGCATTATGGTTGCCCCCAAAGGGCCAGTTGTATCTGTAACACTAGATGTCCCGAGCACCCCACCATCAGAAGTCAAGAGTCCTCCACCCTCCCTTACATCACAGTGCACCACCCTAACATTGTGCTGGTGCCAGGAAGCAGCTGGAGGTGGAGCTGGGAAGCAGAAAGTGCAGGGTCAGGAGGAGGACCAGAGTAGGGGGTGGAGTCTGTTGCCTGAGTCTGAGACCAGGGGAGGTGGAGACGAGGGGATGCTGTGGGAGAAGTTCTGTCCTCCTCTCTGCTATCGACTGCTGAGATGGTGGGGGGGTGGCAGAGACAAACCTTTCCGTGACTGCGCAGAGAAGCGCAGGATCTGATGGAGGAGTTCTGTCCTCCTCTCTGCTATCGACTGCTGAGATGGCGGGGGGTGGCAGAGACAAGCCTTTCCGTGGCTGCGCAGAGAAGCGCAGGATCTGATGGAGGAGTTCTGTCCTCCTCTCTGCTATCGACTGCTGAGATGGTGGGGGGTGGCAGAGACAAGCCCTTCCATGGTTGCGCAGAGAAGCGCAGGATCTGATGGAGGAGTTCTGTCCTCCTCTCTGCTGCGGACTGCTGGGACATGGTGGAGGTGGAGACGAGGGGGGGGGGGGGCACAGCTGCAGGAGAGGTGCGAGGACCACATAAAACATCCAGATTCGGCCCATGGGCCTTGTGTTTGACACATGTGCGACACCTAAGCCCCACCCACACACGCAGATAGTGTCCATGGTTGGACTTGAACCTGAGACCGCTCTAGTTTGAGTGAAATAACCCAACAATCCGCCTGGATTCACCTTGAGAACATCCATCTCGGGGGTGTCTCTCCTTTCCAACCGTCTCAAAGCCGTCAGTTTGCGTGTCTCTCTGTTTTTTCCCCCTCTATACACCTCTCAGGGGTTGTCTCCTGTTTACAGTACATTGCTGTCACATATTTCACCTCTTCTTCGGAGGATATTAGACTCCAGTTATACATCGCATATATTTCCGCTTTAATGGCGCTTATAATTCACAGTAAATTAATATTTCAGGTGCACGCTCAGCCGGCAACCTTTTCAGGAGTATTTACAGATGTGCTAATATATTTATCAGCCGGGGTGTCTATGAATTATTTTTACAGTGATTATCGTATTAATTTGAATATGAGATTATAAAAATCACCATGAATAATGAATGGAGGTGAAGCATATAAGGGGGAGAGCGACATAAATTGTCCTTGCCGTAACATTTCTAACCTGCGCAGCCTGGAAATACCCGGAACGGGGGCTATTAAAGAAGAACTCCGGCTCATAGCAGCATTTCACAACCTTTTTTTTTCAGTTGTGTCCCCCCTTAAAAAGTATGCAAAACACAGAGGCTCCCCGGCCTAAAATGGTATTATCAATGGGAAAGCTGAGCCTGGGGCGATACACACAACCGCCTTCATGACAGTATTTCATATCAGAGGCCCCCCATCACATCAGTAATCCTCCCCCCCCGCATCATGTCAAAGACTTCCCCATCACAGAGCCCCCCCAATCACACAGTCCCCCTATCATCCCAGAACCCCCATCATAGAACTCCCCCTCCAGTCACACAGGCCCCTCTTCACCATATAGCCCCTCATCACAGAGCCCCCCCCCCCATTCATACAGTTCCTCATCACAGAGCCCCCACCATTCATACAGTTCTTCATCACAGAGCCCCTCCAATCATACAGTTCCCCATCACAGAGCCCCCCAGTCACACAGGAACCCCATGATTACAGAGCTTCATCATATAACCCCCCTCAGTCACACAGGCCCCTCTTTGTCACACAGTCCCCATCACAGAGCCCCCCAATCACACAGTCCCACATCACAAGCCCCCAAATCATACAGTCCCCCCATCACAGAGCCCCCCAATCATACAGTCCCCCTCACAGAGCCCCTCAATCATACAGTCCCCCCATCACAGAGTCCCCCAATCACACAGTCCCACATCAATAAGCCCCCCAATCATACAGCCCCCATCAAATAGCCCCCCAATCATACAGTCCCCATCACAGAGCCCCCCAATCACACAGTCCCACATCACAAAGCCCCCTAATCATACAATCCCCCATCACAGAGCCCCCCAATCATACAGTACCCCCATAACAGAACCCCCAATCATACAGTCCCACATCAAAGAGCCCCCCAATCATACAGCCCCCATCAAAGAGCCCCCCAATCATACAGTCCCCATCACAGAGCCCCCAATCATACAGTCCCCCTCACAGAGCCCCCAAATCATACAGTCCCCATCACAGAGCCCCCCAATCACACAGCCCCACATCACAAAGCCCCCAATCACACAGTCCAACATCACAGAGCCCCAATCATACAGTCCCCCCATCACAGAGCCCTCCAATCATACAGTCCCCCATCACAGAGCCCCCCAATCACACAGCCCCCCCCCAATCACACAGATCCCACATCACAGAGCCCCCCAATCACACAGTCCCTCCAATCTTACAGTCCCCCCATCACAGACTCCCCAATCATACAGTTCCCCTTCACATCAGGTCAACTCATAACACTGATCCAGGACAAACTGGGTCCCTTTGGGGAACTGCCCCCCACCTGTGGTGTGTATAACCCCCTATGGCTGCCATGTTGGTGGGTGAGGGTTGGTTGTGGGTGAGGGTTGGCCAATAAAACCGCAGCTCAACTCCATTTTTTTACTGTCCCCCAACCCGCAAGTGTATATGAGGCCTTACATAGCACAACCACACACATCGCGTCTCTGGGAGGGTAGGAAGCCGGATTTCCCTGTGCTGCCATTAGGGTTTTTCCCTCCCCGACCTGTGATTGGACATTGAAGGAGAAGCAGCAGTCTGATAAGCTGATCTCTCTGTCACTCTGCTATCTCCTCCAATCAGCATGCTCATGGATAGCACATGCACACTGCAGCACTACTGATTCCTCGTTATGCCTTTCCCTCTCCCAGTCTGAGTTCTGCTGTGCAAGGACTGCAAAAAGGCTGATACCGAGTCTAATTCAAATCCATATACTGCAGGCATAAAAAAAAAAAAAAAATACATTTGTTGATGTTTTTTAGGAGTACGGAGTCGCATTATTTAGCGTCGTTTATATCTGCCAGGAGTTCAGCTTTCACAGATTTCTCTTTCAGCCACGCTGGAATCATCAGAAGACGGTTAT
This sequence comes from Rana muscosa, assembly GCA_029206835.1. Lineage (NCBI taxonomy): Eukaryota > Metazoa > Chordata > Amphibia > Anura > Ranidae > Rana > Rana muscosa. The sequence continues at coordinate 90,458,810 of CM055124.1, read as the reverse complement.
TGATAGTAGGAGGATATTCATAAACATGCGTGCTCCCTGCGACTCCGTCTCCTCCTTCCGCGGGTTTCCAGGAATCGCCGTATTATCATAGCAGTAACCCCAATCTTGTGCGCGCTCCAGCAGTGAATTATTCATAATGGGGTGTTAGATATTCATAGCTTCTCCACTCGCTGGAATCTCACACTCATCTTTACAGGCGATCCGTCTTCCAGATGGAAAATTGGGTCACACAGCGTTTCCATCCAAGTGTCCCCCCCCCCGCCCCCCACTTTCCCTGAACCTGTCACGGATCCTTTACACTTCTTAATTGTATTACCGTTCAATTACAACGCACTTTTCTGCTTAACGCAGACCTGTGATTAAGACCTATGAAGATTAATTTGCCGCAGGAGTGTGAAATGGGGAGCTTAACGGCATCCCGAATGCGTTGGTGGTCCGCTGTCAGGAGAAAAGGGTCAAGTGGAGGACGGTGAAATCCCATCCGGATTGTGACGGAACAGTCCAGTCACCCAACTTGGGTTTCCTCCCCCAGGGCCGCCATCAGGAATTTTGGGGCCCCTTACACAGCTTCAGGCATGGGCCCCATGGAGCAGAGGAGAACCAGGGGGAGGGGTGCTTCTGCCGCAAATTGAGAAGCAGGTGGGGGCTGCCGCGAATTGAGAAGCGGGGGGCTGCCACGAAATGAGAAGCAGGGGGTGCTGCCGCCGCGTATTGTTGGGTCTGGGGGGGCTTTGGGTGCAGACGAACTAAAAAAAAAGAACAAAAAAAAAAGGGGGGTTGCCATCCGGGGCCCTGGGGACCTCCGGGCCTCTGGGGACCTCTGGGCCCCTTACAAAATAAAAAATATAATAAAAAAAAAATTTAAAAAAGAAAAAAAAAAAGAATAAAAAAAAAAAAAAGGGGGGGTTGCCATCCGGGGCCCTGGGGACTTCTGGGCCCCTTACAAAAAAAGATGGGGAGCTTAACAGCATCCGGAATGCGTTGGTGGTCCGCTGTCAGGAGAAAAGGGTCAAGTGGAGGATGGTTAAATCCCATCCGGATTGTGACGGAACAGTCCAGTCACCCAACTTGGGTTTCCTCTGCCAGGGCCGCCATCAGGAATTTTGGGGCCCCTTACACAGCTTCAGGCATGGGCCCCCTGGAGCAGAGGAGAACCAGGGGGAGGGGTGCTGCCGCCACAAATTGAGAAGCAGGGGGGGGCTGCCATGAATTGAGAAGCAGGGGGTGCTGCTGCCGCGTATTGTTGGGGTCTGGGGGGGCTTTGGGTGGTGTATTTGTCAGGTGAATGTGCCACTTGCCACCCATAGCCTGCCACCAGATGCAGTGCTGCTGTCACTCCCTCAGCATGAGCCACATGAGCATAGGGTGACCACATTTCCAAACTACCATTCAGGGACACCCTCCCTTCCCAAAAATCAGCTTGTGCTGTAACGAATCACAGCACAGTGATTGGACACAAGAGGCGGGATTTATGATTTCTCCAATCACAAGCAGGGGGCGGGGATTGTGCTCCTCCAGGCATTCCCGGCCAGGACAAGTACTGTCAGTGAGTAAAGTGGTGATGTGGCGGCCTTTTTTGTAGGCATCAGATTGGCCCGGGTGGGGGGAGTGGCTGTGTCAGTTTCATTCTGGGACACTGTATTGTCCTGGAATGAAGGTGCCCGGGACAGACCTGCAAAATGCAGGACTGTCCCGGGCAATCCGGGACATGTGGTCACCCTACATGAGCCACATGCATTGAAGGAAAGGGGTGGAGTTGCTATCTGGAGAGTGAAGATCACACCGGTCCCTGCTGCTTGCCGCTGGGTGCCGGAAGAAGGAGGAGGTGCCAAGGTGGGTGGTGACAGCAGTGCTGCACTAGGCGTAGGCCTCGCTCCCGGCCTCACTGTCTGAGATTAAATTGTCACTGGTTGCAAGATGCCAGGCAGCGCAGGCCCTAGCAACCAGTTCCGGAAATGTAATTACTAGTTAGTAGGGGGTGGCTGTGTCCTCTATTTCATTCCGGGACACTGTATTGTCCCGGAATGAAGGTGCAATCTGGGACACGTGGGCACCCTAGTTGCCGACCCTCCATCCCAGAGCATCAGTGTTGTGAATGAAGCTGGCGGAAGAGGAAGCAAGCGGCTGTGGAGCAGAGCAGCATAAGCCGATGCTTCCTGTATAGCGCCACCTCCTTTTACAGGTGGAGTGATCCCAACCTAATGCACTCTGCCTGGGACAGCAACAAACAGCGATACCTGAATAGAAGACTGTTATTTAAAGGTAATTACTAAAATCCCAATGTATATATGGGCATATCTGTTCTGCAGTGGTTACTGGGCTGCTTTCAAACTGATCCGCAGGTGCAGTGTACCTGCGGGTTACCTGCACTGAGCCATAGACTTCTGTTATTACCTGCTGGTTTGGTGTGCTTTCAGAAAGATATAATAGAAGTCTATGGCAAAGTGCAGCTAATGGGCAGGAAAGCCACCGGTGCACTGTGCTGCACCCGCGGTAAACTGCAGGGCATCAGTGTGAAAGCAGCCTTAGTCCCCTTTCACACGATCGGTTCAACCCAATCGGACCTTCCATTCGCCTCTATGGAGCTGCAGATGTAGAAGGACTTGTGTCCATTTACACCCACCTACCTCCAATTCTATCTATCCCCTTCCATATGGGCAGTGGCGGTGCATCCATAGTGGGCACAGGAGCGCCGCCCCCTCTCGCTCCTGCGCCCGTCACTCACAACAATACATACATTCATGCATTGCATGAACCTATGTATTGTCGTCGCCGCTGCCGCTCACTATTCAGATGGCCTGTGCCTAGATGGCCAGAGCCAGATAGGCTTCCCGATTACAGCCTGAGGGCTGTAATCGGCTTCCAAATAGCTAACCAGAGGATGCACAGGGGGTGCATTCCTTGGTTAACACTGACAGGCATTTCAACCAATCAGGTTCACCGGGTCTGGTTACCAGTAACCTGATTGGCTGAAGCGACATCGAGGGTGGGAGAAGACATCGAGGACGGAAGAAGGACGGCGCTGACCCGAGGAAGGTAAGTGCAGGGCTGGGGGGAAACTGTCTGCATTTGGGGGGAAACTGGCTGTATTTGGGGACAAACTGGCTGCATTTGGGGGGAAACTGGCTGCATGTGGGGACAAACTGGCTGCATTTGGGGACAAACTGGCTGCATTTTGGGGAAACTGGCTGCATTTGGGAGGAAACTGGCAGTATTTGGGGACAAACTAACTGCATTTGGGGTTAAACTGGCTGCTTTTGGGGAACAACTTGCTGCATTTGGGGGTAAACTGGCTGTATTTGGGGCGAAACTGGCTGCATTTGGGGACAAACTAACTGCATTTGGGGACAAACTGGCTGCATTTGGGGACAAACTGGCTGCATTTGGGAACAAACTAACTGCATTTGGGGGAAACTGGCTGCATTTGGGGACAAACTAACTGCATTTGGGCACAAACTGGCTGCATTTGGGGACAAACTGGCTGCATTTGGGGACAAACTAACTGCATTTGGGGGGAAACTGGCTGCATTTGGGGACAAACTGGCTGCATTTGGGGGAAACTGGCTGCATTTGAGGGGGCAAACTGGTGGTATTTGGGCACAGTGGCTGCGTTTAATGGGCACAGTGGCGGCAATTGATGTTTTTTTTTCAGTTTGTTTGCGCCCCCCAAAAAAATTTTGCGCACCAGCCGCCACTGCATCTGGGCGGATCGGATCAGAGAGCCCATTCAGTAGAGTGCGCTGTGTTCGTGTCTGCTCTGCTTATGCAGAGCGGACACGGACAAGACATCTGCCTGCTCCGCTCATTGCGGCCCGCGACCGGTTACTATGTCGCTTAAGTGGCCCTCGCACTTCAAAAGGTTGGGCACCCCTGCTGTAGCACAACAAGAAGCAAAGTTGAAAATAAGAAGAAAAGAGGAGGAAAAAGACATCAGGGTGGAAAAGGATGTTGGGGAATCTGCCAAGGGGTTGTAAACAGCTTGTTGACCAAGTAAAGTAACAAAGCTAATGGGCGAAGATGGTCTACTGGTCAGCCGCGGGCCATCAAAATCTTTTGGAAGGTAACGTTTATTCCAGGAGGTCCAAATCCATTTGAACTTGTGAATCTTATCATTGAGAATCACAGACATATTTTCATTCAAGAGATACCTGTATCCTTCTATTTTATCCTTCATCTGTGCGACAGGTGGAGTGGAGGATAGGGTTGCCACCTTTTTCTTCAAGTCAAACTCAAACACTTTAGCGGCGCACAGCAATTTTATTTATATTATAAACTATACATATATTTTGCTATTAAATAACATTTCTAATCATATGAAGTTATTAACAAGAGTCCCCCTTTACATCTGAACTCACAGAGTTCCCTTTCACTGTAAGGGGGGACTCTGCAGACTCAGATGTAAGGGAGAACTCTGGGGACTCTGATGTAAGGGAGAACTCTGGGGACTCTGATGTAAGGGAGAACTCTTGGGACTCTAATGTAAGGGAGAACTCTGGGGACTCTAATGTAAGGGAGAACTCTGGGGACTCTGATATAAGGGAGAACTCTGGGGACTCTGATGTAAGGGAGAACTCTGGGGACTCGGATGTAAGGGAGAACTCTGGGGACTCTAATGTAAGGGAGAACTCTGGGGACTCTGATGTAAGGGAGAACTCTGGGGACTCTGATGTAAGTGAGAACTCTGGGGACTCTGATGTAAGGGAGAACTCTGGGGACTCTAACATAAGGGATGCTCTGGGAACCCTGAATTAGGCAGGAGCACTGAGAACTCTGGGGACTCTGATGTAAGGGGAAACGCTGTGGCCTCTGGTGTTAAGGAAGGGGTTAAGTGTGTCCTAGGGAGTGATTCTAACTGTGTGGGGGCTGGACTACCAGTGACACGACACTGATCACTGCTCCCGATCACAGGGAGCAGTGGATCAGTGTCCTGTCACTAGGCAGAACAGGGAAATGCCTTGTTTACAACAGCATCTCCCCGTTCTGCCGCTCCGTGACACGATCGCGGGACACCGGCGGACATCAAGTCTGCCTGTCCCGCGGGCACGGTCACGGAGCTCACGGCAGGTGCGCGCCCGCAAGGCGGGATTTTCAGAGCAACGTAACCCTCCTCCACTATGAAGGGCACTGTTAATACATCATACAAAGACATTGTAGACAATTGTGTTCTTCCAACCGTGTGGAAGAAGTTTGGTGAAGACACTTTTCTCTTCCACCATGACTGTGCCCCTGTTGTGGGGGAAATTTGAGTGGCCTACACAGAGCTCTTACCTCAACCCTACTAAACACCCTATTCGACATCCTATATCGGAATGAATTGGAACACCGAAGCCAGGTCTTCTTCTCATCCAACATCTATTCCTGACCTCACGAATGCTTGTTTGGTTATGGGTTGTAGGAAGCCTTCCCAGAAGAGTGGAGGCTATTATCAGCCTATCCATTCACTAAAGAGCGGTGACATCACTGAGAATGCAGCCTATTCGTTCACTGGAGAGCAGTGACATCACTGAGAATGCAGCCTATCTATTAACTAGAGAGCGCTGACATCACTAAGAATGCAGCCTATCCATTAACTAGAGAGCGGTGACATCACTGAGAATGCAGCCTTTCCAGTGGCAGTGCGTCCATAGTGGGCGCAGGAGTGCTGCCCCCTCTCTCACCTGCATCAATACATACATTCATGCATTGCATGAACCTATGTATTGTCGCCGCCACTGCCACCCACTATTCAGATGGCCGGCCCCCAGGCGAGCGCCGGCCATCTGAATAACAGCGGCTGGTTGGTTTTTGGAAGTGCGCTCTGATAGGCTTCCCGATTACAGCCTGTGGGCTGTAATCGGCTTCCAAATAGTTAACCAGGGCACGCACGGGCTGTGCGTTCCTTGGTTAACACTGACATGCGTCTCAGCCACACAGGTTCACCGGGTCTGGTTACCGGTAACCTGATTGGCTGAAGTGACATCGGGGGCGGGAGAAGGACGGCGCTGACCCGAGGAAGGTAAGTGCAGGGCTGGGGGGAAACTGTCTGTATTTGGGGGAAACTGGCTGCATTTGGGGACAAATCTTTCAGTTTGTTTACGCCCCCCAAAAATTTGGAGCACCAGCCGCCACTGGGCCTATCCATTGACTAGAGAGCGGTGACATCACTGAGAATGCACCCTCTCCATTGACTAGAGAGCGGTGACGTCACTGAGAATGCAGCCTATCCATTGACTAGAGAGCGGTGACATCACTGAGAATGCAGCCTATCCATTGACTAGAGAGTGGTGACATCACTGAGAATGCAGCCTATCCATTCACTAGAGACTGATGACATCACTGTGAATGCAGCCTATCCATTCACTAGAGACTGATGCTATCACTGAGAATGTAACCGATTTATTCACCAGAGAACTGCAAAATGATAGAATATATAGCATATCAATTCTCTAGTGATGGGCAGGGCCAGATTCCAGACAAGGCCACCGAGACCAGGCCTCGGGGCGGCAGTGGGTGCAGGGGCGGCGCCGCGGCAACAGGGGGGTGAAAAAATACTGTCGTCCTGGCCGGTGTCCTATCGTCTAAGGGGCGGAAAGCTACAGAAGAGGCTGAGTTTTCTACTGATGTGCAGAGCTGATAACTTGGCCGTGCTTTTAGCAATATACTATACGTCTTAGCGGGGCGTGTTTAAACAAATGAAGGGTCGGCTTTGCACGAGTATATTGCTAATACCACCCCCAAGTTATCAGCTCTGCCGATCAATTGAAAACTCAGCCTCTTCAGTAGCTATCCGCCCCTTAGACGATATAACAGTAATGCACCCGCCCCCTTGCAGAGTAGCACGAGCATCGGGAGCGTGCGGCAGTGTCTGTCACAATGTCGTCGTCATTGCGCAGGCGCCGTGTTCAGCTGACCCTGAGCGATTTATCTTCGGCTATTTCCGTCCGCCTGCTTTTGGTTCATACTGCGCAAGCGCTGCGCCTGCGCAGTACAGAGGGGACATTATCTGCCGGGGTGGACACTTATCGGCAGAACACCGGCAGCAAGTCCCCATGTTCCGACCCGGTGTTCTAACGATATGGTTCCCCTATCCGATAGGGTCCGGCCTGGACTGCGCAGGAGCAATCCGAGCCGACGGAAATCTCTGAGGCTGAACAGCTGTTCCTCAGCTGTAGACAGAGCAATGCGCAATTAACACGGCGCTCGTTCCCGATGCTCGGGGCTGGTTATACACGCCGCTCTCCGCTCGCTCTATACAGCAAGGGGCGGATGCTTTTCTCAATACAGCAAGGGGCGGATATGGTTATAAGAGGCCGCATGATGGCCAGTGCTTTTTTATGGGCAGTGCTTTTCTCAAAGGGGCGGATAAGCACTGGCCATCATGCGGCCTCTTATAACCATATCCGCCCCTTGCTGTATTGAGATCCGAGCATTTCTAGCCATATCCGCACCTTTGAGAAAAGTATCCGCCACTTGCTGTATAGAGCGAGCGGAGAGCGGCGTGTATAACCAGCCCCGAGCATCGGGAGCGAGCGCTGTGTTTATTGCGCATGCTCTGTCTACAGCTGATGAACAGCTGTTCAGGCTCGAAGATTTCCGTGGCCTTCGACTGCGCAAGCGCTGCGCCTGCGCAGTCGAGGCCAGACACTATTCGATAGGTGAACCATCTTGACAAAACACCGGCGTCCCGACCGGCGACTACTATCAACAAGTCCCGATGTTCCGTCATGGCGACAGGCAAATGGGAGGGGTCTTTTACTTTTTCTGCTCATGGGCATGAAGGAAATCCTGGAGTGAACCTATAAGAAAACTGGTGCCGGAAACGTCCTGGCCCTCTCCTCCTGACTGAGGACCTTCACATCCAGTCCAGTGTTCATCTGTCTCCACATCTTCCAGGCAGCTATGATTTCAGTGCCAAGCCGAATATTTGACTCATAGGAATTTAATTCCTTGCTGGGTATGCTGCATAATGCATATATTTACAGTTATTATTGTATAAAAACAGTGCACAAATACACTAGGTATGTCTTCAATAACACAATATGCAAATCACAAGTACTTTCATTTTTTTTTTGGCGGGGGCGGCAAAGGGAGTAAATCCGGGCCTGGTGATGGGTTGCATTATGGATAAAGCAGTCTCTTCATTCATTAGAGGATCACTGACACCACTAGACATCATTGAGAAATCAACTTATATATTAAGAAGGGGCTATGACATCATTGCAAGGGCAACCTATGTTTTCACTAGGTCCTGGTGACATCATTGATGGATGGATGAAGTCCTTTGATGGATCTTACTGTATAGGTTTTCATCCGATGGCTTTTGCTCTGCGCAATCCCTGAGTTCGTTTTTGAAGCATATTGTAACTTTTGAGGACCTGGTATCCAACCAGCAGAATGTCAGGAACACCCAGAACAAAGATTACTCTACTGAGCCTTTTTATCGCAAGCTCTTTCGGCATAAAATTTACTCAGCTGAGTTTTCCAGTGAAGGGTCCTGTTAATACTACATCATACAAACACATTGTAGACAATTGTGCTCTTCCAACCTTCTGGGAGAAGTATGGCTGTGCTCCTATTGTGGAGGAATTTTGAGTGGCCTACAGAAGGCCCTTACCCCAACCCCACTGAACACCCTATTGCACAGGTGTCAAGCACAAGGCCCGCGGGCCAAATCCGGCCCTTCAGGCCATTTCATGTGGCCCTCGCAGATCTCCAGCCCTCCTCTGTTCCTACTCCAGACCCATACTTTCTGCTTTCAAGCAATGCATCCAGCTTCTTCCCAGCAGCAGCATAAGGAAAGGGGGGTGCACTGTGATGTAAGGTAGAGTGGGGGACTCAACTTCTGATGGTGGGGTGGCTCTTGAAATCTAATGTAAGGGGAGGGGATGCGCTGGACATCTAATCTTACAGATACAACCGGCCCTTTTGAGGGCAATCATAATGCTGATGCGGCCCACGATGAAATTGAGTTTGACACCTCTGCCCTATTGGAATGAATTGGAACACCCAAGCCTATCAGGCATCCAGTCATAGCAGAGGATGGGAATAGGACGGGAGAAGACATGAGGACTCGGAGCGTGGAGGACAGCGCCGAGACAGGTAAGTGCCGGGCGGGGGGGGGGGGGGGGGCACACTGGCAGCATTTGATAGGGCACACTGGCGGCAATTGATGGGGCACACTGGTGGCAATTGATGGGGCACACTGGCGGCAATTGATGGGGCACACTGGCAGCAATTGATGGGCACAGTGGCGGCAATTGATGGGCACACTGGCAGCAATTTATGGAGCACACTGGCAGCAATTGATGGGGCACACTGGCAGCAATTGATGGGCACAGTGGCGGCAATTGATGGGGCACACTGGCGGCAATTGATGGGGCACACTGGCAGCAATTGATGGGCACACTGGCAGCAATTGATGGGGCACACTGGCAGCAATTGATGGGCACAGTGGCGGCAATTGATGGGCACACTGGCAGCAATTGATGGGGCACACTGGCAGCAATTGATGGGCACAGTGGCGGCAATTGATGGGCACACTGGCAACAATTTATTGGGCACACGGGCAGCAATTGATGGGGCACACTGGCAGCAATTGATGGGGCACACTGGCAGCAATTGATGGGCACAGTAGCGGCAATTAATGGGCACACTGGCAGCAATTGATGGGGCACAGTGGCGGCAATTGAAGGGCACACTGGCAGCAATTGATGGGTACAGTAGCTGCGTTTGATGGCACAGTGGCGGCAATTTATGGGTACAGTGGCTGTCTTTGATGGGCACAGTGGCTGCGCTTGATGGGCACAGTGGCTGCGCTTAATGTTTTTTGTTTTTTTTCAGTTTGTTTGCGCCCCCCAAAAATTTTGAGCACCAGCCACCACTGTGCTATTGGCTCATAAAGTTGTGATGGTGTTCTCAAACGTTGCATCATACGGTGTACATACATGAACGCATTGTGATTAATTGCGAAGTGGCTTACCTCTATAAACGTTATAAATCAGCTGCAACCTAGTAGATGAGCCTGTCCTCTGAGAGAAGTCTGAAGCCAAGGACTCTATGATTGAGGAGTGGTCTCTCTGCCGCAGTCCCATACATTCCTTCCCCAGGCAGACCTTTAGCTCTGCAGTTAGCAGTTGTCATGCTCTCTTTGGACTTTAGTAAACCTGGCTCTGAGTGTCCAGGAGGTAGCAAATACCAGTTCTGTTCCATAGGCTGGCCCTCCCCCCCCCCCCTCAATGATCCTTTGAGTTTAAATATAATTTTAATGCATTTTGAGTTCAGCAAAAGACATTATGGGACTTAACTTCACTAACAATGAATCTTTCCAACCTCCATTTATCATCTTATGTATTTGTTCTTTAAAGATTTCCACCCACTGGCTACTTTGCTCCCGTGTTTTTGGCCATACATTATGTGTTCTCTCTCTCTGGGATGATGTTTGATACACTTAGAGCAGCAGAGGGGCTTTCCATTGAGATGTATTAGCTAAGTCGCCGTGTGTGGCGAAGATGTTTTTGCGCTGTGTAAAACAGGTTGATTTTTAGATAGAGAATTTGCCATCATGCAGAGTTGATATCACCATTTTCCCGACCGTAATAACAGCAATTACAATGAGCTACAGGCAATCCTATTCATCAGAGCTGGAAGTACCACTCTGTTTCTGGATGTGCTGTAGAAGCTTTAGCTGACTGCAAACCTGTAATTACACCTATATGTCTTCTCATTGTGCGCATCAACTAGACTGGCTGTTAGAATGAGTAATGCCACATCTGATGCATATCATTTTACCGTACATGGGGCCGGTTCTTGGGTGCATTTCAGCTTTTAGGCGGAAATCACATTTTTCAACATACTCCTAGTTAAACAGAACTTTCCATAAAGGAAAACCATAAACTAACCTGGAACATGTTGTGAGACCAAAGGAGATTGGTGACAAGACTAAAACTGTGGCCTATTTGTTCAATAGAGGTTGGTGATATCACTGAGAAGTTCTGAGAACACAACCTATCCACCCACTGGAGACAGGTGACATCACTGATAATGCAGCCTATCCATTTACTAGAGAGCGGTGACATCACTGAGAATGCAGCCTATCCATTTACTAGAGAGCGGTGACATCACTGAGAATGCAGCCTATCCATTTACTAGAGAGCGGTGACATCACTGAGAATGCAGCCTATCCATTACCTAGAGAGTGGTGACATCACTGAGAATGCAGCCTATCTATTCACTAGAGAGCGGTGACATCACTAAGAATGCAGCCAATCCATTCCCTAGAGAGCGGTGACATCACTGAGAATGCAGCCTATCCATTCACCAGAGAGTGGTGACATCATTGAGAATGCAGCCTATCCATTCACTAGAGAGAGGTGACATCATTGAGAATGCAGCCTATCCATTCACTAGAGGGCGGTGACATCACTGAGAATGCAGCCTATCCATTCACTAGAGAGTGGTGACATCACTGAGAATGCAGCCTATCTATTCACTAAAGAGCAGTGACATCACTAAGAATGCAGCCTATCCATTACCTAGAGAGTGGTGACATCACTGAGAATGCAGCCTATCTATTCACTAGAGAGCGGTGACATCACTAAGAATGCAGCTATCCATTACCTAGAGAGCGGTGACATCACTGAGAATGCAGCCTATCCATTACCTAGAGAGCGGTGACATGACTGAGAATGCAGCCTATCCATTCCCTAGAGAGTGGTGACATCACAAAGAATGCAGCCTATCCATCCACTCGAGAGCAGTGACATCACTGAGAATGCAGCCTATCTATTCACTAGAGAGCGGTGAAATCACTGAGAATGCAGCCTATCTATTGCCTAGAGAGCGGTGACATCACTGAAAATGCAGCCTATCCATTCCCTAGAGAGTGGTGACCTCACCAGGAATGCAACCTATCCAACCACTCGAGAGCAGTGACATCACTGAGAATGCAGCCTATCCATTCACTAGAGAGCGGTGACATCACTGAGAATGGAGCCTATCTATTCACTAGAGAGCGGTGACATCACTGAGAATGCAGCCTATCCATTCACTAGAGAGTGGTGACATCACTGAGAATGCAGCCTATCCATTCACTAGAGAGCAGTGACATCACTGAGAATGCAGCCTATCCATTCACTAGAGAGCGGTGACATCACTGAGAATGCAGCCTATCCATTCACTAGAGAGTGGTGACATCACTGAGAATGCAGCCTATCCATTCACTAGAGAGTGGTGACATCACTGAGAATGCAGCCTATCCATTCACTAGAGAGCAGTGACATCACTGAGAATGCAGCCTCACTATTCACAAGAGACCGGTGACATCACTGAGAATGCAGCCTATCTATTCAGTAGAGAGCGGTGACATCACTGAGAATGCAGCCTATCCATTCACTGGAGAGCGGTGACATCACTGAGAATGCAGCCTATCCATTCACTAGAGACCGGTGACATCACTGAGAATGCAGCCTATCCATTCACTAGAGAGTGGTGACATCACTGAGAATGCAGCCTATCCATTCACTAGAGAGCAGTGACATCACTGAAAATGCAGCCTATGCAGATACTTTGAATTATCACTGTGATTTCCTCTATTTGGATTGAAAAAGGAAGACTTTCTTCTTATATACAGTTTCTCTATATGTGACTTTTGAAGTCATACGTTCCGTTTACTCGGAAATTACAGCTGGTTTCCCCGTTTTTGCTTCGCCAAGCATTGCACATTCTTTGCGTTAGGGTTGTCCCGATACCACTTTTTTAGGACCGAGTACAAGTACCGATACTTTTTTCCAAGTACTCGCCGATACCGATTACCGATACTTTTTTTTCAATGTCATGTGACAGATGTGGAAAATACAATATTTGTATGGACCAATCAGAGGTCTGGATCATACATATAAATAATAAAACCGTCTAATAACAATAATACTAAAAATAAAATAAAATCCGTCCCAGATTGTCCAAGAAATAGTGTAGCAGCGCTCTTGTCATAAATGACAAGCTTCTTTAAGTGTCTCTATACACATAAAGGTATGAATAATAGCAGATGAAGGACTGCAGACAGCCTGATCCTTATTAGTGCAGCGATACAGGGAAACTTCATCCGTGAGATGTTGTAGAAAAATCCACTTTTGGGGATGCACTCACCACAAAATAGATAAAGATGTGCCTTGTCAGCAAACACAGGATCACTCTCTCCTTCTCTCGGCTATTCCACCGGGTCACAGTGTTGGTACGCTCAAGGGTACAGATGTAGAAAGGAAACAAAGGTGGCCAATAGTGTAATATTGTATGCACAATTTATTCCCAAAAAAATCCCCTTACAAGTTAATACGTACACAATGGTTATACAAATGAGGCACATATGGTGCTAACAGCTTGGCAGCACAGTACACCTAAGACCCCAGTAGATGGAGATGCACACTATCGCTGACAGCGTGTATTGGTTACCACTTCCTGGATCCTGGATTCGGTGGAGCGCAAGCGTCACTTCCGGTACGGCCAAACGAGACCACGACTCTGACGCGTTTCGTCACTTCCGGACTTCGTCTGAGGGCCCTCAGTGTGCATCTCCATCTACTGGGGTCTTAGGTGTACTGTGCTGCCAAGCTGTTAGCACCATATGTGCCTCATTTGTATAACCATTGTGTACGTATTAACTTGTAAGGGGATTTTTTGGGGAATAAATTGTGCATACAATATTACACTATTGGCCACCTTTGTTTCCTTTCTACATCTGTACCCTTGAGCGTACCAACACTGTGACCCGGTGGAATAGCCGAGAGAAGGAGAGAGTGATCCTGTGTTTGCTGACAAGGCACATCTTTATCTATTTTGTGGTGAGTGCATCCCCAAAAGGGGATTTTTTCTACAACATCTCACGGATGAAGTTTCCCTGTATCGCTGCACTAATAAGGATCAGGCTGTCTGCAGTCCTTCATCTGCTATTATTCATACCTTTATGTGTATAGAGACACTTAAAGAAGCTTGTCATTTATGACAAGAGCGCTGCTACACTATTTCTTGGACAATCTGGGACGGATTTTATTTTATTTTTAGTATTATTGTTATTAGGCGGTTTTATTATTTATATGTATGATCCAGACCTCTGATTGGTCCATACAAATATTGTATTTTCCACATCTGTTTCTCATTTTTCAGCAGCTGCTCAGTACATAATAGACTCATTTCTATATTGTATTTACTCATTCATGTATTAGTATATTTCCCTGCTTACAACTCACACCAATAATTGCTACATCTCCACAAGCGCTGAGCGGTGCTTACTTAGGTAGGGCCCAGTTTTCTTTAGCACCTTTTCATACAATGTCATGTGACAGTTTGAAAGATGGGGACTGATAGGTGGCACTGACAGGTGGCACTTATGGGCACTGACTGGTGACTGGCTCTGATGGGCACTAATAGGTGGCTGGCACTGATAGATGGCACTGATTGCACTGATAGGTGGCACTTATGGGCACTTATAGGTGGCACTTATAGGTGGCACTTGTGGGCACTGATAGATGGCACTGATTGCACTGATATGTGGCACTTGTGGGCACTGATATGTGGCACTTGTGGGCACTGATATGTGGCACTTGTGGGCACTGATAGCACTGAAAGGTGGCACTTGTGGGCACTGATAGGTGGCACTGATAGATGGCACTTGTGGGCACTGACAGCACTGATAGGTGGCACTTGGTGGCACTGATTGCACTATCAGTGCCCACAAGTGCCACCTTTCAGTGCTATCGGTGCCCACAAGTGCCACATATCAGTGCCCACAAGTGCCACATATCAGTGCCCACAAGTGCCACCTTTCAGTGCAATCAGTGCCATCTATCAGTGCCCACAAGTGTCACCTTTCAGTGCCATCAGTGCCCACAAGTGCCACATATCAGTGCCCACAAGTGCCACATCAGTGCCACCAAGTGCCACCTATCAGTGCAATCAGTGCCATCTACCAGTGCCACCTGATAGGTGGCACTGGTAGATGGCACTGATTGCACTGATAGGTAGCACTTGTGGGTACTGATAGGTGGCTGGCACTGAAATGCTGTGGGAAAAAAAAATGACACAGGATTTAAAATAAAAAAAACTGCTGCAACGCCCATCTTGGTACACCCTGCACTCGGCTGAAGTAAGCAGCAGCAGACATCTTGTTACACCCAGCCCATATAGCTCGGGCTGGGTGTAACAAGATGTCTGCTGCTTACTGCAGCCAAGTGCAGGGTGTACCAAGATGGGCGTGGGGACGTTCAGCCGCTGACGGCGACCGAATGCGACATCACCGGTCACCGATCCTGATGCGGCTGCGCCCTGCACCCCTGCCAGCTTACCAGTTTCAACTGCAGGTGAGGGACTCGCTCTCCGCCCTGGTCTCCGCCCCCCGCCGCACTCTCCGCCCCCGCCGCACTCTCCGTCCCGCTCTCCGCCTTGGTCTCCACCCCCCGCCCCACTCTCCGCCCCCCGCCGCACTCTCCGTCCCGCTCTCTGCCCTGGTCTCCGCCCCCCGCCACGCTCTCCGCCCTGCTCTCCGCCCCCCGCTCTCCACCCCCTCTCTGCGCCCGCTCTGGAAAAAAAAAAAAAGTATCGGACTGGGCATCGGGAGCATTTGCGCGAGTACAAGTACTCGCGCAAATGCTTAGTATCGGTCCCGATACCGATACTAGTATCGGTATCGGGACAACCCTACTTTGCCTGGTTCGTTTCTTTCCTCTATTGGATGTCGATGTTGGCTACACGCTAACCAAGAATCGTAGTTATAAGAGTGAGATCCCTTTCTTGCTTCTACAACTACTGTTTTCCTGAATTTGTGTCCTGAAGAAGCCCCAAGGTGAAACGCGTTGATGCATTTGGGTTCTCATCACTTATATGTACTCACATGTATGATTTTTAATTCTTATTCTGTCCTTGTATTCAATTTTTATTTATGTGGTTCTCTTTTTCTATTAAACATTTATATATTTTTTATACATCTCTATTGTTTACTGTGCCGCTGAAAGTCAGAGTAGGGCCCATATCCCTATTTTTTTCCTTTTCTTTACTACATTATTTAGGGATGTTGGCAATGTGAGTGCTATTTTTCTAGGGTTACATTATGGATAAGACAGTCTCTTCATTCATTAGAGGATCACTGGCATCATTAGACATCATTGATAAATTAACCTACATATTAATAAGGGGCTATGACATCATTGCAAGGGCAACCAATGCTTCTACTAGGCGCTGGTGACATCATTGATGGATGGATGAAGTGCTTTGATGGATCTTCCTGGTTTGCATCAGATGGCTTTTGCCCCGGTCAATCAGCAGCACGTTTTTTTTTTGAGCTTATTGTGACTTTTAAGGATCTGGAATCCAACCGGCAGAATGTCAGGAACACCCAGAACAAAGATTATTCTAATGAGTCTTTTTTATCACAAACTCTTTGGGCATAAAATTAGCTCAGCGGAGTCGACAGTAATTGCTGGAAGAGAGTGCGGAGCTGGACTTTTCATTTTTTTATCGAAATGACAAGTTTAATTATCACAAATTATTGTGACCCGCACCCCCCCCTCCCCCACCTCCTCTAAATTCATCGGGCTCCTGAATCATTATACAACTCACAGCACTACCTGTGTATTAGCATAGCGTTCACCGGGGGATACCTTACATGAAACACAGTCAGCTTTGTTAATTAAAGTCACTGAAAAGAGGCGCCCATGCATGGGAAGTACATTTAAATGATATTATTAGGCTGATGTTTGGCATCCATAGAGACTTTATCTCGCATATTTCCAAAATAAAATGTGAATTGTGATATATGAATACGTTTGAACAATTATTTGCTCGGTCGCAGACTCAATGGAGTTGAAACATTTTGTTTCTTTGAAGAATTTCAATGAGGCCAGAGGTAAGATGGCTTCAGATTTAGGGGTTCAGGAGGAGTATCCACAAAAGAGCCTCACGAATCATGGGCATGGAAGCCTCCTTTTTTCAAACATTCTCACTCCATATCATCTGGTTGCCGGCCCATCCAAAACTTTGCTACCATGTGTAGCACCTTCCTAAACTTTGAACAAGTATTTGCTCGGTCGAAGACTCAATGGAGTTGAAACATTTTGTTTCTTTGAAGAATTTCAATGAGGCCAGAGGTAAGATGGCTTCAGATTTAGGGGTTCAGGAGGAGTATCCACAAAAGAGCCTCACGATTCATGGGCATGGAAGCCTCCTTTTTTCAAACATTCTCACTCCATATCATCTGGTTGCCGGCCCATCCAAAACTTTGCTACCATGTGTAGCACCTTCCTAAACTTTGAACAAGTATTTGCTCAGTCGAAGACTCAATGGAGTTGAAACATTTTGTTTCTTTGAAGAATTTCAATGAGGCCAGAGGTAAGATGGCTTCAGATTTAGTGGTCCAGGAGGAGTATCCACAAAAGAGCCTCACGATTCATGGGCATGGAAGCCTCCTTTTTTCAAACATTCTCACTCCATATCATCTGGTTGCCGGCCCATCCAAAACTTTGCTACCATGTGTAGCACCTTCCTAAACTTTGAACAAGTATTTGCTCAGTCGAAGACTCAATGGAGTTGAAACATTTTGTTTCTTTGAAGAATTTCAATGAGGCCAGAGGTAAGATGGCTTCAGATTTAGGGGTTCAGGAAGAGTATCCACAAAAGAGCCTCACGATTCATGGGCATGGAAGCCCTAATTTTTACAAACCTTCTCACTCCCTATCATCTGGTTGCCGGCCCATCCAAAACTTTGCTACCATGTGTAGCACCCTTCTAGAATGTGAACAAAGCCAGCTGCCAACCCAGACAGAACGAATTTGTACAGTGGTAAGTATAAAAGTACCTACCGTACCCAGGGGTGCGCAGTCCCTGTATTCAGTCTGTCCCGATTGGCCACTCAGCCCTTAGGTTGCGGACTTCCTTCAGTCAAAAACCTGGAGCCCCACGCTGGCCGTCATTTGTGATGGTTGGTTAACCACAAAAGGGTTAATATGGATTCTACTACTGTTCCGAATTGTAAAGTTTAGATAACATTGCGTGCATGCTGAAAGTAAGACTCTGACACGTCCGTGCAGATCCGTTACTTCCTTATCTAATAATTTATTATAGGCAGTACTAAACTTTTTACACATAGCATGATACGTCACTATTATGTTAATGTAAAACTGGAAAGCACATCTGATTGGCTGAAATTTCAAGAAGAGTACAAAAATGTGATGGTCAAGCTTGGTTGTTCCTCTGATCTGTCTTCACTTCCGCATTCCTAAGGATGTGTGGGAGAAGGGGGTATCCGCCATTCTCCAGTCTTTTCGGTAGGAGGGGGTGTTATTAGAGGCTGATTTGAGTAAGGAAGGATTACAGCAGTGGTGTACATGAAAAAGCAATATAGACTTTATAGTATAGTAAAGATGCATAGAGAATAGACATTTTCTAATTTATTATTATGCTCATTACATTCCTTCACATTTGTTTCCTTGAAGAATTTCAATGAGGCCAGAGAATAGATGGCTTCAGATTTAGGGGTTCAGGAAGAGTATCCACAAAAGAGCATCACGATTCATGGGCATGGAAGCCTCCTTTTTCCAAACCTTCTCACTCCCTATAGTTTGGTTGTTGGCCCATCCAAAGCTCTGCTCCCATGTGTAGCACCCTCCTAGAATTAGAACAATTGGGCATGGAAACCTCCTTTTTCCAGTCTCCCTCCCTCAGTCATCTGGTTGCTGATCCAACCAAGGCTCTGCTACCAAGACCACTGATAAGGCAGTGAAGCCAGATTTCCTATACAGGACCCAGGCCCCATCAGTTCAAAAAGGGGGCCCAGGCACCTGTTGGAGGGCCAGCTATACTATCTTACTGCAGACACCGATCCTCTCCCCTGCCTTCCGCTCCCTCCCTCCAGCTGTGCTGCCCTGAACTGATCAGTTCTACAATCCACACCGCATCCCTCTGCTTTCTAGACCCCCCCTGTGCACCCTTTTTCCCCACAGCTTGGCCGGCTTCCCTCCTCTTCTGCCGGCAGCGTCTGTGGGCACACGATGGGATGTTTCAGTGACCCTTGGTTGATTAATGTGCCACTCAGGCTCGTTCGTGAATGTGGGAGATAATGTAGATGATTCTGCGTCCGCTGCCTCAGGAGTGCCGGCGGGGGAATTGAGCTCGTCCCAGCTCCTGTAGTTGAGGAAGGAAGGAAGGAAGCAGCACTTCCACAAGGTTATGTGATAAGGAAGACAACTTAAGCCTGGGCTCCCATCAGGCCATGCTCCCAACGCGTTTCATCTCCTGAAGCTTAGTCATGGGGATGACTAAGCTTCCCCATGACTAAGCTCCGGGGCGGAGTGAAACACATTGGGGGCGTGGCCTGGCGGGAGCCCAGGCTGGGGTCATCTCTCTTATCATTAAATAACCTGTATGTGCGGCACTAGGGATTCCTTCCTGCCTTCAAGGGATGTTTCAGGATGGAGAGCCGAGGAGGGGGGCTGGAAAATAGGTTATATGATAATGATTTTCGTGTATTTTTTGCGGAAATATTACTTTATATTTTCTGGGGGTTGGGGGGGGGGATCGGGGCCCTGTCAGGTAGGCAGTATGGAGCCCCATAATTTCTAACAGCAGCCCTGTCTGCTACCATATGTAGCACCCTCCTAGAATAGATTGCTAGAGAAGCTCAGGTAAATTTAATATTTTTGGCTCCTCTGTAAGCAGTGGAGCGGTGTGTGATTAGTTTTGGCTGCTCTGTGTCTCATAGGCTGCAGGCCCCACTACTTCTCCCTGCCTTCTAGTAGGTTCTAGAATGTAATGGTCTGGAAGAGGCAGAGCCTTGGCCTGAATGTTTATGCAGTACCAGCCAATCCCTGTGGGGGAGTGCCCAGTAGGCTGAGAAGGAGATAAATATTCGGAGGCCTGGAGCAGCAGGGTTCTTGTCCTAGAGGAGGAGATCCCAGCTAGAAGGGCTGCTGCCCTTCTGGGCAGGTTAGCTGAAACCTGCAGAGAGCTCACCAAAGTCCCAGCTCAGGGGAAGCTGGGGGGCTTATTGCAGAGAGTTCATCGAGGTGCCAGCTTAGGGAAAGCTGGGAGGCCTATTGCAGTGAGTTCATCAAGGTGCCAGCTCAGGGGGAACTGGGGGGGCCTATTGCAGAATGTTCACAGAGGTTCCAGCTCAGGGGGAACTGGGGGGCCTATTGCAGAGAGTTCATTGAGGTGCCAGCTCAGGGGGAACTGAGGGGCCTACTGCAGAGAGTTCATTGAGGTCTCAGCTCAGGGAGAGCTGGGGGGACTGTTGCAGAGAGTAAATCAGGATCGCAGCTCAGGTACTGATCAGAAAGTATTTTCAATCTATCATTATCTGAGAGTGTATTTATGTATTGGTTAGTAATATACCTCCAAATCTTACTGTAGAGCAGCGGTGGGTCAAATACAACCCCCTGCAATATTTTATTTGGCCCTCTGATGTAAGAGGCGGCAATTTTGATGTGGACTTGGGATGTGACCCCCGTACGGAAAAATCTGAGACTGTGAGATGGGCTGACACTGCAGACATGATACATGAGATGGTCAGAGACTGCAGACATGATACAAGAGATGGTCAGAGACTGCAGACATGATACATGAGATGGTCAGAGACTGCAGGCATGATACAAGAGATGGTCAGAGACTGCAGGCATGATACATGAGAGGGTCAGAGACTGCAGACATGATACAAGAGAGGGTAAGAGACTGCAGACATGATACAAGAGATGGTCAGAGACTGCAGACATGATACATGAAATGGTCAAAGACTGCAGCCATGATACAAGAGATGGTCAGAGACTGCAGACATGATACAAGAGATGGTCAGGGACTGCAGTCATGATACAAGAGAGGGTCAGAGACTGCAGACATGATACAGGAGATGGTCAGAGACTGCAGACATGATACAAGAGATGGTCAGAGACTGCAGACATACTACAAAAGAAAGTCAAACACTACAGGAGTTGCAGGAACATGTTTCTGGAGACAATTCTAGACTGCTAGAAATCACTTCTAGAATGAGGCAATAAGGAAACGCAGATTAGAATCTTCAGGGGCCCTAAGGGCCACACAAAAATGTGCCAAAGGGCCACATGTGGCCCTACGGGCTGCAGGTTGAGCACCAAAGATTTATATCCAGCTAGAAAAACAATGGCTTTCATTGTCCCCCCTATACAAATCCAAAAATGAGGGTTGGAAAAATGTATAAAAGTCCGCCCTTCCCTTTCTTTGAATGTACCTACCGAGCTCGGAAGCATTAATTTCATATGTAGGCCTTACAGTATTTTTTTTTTTTTTATCTTATGACTTAATGAGAATCTTGTAATTAAAGAATGTTAGAATGCGGTGTGCAGGTGTGGAATTTGCAAGCAATCAGCTGGAGAAAGTGTTTTCTTGCATTCTTGTTCCTCTATTTGTAATGTTCGGGGGATGCGGTGATGGCTCAAAAATAGATGATTGATTGTATGAGTCTTCCTTACCAATGACTGATTGTCCTTGGGAATTAAATATTACAGTGAGGAGTCCGCCACGGTGAAGAGAGTGCACTGATCTGATGTCTGCGTGCAATTAATAATGGGGGCCTGTGAACGGTTACATTACTCTCCCCAAATGATGGTTTCCATTGTTGTATTCTACATCACTGGTTCTCAACCATATTGAGATATACACTGTATATATATATATATTTAATAAATACACCCATTGCTTACTGTATCTTTGGTAGCACAATACTGCAGAAGATCAGTGGCGTCACTAGGGTTGGTGTCACCTGGTGCGGTAAAATTTGGCGTCAGAGGGGGGTTACATTAGGGGGATTGTACAGAGAGGGGGGGTGTTACATTAGGGGGATTGTACAGAGGGGGGTTACATTAGGGGGATTGTACAGAGGGGGGGGGTGTTACATTATGGGGATTGTACAGAGGGGGGTTACATTAGGGGGATTGTACAGAGGGGGGGTTACATTAGGGGGATTGTACAGAGAGGGGGGTGTTACATTAGGGGGATTGTACAGAGGGGGGGTTACATTAGGGGGATTGTACAGAGAGGGGGGTGTTACATTAGGGGGATTGTACAGAGGGGGGGTTACATTAGGGGGATTGTACAGAGGGGGGGTTACATTAGGGGATTGTACAGAGAGGGGGGGTGTTACATTAGGGGGATTGTACAGGGGGGGGTTACATTAGGGGGATTGTACAGAGAGGGGGGGTGTTAAATTAGGGGGATTGTACAGAGGGGGGGTTACATTAGGGAGATTGTACAGAGAGGGGGGTGTTACATTAGGGGGATTGTACAGAGGGGGGGTTACATTAGGGGGATTGTACAGAGAGGGGGGTGTTACATTAGGGGGATTGTACAGAGGGGGGTTACATTAGGGGGATTGTACAGAGAGGGGGGTGTGTTAAATTAGGGGGATTTTACAGAGGGGGGGTTACATTAGGGAGATTGTACAGAGAGGGGGGTGTTACATTAGGGGGATTGTACAGGGGGGGTTACATTAGGGGGATTGTACAGAGAGGGGGTTACATTAGGGGGATTGTACAGAGAGGGGGGTGTTACATTAGGGGATTGTACAGAGGGGGGGTTACATTAGGGGGATTGTACAGAGAGGGGGGGTGTTAAATTAGGGGGATTGTACAGAGGGGGGTTACATTAGGGGGATTGTACAGAGAGGGGGTGTTACATTAGGGGGATTGTACAGAGGGGGGGTTACATTAGGGGGATTGTACAGAGAGGGGGATTGTACAGAGGGGGGTTACATTAGGGGGATTGTACAGAGGGGGGTGTTACATTAGGGGGATTGTACAGAGGGGGGGTTACATTAGGGGGATTGTACAGAGAGGGGGGTGTTACATAAGGGGGATTGTACAGAGGGGGGGTTACATTAGGGGGATTGTACAGAGAGGGGGGTGTTACATTAGGGGGATTGTACAGAGAGGGGGGTGTTACATTAGGGGGATTGTACAGGGAGGTGGGGGTGTTACATTAGGGGGATTGTACAGAGGGGGAGTTACATTAGGGGGATTGTACAGAGAGGGGGATTGTACAGAGGGGGGTTATATTAGGGGGATTGTACAGAGGGGGGGTTACATTAGGGGGATTGTACAGAGGGGGGGTGTTACATTAGGGGGATTGTACAGAGGGGGGTTACATTAGGGGGATTGTACAGAGAGGGGGGTGTTACATTAGGGGGATTGTACAGAGGGGGGTTACATTAGGGGGATTGTACAGAGAGGGGGGTGTTACATTAGGGGGATTGTACAGAGGGGGGTTATATTAGGGGGATTGTACAGAGGGGGGTTACATTAGGGGGATTGTACAGAGAGGGGGGTGTTACATTAGGGGGATTGTACAGAGGGGGGTTATATTAGGGGGATTGTACAGAGGGGGGTTACATTAGGGGGATTGTACAGGGGGGGGTGTTACATTAGTAATGTAACACCCCCCCCCCTCTCTGTACAATCCCCCTAATGAAACTAAGTCCTCCCACACTAGCTCTCTTACAATGGCAACTGCTCCCCACACACACACACACACCTACCTCATCTCGTGCTCGGGCCGGCGGTGGAGACCCAAACCCCCCCCCCCCGCACCTGTTCTTATTCTGGGCGCTGCCAGCTGGAGTCTGTACTGGAGAGGAGGAGGGCTGGGCTGGGCAGCGACCGTCACAGCGTGCAGCCGGGCCGCCCGGGCGGAGAAAGTTGCGCGTGTGTGTGTGTTGTAGTGACGTCACTCACATCATCACAGTGCAGTGTGATGTGACAGGCTGAGTCGCTCGCTGACTCTGTAGAGAGGAGGAAGAAGAATAAGGAGCCGGAGGCGGCGGAGGACACACACTAGGCGCGACCGCGGCGCTGGAGGTGTTGTTCCAGCGCGAAGGGGTCAGCTGTAAAAAATAAAAAAATCTCCTCACCATCGGGAGGGTGTCACCCCTCTAGCGGGTGTCACCCGGGTGCGGACCGCACCCCCCGCACCCCCCTAGCAACGCCTGTGCAGAAGATATAAGGAGAATTACACAGATGGAACACAATTGTTCGTTTTATCTGCCTCGCTCGCTCCGTTTTCTAAAACCTTCCTGCAAAAACAATCGGTAACATTGTGTTTGAATGAAGGTATCGTGATCAGTGAGATTATTTTTTTTTCCATTGTTGGAAATAAAGACAAATAATAATAGTAAGGCCTCATGCCCACGGACGTTTTTACAGCCGTGTTTTTGAGCGTTTTTTACAGCTTAAAAATGCCTGTCCATGTTAGTCTATAGCTTCATGCCCACCTAGACGTTTTTGAGCTGCAAATAGTATAGACGTTTTTAAGCTGTAAAAAAAAACCCAGGACCAGTGCATTCCTCAGCGTCGGAGTTAGGCAGAAAAAAATGCGAGCGTCAAAAAACGCGCAAAAACGCGCACAAACGCCCACTAACGCGCGGTCGCGTTTTTTAGCTCTGACGTTTTTGTTTTTTTTTCAAAAAAAAAATAAAAAATTTACAATAACATGGACAGGCGTTTTTAAGCTGTAAAAAACGCAGCTGTAAAAACGTCAGTGGGCATGAGGCCTAAAAATAATAAAAAAAGATTTTCTTGATTTGTCCATCCACTGACCTCCATTAAGAATACAGGAAGCTCAGTTACGCTGAGAGAAAAGCACAAAAAACTGTGTCATGCACCATGTGGAAGTTTTTTTTTCTTTTTTGATGGGAATTTTCTATAATACTTGGCTCCATCTAGTGGCTAGATGGATTATTTTCTGTTTTAAATGAATGATTTACATTCGAACAGCACAGAGAATAGCCTATTTACATTCGTTTTTTTGCCCAATTCTCACAAAATTAATGTACATGCAATTTCATTAGGTGAATGGCTATGGAAATTCTTTATGAAGGATCAGAAGGGCAGCCAGGCAACTGGCGTTCAGCAATGGCGGATCCATGTTTCTCTCAGGTGCTTTTTAACCACTTGCCGACCGCAAAACATATTCAGTATCTCACAAAAGTAAGTACACCCCTCACATTTTTGTGAATCTTTTCTTGTATCTTTTCATGTGACAACACTGAAGAAATGACACTTTGCTACAATGTAAAGTAGTGAGTGTACAGCTTGTATAACGGTGTAAATTTCCTCTCCCCTCAAAATACCTCAACACACAGCCATTAATGTCTAAAAACCGCTGGCAACAAAAGTGAGTACACCCCTAAGTGAAAATGTCCAAATTGGGCCCCATTAGCCATTTTCCCTCCCCGGTGTCATGTGATTCGTTAGTGTTACAAGGTCTCAGGTGTGAATGGGGAGCAGGTGTGATAAATTTGGTGTTATCGCTCTCACTCTCTCATACTGGTCACTGGAAGTACAACATGGCACCTCATGGCAAAGAACTCTCTGAGGATCTGAAAAATAGAATTGTTGCTCTACATAAAGATGACCGAGGCTATAAGAAGATTGCCAAGACCCTGAAACTGATCTGCAGCACGGTGGCCAAGACCATCCAGCGGTATAACAGGACGGGTTCCCCTCAGAACAGGCCTCGCCATGGTCCACCAAAGAAGTTGAGGTCACGTGCTCAGCGTCATATCCAGAGGTTGTCTTTGGGAAATAGACGTATGAGTGCTGCCAGCATTGCTGCAGAGGATGAAGGGGTCAGCCTGTCAGTGCTCAGACCATACGCCGCACACTGCATAAAATTGGTCTGCATGGCTGTCGTCCCAGAAGGAAGCCTCTTCTAAAGATGATGCACAAGAAAGAGCCGCAAACAGTTTGCTGAAGACAAGCAGACTAAGGACATGGATTACATTTGGTGTCAGATGGTGTCAGGCGTGTGTGGCGGCAACCAGGTGAGGAGGACAAAGACAAATGTGTCTTCCCTACAGTCAGGCATGGTGGTGGGAGTGTCATGATCTGGGGCTGCATGAGTCCTGCCGGCACTGGGGGGCTACAGATCATTGAGGGGCCATGAATGCCAACATGTACTGTGACATACTGAAGCAGAGCATGATCCCCTCTCTTCAGAGACTGGACCGCAGGGTAGTATTCCAACATGATAAGGACCCCAAACACACCTCCAAGACCACCACTGCCTTGCTAAAGAAGCTGAGGGTAAAGGTCATGGACTGGCCAAGCATGTCTCCAGACCTAAACCCTATTGATCATCTGTGGGGGATCCTCAAACGGAAGGCGGAGGAGCGCAAGATCTGTAACATCCACCAGCTCCGTGATGTCGTCATGGGGGAGGGGAAGAGGACTCCAGTGGCAACCTGTGAAGCTCTGGTGACCTCCATGCCCAAGAGGGTTAAGTTAGTGCTGGAAAATAATGGCGGCCACACAAAATATTGACACTTTGGGCCCAATTTGCACATTTTCACTTAGGGGTGTACTGACTTTTGTTGCCAGCGGTTTAGACATTAATGGCTGTGAGTTTTTTTTTTTTTATATTTCTTTATTGAATTTTCCATACACCACATCTTTACTGTAAAAGAGTTTCTGTTTTCATCTTCAACATATATAAACATACATAAGCGAGTAACTCAAAACATGGCTGTGTGTTGAGTTATTTTGAGGGGAGAGGAAATTTACACTGTTATACAAGCTGTACACTCACTACTTTACATTGTAGCAAAGTGTCATTTCTTCAGTGTTGTCACATGAAAGGATAGAAGAAAAGATTTACACAAATGTGACTGAGGGGTGTACTCATAGGCGTGCGCACAGGGTGTGCCAGGTATGCCCAGGCACACCCTAATCACCCTGTGCAGCACAGATTCCCCCTACTGCCTGCATGGGCGTCCGCTGAACTTTTTTCAGGGGGGGGCATCATTTTAAGGTCATCCATGCTTCTTTAGGGCAGTAGAGCAGCGCTGTATACACCACTCCTCCACCGACCATTGAAATAAATGGGCACCGCTGCCGAAGCGCCTGCAAAGCGCTTTGGCAGCGGCGATACACAGTTGCATTTATCCCTGTCTTGGACCGCTAGCTGGGGTTATTGCAACACAGGGGGCAAGTGTCTTCACTCTGACTTCAACACTCTTACGATTCCGGGGGGGGGGGCAATTGACCCTCCTTGCCCTATGGAGCGGATGCCCATGACAGCCTGGCCCCCCCCCAAAGCGCTGCCGACTTCCCTCCTCTCCCGCCAGCTGTTGCTGAGGGTAGGTATTAGGATAAGTGGGGGAAGGGGCAGTAAATGTGTAATTTACCGGTCCCTTCCCTTTGTGAATGAACACTGTGAGTGATCTGTAGTGTATGTTTGAGCTTTGGGGTGCACACCCTAATGTAATAGGCTGTGCACACCTATGGGTGTGTACTTACTTTTGTGAGATACTGTGTGTATATATACATATATATAGATATATATAATATAATGTTTGGGGGTTGTAAGTAATTTTCTAGCAAAAAATTCTTAAACACCGCCTGCAATGTACAATCCTGCAAAATAAAATAGATGCAGCAAATTGTTTTTATTCCAATAACTGTGAAATGGAGACAGTCTCAGGAATGATAATAAAATAAAGTCATTTTCCGCTTCTTTTTTAATACGTTTGGTTTTGTAAGGTGGCTGGAAGTTGGGTGGGTAGTGGCGGGATGAGTCCAGCAGGGGGCATCCTTCTTCTGTTGCTGGAATGCCTCTCTCTTCCTATTCATATGCAATATTAAAAATATCAATACAGCGTTGTGCAGTTATTGGATTATTGATTGGGCGGATGTGTGAGAGCGTACCTAACACAGGTGACCTCTTCCCGTGTTCTTGGCTCATTCTTTTTTTTTTTTCTTTTATTGGAAAGTAATGCCGGGATCACACGGGAGGGAGGGAAGCCTGGGCCTGCTTTACAAAAGTTTTATGAGCAGGAAATAAAACAAAATCACTAATTATGAGCCGGTTCAGGTTCTTCGCCATAAAACTCTGTTCAATCAATAAACCGATAACCGGTCCACCCATAAAAGTGGATTGCAGGGTCAGAATCTTGGGGAAGCGCATTGTGCTGTGCAGGTTAAACACGTTTTGTAGGGCCCTGTACTCCGGGAACACCTCATTTATGATGGTCTCTGTCATTCTGGGAACTAAGGGCAGAAAGGGTTTGAAATGTACAGAACTCAAAAGCCATTTCCTTTGCAGCCTTCTAGGTAACAGCTTAACATCTTTTGTTTTTTATATTGAGCCAGAACTATTGGTGAGCTGACAGTACTGTCTGAATTCCGCCTGTGAACTACAGAACACCCCCCTAATGGAGTGGGAGGTGTTCTGTAGTCCTAACACACTTCCTGTTCTTTGGCACCCTGAGTCCCCCGATCCCATCCCTGCTCCATCCACCCTCCTCATCTCATCCCAGCTCCATCCATCCCCCCCAATCCCATCACGTCTCCCTCCACCCCCCCATCCCATCCCAGCTTCATCCATCCCCCTGATCCCATCCCTGCTCCATCCACCCCCATCCCATCCCAGCTCCATCCATCCCCCCTGATCCCATCCCTGCTCCATCCATCCTCCTCATCCCATCTCCATCCATCCCCCCGATTCCATC
Source organism: Rana muscosa (assembly GCA_029206835.1). Lineage (NCBI taxonomy): Eukaryota > Metazoa > Chordata > Amphibia > Anura > Ranidae > Rana > Rana muscosa. Next base: position 90,430,321 of record CM055124.1, on the reverse strand, counting down.
CCGGCTTCCTCCACCCCCCCAGCCCATCCCAGCTCCATCCATCCCCCCCGATCCCATCCCTGCTCCATCTATCCTCCTCATCCCATCTCCATCCATCCCCCCCGAATACATCCTAGCTCCATCCGCCCCCATCCCATCCCAGCTCCATCCACCCCCCCCCAATCCCATCCCTGCTCCATCCATCCTTCTCATCCCAGCTCCATCCATCCCCCGATCCCATCCCAGCTCCATCCACCCCCCCGATCCCATACCTGCTCCATCCATCCATCCTATTCCAGCTCCATCCATCCCACCATCCCATTCCCAGCTCTATCTACCCCCCCCCAATCCCATCCCAGCTCCATCTGCCCCCCCATCCCATCCCAGCTCCATCCACCCCCCCCCCGATCCCATCCCTGCTCCATCCATCCTCCTCATCACAGCTCCATCCATCCCCCGATCCCATCCCAGCTCCACCCATCCCAGCTCCATCCACCCCCCCGATCCCATCCCTGCTCCATCCATCCATCCTCCTCATCCCATTCCAGCTCCATCCATCCCCCATCCCATTCCCAGCTCTATGTACCCCCCCAATCCCATCCAAGCTCCATCCACCCCCCGATCTCATCCCGGCTCCATCTACCCCCATCCCATCCCAGCTCCATCCACCCCCCCCTATCCCATCTCAGCTCCATCCACCCCACCCCATCCCATCCCAGCTCCATCCACCCCCCATCCTATCTCCCTCCACCCCCCCATCCCATCCCCCCAATCCCATCCCTGCTCCATCCACCCCCCCATTCCATCCTGACTCCATCCATTCCTTGGAGGGTGTAACACCATATTTTAACGCACCAGGTGATACCAACCCTAGTGACGCCACTGGGCACAGGGAAGTTCTGATTGGGACGCTGATGTAAGGGTGCATTCTGATGGGGACAATTGATGTAAGAGGGCACTCTGATAGGGACACCTCATGTGAGGGGGCACTCTGGTAGGGACACCTGATGTGAGGGGGAACTTTGATGGGGACACCTGATGCAAGGGGCACTCTTATGGGGACAATTGCTGTAAGGGGGCACTCTGATGGGGACAATTGATGTAAGGGGCACTCTGATAGGGACAATTGATGTAAGGGGCACTCTGATGGGGACACCTCATGTGAGGGGGCACTCTGATGGGGACACCTCATTTGAGGGGGAACTTTGATGGGCACACCTGATGCAAGGGGGAACTCTGTTGGGGACACCTCATGTGAGACAGCTCTCTGGTTGGGACACCTCATGTGAAGGGGAACTTTTAGGACAATGAGAACTTTGATGGGGACAATTGATGTAAGGGGGCACTCTGATGGGGACGCCTCATGTGAGGGGCATGCTGTTGGGGACACCTGATGTGAGGGATCTCTCTGTTTGGGACACCTGATGTGAGGGGGAACTTTGATGGGGACAATGGGTACTTTGATGGGGACAATTGATGTAAGGGGCACTCTAATGGGGACACCTCATGTGAGGGAGCTCTCTGGTTGGGACACCTGTTGTGAAGGGGAACTTTGGGGACAATGAGAACTTTGATGGGGACAATTGATGTGAGGGGGCACTCTGATGGGTACATTTGCTGTAAGGGGACACTCTGATGGGGACAATTGTTGTAAAGGGACACTCTGATGGGGACAATTGATGTAAGGGGCACTCTGATGGGGACACCTCATGTGAGGGAGCTCTCTGGTTGGGACACCTGATGTGAAGGGGAACTTTGGGGACAATGAGAACTTTGATGGGGACAACTGATGTAAGGGGGCACTCTGATGGGCACAATTGATGTAAGGGACACTCTGATGGGGACACCTCATGTGAGGGGCACTCTGTTGGGGACACCTGATGTGAGGGGGAACTTTGATGGGGACAATTGATGTAAGGGGCACTCTAATGGGGACACCTCATGTGAGGGGCACTCTGATGGGGACACCTCTTGTGAGGGGCACTCTGATGGGGACACCTCTTGTGAGGGAGCTCTCTGGTTGGGAAACCTGATGTGAAGGGGAACTTTGGGGACAATGAGAACTTTGATGGGGCCAATTGATGTAAGGGGCACTCTGTTGGGGACACCTGATGTGAGGGAGCTCTCTGTTCGGGACACCTGATGTGAGGGGGAACTTTGATGGGGACAATTGATGTAAGGGGCACTCTGATGGAAACACCTCATGTGACGGAGTTTTCTGGTTGGGACACCGGATGTAAGGGGGCACCTTGATGGGGGTCTATTTTTCGATAGATATACAATGACTGCATATTAGACATGTGCAATTAGTTTCGTACGAATCAAAAATTCGTACAAATTTTCCAAAAATTCGTACATTCGGAAGCATCCGAAATACGAATTTCTATTCTTACGAATTTTATACGAAATACGAAATTTCGTTGACGAATTTCGTTTCGGGATTGGGAGAGACGGCTCAGACTGGTACTGGTAGTCGATGGGAGATTCAGAATTGGACAAAATAAGAATGTTCGTTAATATCGTTTTATTATTGTCATAATAATTACGATTATTCGTTATGATGAAGTTACAAACCCAGGAAGTCAGCACAGCACAGGGATGGTGGGAGCCCCTCATAATGAGCACATCACAGGGATGGTGGGAGCCCCTCATAATGAGCACAGCACAGGGATGGTGGGAGCCCCTCATAATGAGCACAGCAAAAGGATGGTGGGATCCCCTCATAATGAGCACAGCACAGGGATGGTGGGGGCCCCTCATAATGAGCACAGCACAGGGATGGTGGGAGCCCCTCATAATGAGCACAGCAGGGGTACAGCCCCAGGAGGAAGTCAGCACATCACAGGGATGGTGGGAGCCCCTCATAATAAGCACAGCACAGGGATGGTGGGAGCCCCTCATAATGAGCACAGCACAGGGATGGTGGGAGCCCCTCATAATGAGCACAGCACGGGTACAGCCCCAGGAGGAAGTCAGCACATCACAGGGATGGCGGGAGCCCCTCATAACGAATGCTCGTAATTGTTAGGAAAAGTTAACGAACCTAACAAACTTTCGTATTTTGTACGAATCCAAATTGAATTTCGGACACGAATTATGAAATACGAATTAACGGGCTACTACAAACCCAGGAAGTCAGCACAGCACAGGGATGGTGGGAGACCCTCATAATGAGCACAGCACAGGGATGATGGGAGCCCCTCATAATGAGCACAGCACAGGGATGATGGGAGCCTCTCATAATGAGCACAGCACAGGGATGGTGGGATCCCCTCATAATGAGCACAGCACAGGGATGATGGGAGCCCCTCATAATGAGCACAACACAGGGATGATGGGAGCCCCTCATAATCAGCACAGCACAGGGATGGTGGGAGCCCCTCATAATGAGCACAGCACAGGGATGGTGGGAGCCCCTCATAATGAGCACAGCAGGGGTACAGCCCCAGGAGGAAGTCAGCACAGCACAGGGATGGTGGGAGCCCCTCATAATGAGCATAATGGGTCGACGACTGCCATATTGAGAAATTTTGTATTTTTTGCTTTTGATATTCATCATAACGAATGTTCGTTAGAGCCGGTTCACACTGGGGCAACTCGTCAGGCGACTCAGCCGCCTGATAAGTCGCGCTCTGCTCTCTTCAATGGAACCGTTCTAATAGGAGCGACACAAGTCGCTCCGACTTAGAAAAAGGTTCTTGTACGACTTTGGGGGCGACTTGGGGCGACTTGCATTGACTTCAATACAGAAGTCATTTTGCAAGTTGCCTCTCAAGTCGTCTTGAGATCGCCTTGCCGAGTCGCCCCAGTGTGAACCGGCTCTAATTGTTACGAAAAGTTAACGACTCTTACGAATTTTCGTCTAATACGAAACGGAACAAAACGAAACAAATTTATTGAAGGCGCACATGTCTACTGCATATCATACATATCCTGAGTCATAGCACAAACATGAGACTGCTGCTGGAAGAACATTTTACCTAAGGGACCTTCTTGAATTTGAATTCAATAACCGTGCTGTAGGGAATGAAGCTCTTATGCTCAGAGCCCATGAACCGTGTAATGTCTATCTTCCTCTAGAACTCTAAGTAAATAAAGACTGAGGATACATATTCTGCTCCCTATGACCATGTATTGTATGTTCCTGGTGGAAATTACTCGTGTCACATTTGTTCTTCCTGATGGTCAATAAAGAGTGGTTTCCCTCTGACAATAAATGGATTTACGGTTGGCCATCCTCAATCATGGCAGATAAATCTCAGGATTGAGCATTGACAAATTCGGCGCTCCTCTCCCACTCTTGGCGTGTGTTTTCCAGTTAATATAGTAGAGCGCCGGGGTCTCCGGGGATGTCCAGACCTACTTCTGCATTCACACCGGGCAATCTACAGGCCGCGCTAAACAACGAGACCTGCCACTCGCCATTTCAAATCATCCGCTTTAATAGGATCCCGTGTGAGCGGTCGCCGGCACGCCATCAGCAATTTTCAGAAAACGAGGGAAGAAGTTGCGGCGTGTTAGATTTAAAAATTTTGGTAAACACGCCGTCACTCTTTTTTTTTTTTTTTTTTTTACAAGGCAGCGTTAACAGGGCAGTTTTCAGTTTTATTTCAAAGTACGTCGAGTTTATGGCGGAAGGAATGGCGGTATGTAAAATGGATCCGAAACCAACAGTGCCGTGCGGCCGTTTATTATAGTACAATTTGTTATTATGAAAGTGTCACAAAATAAATGGAACATCGCACGCTATAACCGGCAAAGAGGGATTTGTATTGTGCCGTTAACAGAATATCGTATACATGGCGGTGGAAATGGCTGTCTGAAAGAGAAGGTGGAAATAAAACCGGAGTACGGCGCTGAATTATTTCACAGGAACACGGGGAGCTTTTCTACATTGCTAATCACATTGCTGTCATATTCTGGCGGTGGGCAGGGCTCTATTATCCCATTGCGGTGGTGTGTGCTTAAGAAAAAAGGACGGCGTGCAATTTACTGCGTCGCACCATGCTGTGGTCAATACAACTTAATGAAATATCACTTTGTGACATTTCAATAAGGTTTAATATATAAAAAAGGAAACCATGCGATGCACCAGGATTGGCACATCGGCACTGCTGTCAGTCATCCTTCCACAGTCCACACACCAGCAGCTGCCGCCTAGTGTAGTTGCTGGTATGAACAAGCCCTAAAAACTGAAGTTTAGATTTGGCAATTATTGCTTTGTTACATTGTTCCATCTTGGATCAATGTAAGCTTTCGCGGGACAAGGTCATCCAGCGCCCAGGGTGAAGATTGAAATGAGTCCCCAGTAGAATCCACCATTTACATTAGGTGTCCCCAGTAGAGTCCCCCTTTACATCAGGTTCCCCCAGTAGAGTCCCCTTTTTACATCAGGTGTTCCCTGTAGAGTCCCCTTTTACATAAGGTGTCCCCAGTAGAGTCCCCCTTTACATCAGGTGCCCCCAGTAGAGTCCCCTTTTTACATCAGGTGTTCCCAGTAGAGTCCCCTTTTACATCAGGCATCCCCAGTAGAGTCCTCCTTTACATCAGGTGTCCCCAGTAGAGTCCCCCTTTACATCAGGTGTCCCCAGTAGAGTCCCCCTTTACATCAGGTGTCCCCAGTAGAGTACCTCTTTACATCAGGCATCCCCAGTAGAGTCCCCCTTTACAGCAAGTGTCCCCAGTAGAGTCCCCCTTTACATTAGGTGTCCCCAGTGAAGTCCCCCTATTACATCAGGCATCCCCAGTAGAGTCCCTCTTTACATCAGGTGTCCCCAGTAGAGTCCCCCTTTACATCAGGTGTCTCCAGTAGAGTCCCCCTATTACATCAGGCATCCCCAGTAGAGTACCCCTTTACATCAGATGTCCCCAGTAGAGTCCCCCTTTACATCAGGTGTCCCCAGTAGAGTCCCCCTATTACATCAGGCATCCCCAGTAGAGTCCCCCTTTACATCATGTGTCCCCAGTAGAATAACCTACTACATCAGGCATCCCCAGTAGAGTCCCCCTTTACATCAGGTGTCCCCAGTAGAGTCCCCCTATTACATCAGGCATCCCCAGTAGAGTCCCCCTTTACATCAGGTGTCCCCAGTAGAGTCCCCCTTTACATCAGGTGCCCCCAGTAGAGTCCCCCTATTACATCAGGCATCCCCAGTAGAGTCCCCCTTTACATTAGGTGTCCCCAGTGAAGTCCCCCTATTACATCAGGCATCCCCAGTAGAGTCCCCCTTTACATCAGGTGTCCCCAGTAGAGTCCCTCTTGACATCAGGTGTCCCCAGTAGAGTACCTTTTTACATCAGGTGTTCCCAGTAGAGTCCCCTTTTACATCAGGTGTCCCCAGTAGAGTCCCCTTTTACATCAGTAGAGTCCCCTTTTCCATCAATTGTCCCCAGTAGAGTCCCCTTTTACATTAGGTGTCCCCAGTGGAGTCCCCTTTACATCAGGTGTCCCCATGCTCCCGAGTTGTTGCCCCCTCCCCCCTTTCCCCCTTGTACTGGGGGGATCAGTACTCACAGCATGTCCTTCCTCTCCCCGTCACATGATGGGGAGAGAGGAAGAAGCACACAGTCCATCCTCTATCCTCAGCCGCGCTGAGACTGAGAACAGTTCTGTCTCAGCACCGGCTCTTTTTTGCCCCATGCAGGCTGGAGGATGGAAGAGAAAGCCGAATCCTCCCTAAAGCAGCTTACGGCTGCTGCTTTATCAGGCTAAGTACTTACCGAGGCCGAGATGCCGAGAGTGGTTCACCCTTGCACCCAAGCGCTCTCCGCCCCCTGGAGGTGAGACAGGGAGAGGACAGCACGAGGGAGCACTGGCCACCAGCAGGTAGAGGTGTCTTGCTGAAGAATCTAGCAGGGCTGAGTCTGAAGAACAGGCCGGGAGTCAAACACCAAGGGTAGACAGGTTCAAACAGCAACCAGCAGCAAGGGCACAAGTCCGATTAGGAGTTTAGCAGAAAGCACCAGACTAGTCAGGTTAAGCAAGAAGTCCAGGGTACAGGCAGAAGGTAGAGGGCTGGAGACAGGCAGCAGATCCGGGTCACAGGCCGAGGGTCAAGCACAAGGAGAGAGGCAGAAGTCCGTTAAGCAAGCCAAGGGGTCAGGTTCAGGAGAAGCAGAAGCGTAGTCAAATCCGGTCCGGGTCACAGCAGGAGAACTTTAACTTATTTCAGGCACAAGAAAACACAGCAAAGCTGACAAACCAGCAACCAGATAGTGCTACTGCGTCTGTTTAAATAGGCCCGCCTGTAGTCCCATTGGCGAGCTATTGCGCACGCGCATTCGTCGTTGCGCCGGTGCGCGCACCCAAGCACCCGGAAGTGCCGCCGCGCACGCGCATGCGCCGATGCGCCGTTTCGCCGCGCATGCGTACTGAGCGCAGATTGGTGACAACAGACAGGGAATTTCCCTGACATGCTTCTTCTGACAGGAGTGGCGCTGCAGTCACTCCTGTCAGTAAGGATTGGGACGAGTGGCTAACACAGTGCCCGGGGCAGGTGCCCGCTTGCTCCCCCCAGCCCTGGCCCTGAATGTAAGTATGTATGTGCCATACCTGTAGGATCCCCATGAAAGCTGGAAATTGCTGTAGTAGGCACCGTTACTACAGTGATTGCCACTAGCTTCTAGGTCCTGTTCCGGTCAGGCTCGGAGATCAGTAGCTATAGCAGTAGAGAGGCTCCCACCAACCAACAGGATAAGTACACAAGCAGGTCAACCTGGCTGATGACGAGGGCTCATCTGAGGTGCGGATTCTAGGCCCTAACTGGTGTTCACCAGAGCTCCTGATGGTGGGGATGGATTTTTCTGTGTGTTAGTACCAGGCCGTGCTCTTCAGGATTGCCCCAACAGGAGGTGAGCAAGCCTGGGCCCAGTAGCAGAAATAGCAGGTAGGGATCAAGCAGAAGCGTAGTCGAGGAACAAGCCAAAGGTTGGTAGCGAAGATATGGACAGCAGAAGGAGTGACAAGAGCAAAATATTGGCTGGAGAGAGCAAAATAATCTGGTAAACAGGAAGTGCAAAGGCATGGCTTAAATAGGAAGTTCATGGGAGGAGCAAAGAGTTCAAGGTTCAAGAAAAACAAGACACAAGGCACAGTTGTCTATGGAATCAGGAAGGGAGCTGTCCAGCATCTCAGGCGGCTCAGCAAGAAGAGATACTACCAGACACAGCAGAGGTTGCAGGTGCAGATCTCGATCTTGATAATATGTATGTGACTAATTTCAAACAAATCCGTTCCAAAGAATCAAGGCGCTTAACACCAATGACAACCTTAAAACATTCTTATAGCTTTTTCTAATACCAACATAAATTCTGAAAAACAAGAGGTTTTAGTAAAATGTGGAGCATTACATCACTACCCGACGCGTTTCATGGGATAGCTCCATTTTTCCCAGGATGGAACGGTATCAAACTATACATAGTAAGAAACTTCATTAGAGCCATATACCAATTTATAATCAACTATATATATATAAAACTGTAACATAGATTTAAAAAAAATGGTGGAACAAAAATGGAAATCCACTTTAAAGTACATGCCCTGGAATACTTCCTTTTAGTACAATTATACATTATCCACCGATCCTATGATCAGGGCCGCCAATAGGGGGGGTACCACCGGGCCTCTTGTAGGGGGCTCGAGCACACAGGGGGGCCCAGACAGGGGGGGATTGGTGCGGGGGGAAAATTACAGAATGATGCACTGTGTCTGTGTCTCTCCCGCCAGCAGCTGAAAGCCGGCTTCTCCCCCTCTCCTTCCCGCCGGCTTTCAGCTGCTGGAGGGAGAGACACAGGCACAGCGCATTTTTCTGTAATTGTCCTCCCGTCTCCCTCCCTGTGCTGCCCACATCTGATTCCCCCCCTGTATGCCCAGGCTCCCCCTCACCCCCCCCCTACCCCCTAAAGCGCCGTCAACTTCCCTCTCCCACCAGCTGCTGCGGGCGCACAGGCGGATGGAGAGTGGGGGAAGGGGGCCAGTAAATATGTCATTTGCCTTCCCCTACTTTTTCCGAATTAGACACAATGAGAAATCAGTACCAATTACTCCTGTGTCCATTCATCACTGAGCATAGTAAACTATGTTTACTATGCTTCAGTTTATGAATGAACAGGAGCCTCTGTCTCCTATTTATTCATCTTCAGTGCAACTGCAATTCCTTTGCCTGTCTCAAAAGTGAGATGTTAGGGATCTTTCATCCAGAGAAAAAAAAGTAATAAAAATTATTTTAAAAAAACAAAAACATTTGTAAAAATAAAAAAAAATATTTATTGTTTATTTTTTTATTTCGGAGGTGGCCCCCTAGGCCTCCTGGTCCTGTCAGGTAGGCAGTACGGGGCCCCATGATTTCAATCAGCAGGCCTGCCTATGATGATCACGTTCTTCCATGCTCCGAACATACCGGTCATGATATGTCTTCTGAGCAATATTGGCGCAGATTCTTCGGCGTATCATGCGTTATGCTCCATAATCCAGGCTGTAGTTTCATTATAGTCACAGCAATACCATACCTGACAGTACAAGGACATAGGCCTCGCTAGAAAGCGTTTGGAGACTTACTATTCTGGGCATGCGGGAGACCTACAAGCTTTATTATGAGAGGCTGCCTGAGTACATCAGCGGGGCGCGCTGTGCGCTCAGTGCCCGGGTGTGACAGGTCGTCGTGTACGGAGGCAGTGCTATTTTTCAGTACGGCTTTGATGTTGGTTTGGAAAGACACTGTTGCAGATGCTTTTTTTTTTTTTTTTTTTTATGAGATGCCAAGTTCTTACAAGATCCCACGAGGCCCGTATCAAGACGCCCCCCCCCCCCCCTGCATCGTGCCTTTCCTGCCTTGGAGGGGCGTCCTTTCCAGTGAATGACCAGAGCGTTCCTCAGTTCACGTCTCCTCCTCAACTGTCTTTAACTTTCCAAATAACTCCGGCCAGAAGCCTCATTTTCCGCTAGTCCCCGGTGTGCGGCCCATTTATTGTGTCTGACACTCTGGATGTTCTAGCTATTGATTCCCGGCTATATTAACTTTTTTTTTTTTTTTCTCGCATGCCCAAATCTCCAGCACTTCACAAGCCCTCCAAGAGCCAATTAAGAATTGATGGTGACAATCTGTAGGCCATTGGAGCCGCTTTAAATTGAAGCCAAAATAAACACCGCCTGAGTTTTATTTTTTTTTCCCTGTGAATTTCGCAGCCAAACTGTTTCAGACATCCTAATAGGATATTGGCTTCCATGGTGCTCCTAGTTTTATAAATAATTGCTTGCTGCGGATTTTTTATTTTTTTTTCTCCCCCTCTGCTCACTGGATGAATTATAAAATACCAGAGACACCGAGGGCCTTGTTTTATTGTGTGCAACGAGATTGTAGAACTTTTTCGGGCAGCTAGTTCTGGCCTCCTATAATTTCACTGGTGTTTCTAGAATTTTAAAGAGGTCATAGAAAAAAAAACGATATAAAAAAATCAAAATAGAATAAATAAATAAATAAATAAATAAATAAATAAACAAACATATACTGTGTGTGTGTTTTAGTTATATATTCTGTATATACAGTGGGTACGGAAAGTATTCAGACCCCCTTCAATTTTTCACTCTTTGTTATATTGCAGCCATTTGCTAAAATCATTTAAAGCGGTTGTAAAGTAATTTTTTTTACTTTTACCTACAGGCAAGCCTATAATAAGGCTTGCCTGTAGGTAAAAAAAATATCTCCTAAACCTTTACGGTTTAGGAGATATTCCCCTCGCAGCTCCCGCGAGGGGAGTGAGACATCGCGGCTCCAGCAACTCACTGGAGCCGCGATACCCGGAAGACACGCTGAGGCAACATGTCATCTCCCTCGGCGTGGACCAGGTGAGTTAACGATGCCTCGTTCTAAGGTAAGTATTTCATAATGAGCTACTATGCGGTGCATACTAGCTCATTATGCCTTTCCCTTGCAGGTGACAGAAAAAAAATAAAACAGTTTGTGACTGTACAACCGCTTTAAGTTCATTTTTTTCCTCATTAATGTACACACAGCACCCCATAATATACACACAGCACCCCATATTGACAGAAAAACACAGAATTGTTGACATTTTTGCAGATTTATTAAAAAAGAAAAACTGAAATCTCACATGCTCCTAAGTATTCAGACCCTTTGCTCAGTATTTAGTATTTGCACCCTTTTGATGAGTCTTTTGGGAAAGAGGTAACAAGTTTTTCACACCTGGATTTGGGGATCCTCTGCCATTCCTCCTTGCAGATCCTCTCCAGTTCTGTCAGGTTGGATGGTAAACGTTGGTTTACCATCTGTTTTCTGTGTTTTTCTGTCAATATGGGGTGCTGTGTAGTGATGAGCCGAACACCCCCGGGTTCGGTTCGCACCAGAACCCGCGAACGGACCGAAAGTTTGTACGAACATTAGAACCCTATTAAATACAATGGATGCGAAAGTTCGAATTCTAAAGTGCTAATTATAACAACTATTATGCATGTTATTGTCCTAAAAAGGGTTTGGGAACCCGGGTTCTGCACCAGGGGACATGTATCAATGCAAAAAGAAGTTTTAAAAACGGTCGTTTTTCGGGAGCAGTCATTTTAATGATGCATAAAGTGAAAAAAAAAAAGTCAAATATTCCTTTAAATATCGTACCTGGGGGGTGTCTAAAGTATGCCTGTGAAGTGCCACGTGTTTCCCGTGTTTAGAACTGTCCCTGCACAAAATGACACTTCTAAAGGAAAAAAAAGCCATTTAAAACTGCTTGCGGCTTTAATGTAATGTCTGGTCCCGGTAATATGGATGAAAATCTTTAAGAAAAATGGCATAGCTACCCCATGACCCCCCCCCCCCCCTACCCCAGCCCATTACCAGCCCCTTTGGGTCTTGTATGGATATTAAGGGGAACCCCGCACATAAAATAAAAAAGGCCCTATATACTCTGAACAGCCGTATACAGGCGGTGCATACAAGACAGGGACTGTAGGTTTGTTCTTATGTAGAATCTGTTTGTAATTTTGAACAGGTACATTGTTTAAGTGTAGCTCCAGCCCAAAAATCTATTTTTAAACTTTTTGGAAAACATAGGTAAGGGTTATCACCCCTGTAACATTTGTTTTGCTGTCTGTGCCCCTGTTCAGAACATTTCACCTCACTTTCCATCCCAATGACAACTGTTTTTGAAATGTGGTGTTTTTCTTGAAACAAGGATTGCTGATAAAGCATCAGTACAGAGGAGACACCTTTCTCCCATATTAATTCTTACAGGAGAGAATTTTCCTTCCAAGGGGTAGATTTCCTCTCACTTCCTGTTGTCTTCTTGCGTTTGCAAGTAGGAGTCGTTTGTAAGTTGGATGTTTGAAAGTAGGGACCTGCCGTATATACTCTGCAGAAATAGGCCCCTTAGTTGTTGGTGTTGGCACAACACTGTAAGCACTCACAGTTACTCTTGGTTGGTGCTGGAACGCCCTGCTGTCAACTATTATATCAGGAATTTTAATTACATATAATTGTTGAACAGTGGTAGTAAAAATTGGGCCTTTGATGGTGGTGCTGGTGCCACAACACTGTAAGCCCTGACAGTTACTCTTGGTGGGTGCAGCAATGGGCCCTGCTGTGAATTATTAGATCAAGAATTGTAATTGCATGCCCCTGTTGAACAGGGGCTGAAAAATTGGGCCTTTCGTGGTGGTGGTGGTGGTGTTTCCACAACACTGTAAGCCCTCAGAGTTACTCTTGGTGGGTGCAGGAATGGGCCCTGCTGTGAATTATTAGATCAAGAATTGTAATTGCATGCCCCTGTTGAACAGGGGCTGAAAAATTGGGCCTTTCGTGGTGGTGGTGGTGGTGGTGGTGTTGCCACAACACTGTAAGCCCTCAGAGTTACTCTTGGTGGGTGCAGGAATGGGCCCTGCTGTGAATTATTAGATCAAGAATTGTAATTACATGCCCCTTTTGAACAGGGGCTGAAAAATTGGGCCTTTCGTGGTGGTGGTGGTGGTGGCGTTGCCACAACACTGTAAGCCCTCAGAGTTACTCTTGGTGGGTGCAGCAATGGGCCCTGCTGTGAATTATTAGATCAAGAATTGTAATTGCATGCCCCTGTTGAACAGGGGCTGAAAAATTGGGCCTTTCGTGGTGGTGGTGGTGGTGTTGCCACAACACTGTAAGCCCTCAGAGTTACTCTTGGTGGGTGCAGGAATGGGCCCTGCTGTGAATTATTAGATCAAGAATTGTAATTGCATGCCCCTGTTGAACAGGGGCTGAAAAATTGGGCCTTTCGTGGTGGTGGTGGTGGTGGTGGTGTTGCCACAACACTGTAAGCCCTCAGAGTTACTCTTGGTGGGTGCAGGAATGGGCCCTGCTGTGAATTATTAGATCAAGAATTGTAATTACATGCCCCTTTTGAACAGGGGCTGAAAAATTGGGCCTTTCGTGGTGGTGGTGGTGGTGGCGTTGCCACAACACTGTAAGCCCTCAGAGTTACTCTTGGTGGGTGCAGCAATGGGCCCTGCTGTGAATTATTAGATCAAGAATTGTAATTACATGCCCCTGTTGAACAGGGGCTGAAAAATTGGGCCTTAGGCACTGGTGGCACAACACTACAACCCCTCACAGATACTGTACTTGGAGCACAGCAATGAGCCCTGTTGCAAAGTATTGCTTCAAAAATTGTAATGACACGCCCCTGTTAAACAGGGGCTGAAAAATTGGGCCTTAGGCACTGGTGCCACAACACTCCAACCCCTCACAGATACTGTACTTGGAGCACAGCAATGAGCCCTATGGCAAATTATTGCTAAAAAAATTGTAATTACACGCCCCTGTAAAACAGGGGCTGAAAAATTGGGCCTTAGCCACTGGTGGCGGCACCCATAAACAAAAATGATCTTCCAAGCTATCATCATCAATCGTATCATTGAGGACTCGGAGGAGGAGGATAGCCAGTCAACATAACAGCACAGGCACTCAGCATCAGCATCAGTCTTGAAGGGATGTGACATGTTAAAATCAATTAGTCTGTTATATCAGCATCAGGTGTGTGGTAGCTGGTGGTGATCCAAGACTGGTTCATCTTGATGAAAGTCAGTCGATCAACCGAGTCGGTGGACAGGCGCACCCTGTGATCCGTGACAAATCCTCCAGCAGCACTGAATGTGCGTTCCGAAAGAACGCTGGATGCTGGACAGGCCAGTAGCTCAATTGCATACTGTGCAAGCTCTGGCCAGTGATCCATCCTCAAGACCCAGTAAGCCAGAGGATTTTCGGTGGGGAAGGTGTCCAAGTCTGACCTTGCCCCTAGATATTCCTGCACCATGTTTATCAGACGCTGGCGATGGTTGCTGGAACCGATCATACTTTGGGGCTGCGGACTAAAGAATTGTCTGAACGCATCGGTCAGACGGCCACCTTCCCCACCGCTCCTTCTTTGACTGGCCGAAGCCTCAGCAACTCGTTGTCCAGGACCAGGAGTTTGTAACCTCCCAGTCTCTGGGAACGCGTTGCACAGACCTTTCTGCAAGGCCTCCCGGAGTTGTCTCATCCTCTGCTCCCTCTGCGACGGTAACATAAGGTCCGCAACCTTACCCTTGTACCGTGGATCAAGGAGAGTGGCCAGCCAGTAATGGTCCCTCTCCTTGACCTGAAGAATACGAGGATCCTTCCGCAGACTTTGCAGGATCAGGGAGGCCATGCAGCGTAGGTTTGCTGAGGCATTCGCTCCGGAGTCCTCTGGGTCACTAAGGACGACATGATCCGCAGCCACCTCCTCCCAGCCACGTACAAGTCCACTGGTTTCTTGGGAATGTAAATCATCCCTAAAAGACTGCTGCTGATGATGCTGAGTGCCAGCCTCCACCTCCATGCTGACACAATCCTCCTCCTCCTCCTCCTCCTCCTCCTCTTCCTGTGCGATGGGTGGGACAGAAGGAACACTGTCTGGGTAAAGGGGGCCTTGAGAGGCAAGGAAGTCCTCCTCTTCCTGCCTCTGTTCTGCCTCAAGTGCCCTGTCCATTATTCCACGCAGCGTGTGCTCCAACAGGTGGACAAGAGGTACAGTGTCACTGATGCATGCACTGTCACTGCTCACCATCCTCGTGGCCTCCTCAAATGGTGCCAGGACAGTGCATGCATCCCTGATCATGCCCCACTGCCGTAGTCGCACAGGTACTCATTGATGGCCCTCTGCTGCGTGTGCAGCCGCTGCAGCATGGCCAACGTTGAGTTCCACCTGGTGGGCATGTCACATATAAGGCGGTTCTTGGGCAGGTTCAACTCCTTTTGCAGCTCAGCCAGGCGAGCACTGGCATTATAAGATCTGCGGAAATGCACACAGACTTTCCTGGCCTGCCTCAGGACATCCTGTAAGCCTGGGTACCTGCCCAAGAACCACTGCACCACCAGGTTAAGGACGTGAGCCACACAGGGCACATGGGTCAGTTGTCCCTGTCGGAGGGCGGAGAGGAGGTTGGTGCCATTGTCGCAAACCACCATTCCTGGCTTAAGCTGGCGTGGTGTTAACCACCTCTCGGCCTGGCCCTGCAGAGCAGACAGGACCTCTGCCCCAGTGTGGCTTCTGTCCCCCAAACACACCAGCGCAAGCACGGCATGGCATCTTTTTGCCTGCGTACTTGCGTAGCCCCTTGAACGGCTACGGAGCACCGCTGGTTCAGAGGACAAACCACAGGAAGAGGCCATGGAGGAAGAAGAAGAGGAGGGGGTGGAGGAGAGAGGTGTGTCACAACCAGTAGTAGCATTTTGGAGGCGTGGCGGTGGAACAACCTCCAACACTACTGCACCTTGTCCTGCATCCTTCCCAGCTGCCAAAAGAGTGACCCAATGGGCCGTGAAAGAAAGGTAACGTCCCTGTCCATGCCTGCTGGACCATGAGTCAGCGGTAATATGCACCTTACCGCTGACCGCCCTGTCCAGCGAGGCCAAGACATTGCCTTCCACATGCCGGTAGAGAGCCGGAATAGCCTTCCGTGAGAAAAAGTGGCGTTTGGGAACCTGCCACTGAGGAACCGCACATTGCACAAACTCACGGAAGGGGGCCGAGTCTACCAACTGAAAAGGCAGCAGTTGAAGCGCTAGCAATTTAGCCAAGCTAGCATTCAACCGCTGGGCATGTGGATGGCTGGGAGTGAACTTCTTTCGACGGTCCAGCAGCTGGGGCAGGGAAATTTGCCTGCTAGAATCGGACGTCGGTGTACTGCTAGCAGAGTGGCCGCAACTACTTGGCTGTGACACACCTAATTCTACACCTTCATTCCTCTCAGTGCATGTTTCAGAGAGGACTGAAGTTATAGTGGGGTTGGAGATCCCAGCTGATGCGGTGCAAGGAGAGGTCCGCTTTGTTCTTTGGTGTGGGTCTTTGAGGTAGGCTTGCCAACGAGCTGCATGGCAGGTCAACATATGTCTGGTCAGGCATGTGGTACCCAAGCGGCTGATGTTTTGGCCACGCGATATACGCTTGAGACATATGTTGCAAACAGCAGCTGTGCGATCTGATGCACTAGCCTCAAAAAAGGCCCACACCAAAGAACTTTTTGAATGACGGGCAGAGGCAGCGCCCTGCACAGGCGGAGCTCTGCGGTGTGATTCCGTCGGTGTACTGCCCTTACGCTGGCCACCAAAGGGCATCCTGCCTCGTTGGAGATGTGCCTCCTCCTCATCCTCCTCCTCCTCCTCTCTCCTATTAGGCACCCACGTGGAGTCAGTGACCTCATCATCCCCTCCCTCCTCATCACTGGAGCCAATCTGGCAGTATGCTGCAGCTGCTGGAACATGACTGCCAGATTGGTGTCCTTCTTGAGCATCCCCTCTGTCTGCTCTCACGCTACTGCCTTCCTGTAGCTGGGTTTCATCATCAGACCCTTCGAAACGCTGGGCATCCTCCTGGAGCATGTACCCAACACTGTGCTCAAACAGTTCGGGGGACTCCTCAGGAGGAGGACATGGTGGGTCTAGGGAAGGAGTGACTGATGATGAGTCTGACATTGATACCAGGGAAGAGGACGCTTTGGCAGCTGCTTTGCCAGTACCCTGAGCCTGGGTGAGAGAGGATGAGGAGAAGGAGGAGGGCTTGGTCATCCACTCTACCAAGTCTTCGGCATGATGTGGCTCAACATGTCCAGCTGCCGAAAACAAGGACAAGCGTGTCCCATGGCCATGTGCTGATGACAATGCACCGCGTCCACGACCAGCACTGTTGCCCCCAGACACAGAGCCTGCTTGCCCTCTTTTATTGCCTCCTGACTGTCTGCCTCTCCTTGTTTGCCTTCCAGACATTCTAATAGATGGCCTGCAGGGAGATGGGAAAAAAGCAATAAGGGCTACCTTCAGGTGTCCTTCTCTGTCCCTTTACTTAAGGATTTCTAAATATGGTTGAGGATGATTGCTTTTGCACAGAATAGCACAACGACAATTTCCCTGACTGTCCAAAAAACAAGGATTTCAAAGATGGTTGATGAGGAATGCTTTAGCACACTATAGCACAAGGAGAATTTCCCTCACTGTCCTTCCCTGTCCCTAGAAACAAGGATTATCACAGTGAAAGAAACTGACACTCTTCCTACCTATAGTTTTCTGTCCCTAGAAAAAATGTTTTTTTAAAGCTGATTGATGATCAATGCTTTAGCACACTATAGCACAAGTAGAATTTCCCTCACTGTCCTTCCCTGTCCCTAGAAACAAGGATTATCAAAGTGAAAGAAACTGACACTCTTCCTACCTATAGTTTTCTGTCCCTAGAAAAAATGTTTTTTTAAAGCTGATTGATGATCAATGCTTTAGCACACTATAGCACAAGTAGAATTTCCCTCACTGTCCTTCCCTGTCCCTAGAAACAAGGATTATCACAGTGAAAGAAACTGACACTCTTCCTACCTATAGTTTTCTGTCCCTAGAAAAAATGTTTTTTTAAAGATGATTGATGATCAATGCTTTAGCACACTATAGCACAAGGAGAATTTCCCTCACTGTCCTTCCCTGTCCCTAGAAACAAGGATTATCACAGTGAAAGAAACTGACACTCTTCCTACCTATAGTTTTCTGTCCCTAGAAAAAATGTTTTTTTAAAGCTGATTGATGATCAATGCTTTAGCACACTATAGCACAAGTAGAATTTCCCTCACTGTCCTTCCCTGTCCCTACAAACAAGGATTATCACAGTGAAAGAAACTGACACTCTTCCTACCTATAGTTTTCTGTCCCTAGAAAAAATGTTTTTTTAAAGCTGATTGATGATCAATGCTTTAGCACACTATAGCACAAGTAGAATTTCCCTCACTGTCCTTCCCTGTCCCTAGAAACAAGGATTATCACAGTGAAAGAAACTGACACTCTTCCTACCTATAGTTTTCTGTCCCTAGAAAAAATGTTTTTTTAAAGCTGATTGATGATCAATGCTTTAGCACACTATAGCACAAGTAGAATTTCCCTCACTGTCCTTCCCTGTCCCTAGAAACAAGGATTATCACAGTGAAAGAAACTGACACTCTTCCTACCTATAGTTTTCTGTCCCTAGAAAAAATGTTTTTTTAAAGCTGATTGATGATCAATGCTTTAGCACACTATAGCACAAGTAGAATTTCCCTCACTGTCCTTCCCTGTCCCTAGAAACAAGGATTATCACAGTGAAAGAAACTGACACTCTTCCTACCTATAGTTTTCTGTCCCTAGAAAAAATGTTTTTTTAAAGCTGATTGATGATCAATGCTTTAGCACACTATAGCACAAGTAGAATTTCCCTCACTGTCCTTCCCTGTCCCTAGAAACAAGGATTATCACAGTGAAAGAAACTGACACTCTTCCTACCTATAGTTTTCTGTCCCTAGAAAAAATGTTTTTTTAAAGCTGATTGATGATCAATGCTTTAGCACACTATAGCACAAGTAGAATTTCCCTCACTGTCCTTCCCTGTCCCTAGAAACAAGGATTATCACAGTGAAAGAAACTGACACTCTTCCTACCTATAGTTTTCTGTCCCTAGAAAAAATGTTTTTTTAAAGCTGATTGATGATCAATGCTTTAGCACACTATAGCACAAGTAGAATTTCCCTCACTGTCCTTCCCTGTCCCTAGAAACAAGGATTATCACAGTGAAAGAAACTGACACTCTTCCTACCTATAGTTTTCTGTCCCTAGAAAAAATGTTTTTTTAAAGCTGATTGATGATCAATGCTTTAGCACACTATAGCACAAGTTGAATTTCCCTCACTGTCCTTCCCTGTCCCTAGAAACAAGGATTATCACAGTGAAAGAAACTGACACTCTTCCTACCTATAGTTTTCTGTCCCTAGAAAAAATGTTTTTTTAAAGATGGTTGATGATCAATGCTTTAGCACACTATAGCACAAGTAGAATTTCCCTCACTGTCCTTCCCTGTCCCTAGAAACAAGGATTATCACAGTGAAAGAAACTGACACTCTTCCTACCTATAGTTTTCTGTCCCTAGAAAAAATGTTTTTTTAAAGCTGATTGATGATCAATGCTTTAGCACACTATAGCACAAGTAGAATTTCCCTCACTGTCCTTCCCTGTCCCTAGAAACAAGGATTATCACAGTGAAAGAAACTGACACTCTTCCTACCTATAGTTTTCTGTCCCTAGAAAAAATGTTTTTTTAAAGCTGATTGATGATCAATGCTTTAGCACACTATAGCACAAGTAGAATTTCCCTCACTGTCCTTCCCTGTCCCTAGAAACAAGGATTATCACAGTGAAAGAAACTGACACTCTTCCTACTGTGACAGCAGGAAGGTAAAGTCACCTGGTTGCATCCAGGGGGGTAGATATATTTCGCCCAGATTCAGGCTTTACGCCGACTTATACAGCTAGGTGGAGAGTTGTATAAGGCTAGTGGGCTCATGGATGACTCATACCTCTAGGGAGAGTGTGGGGCGTCGTACAGACAGGGAGTTGATGAGATCAGCTGAAGCTTGTCAGCTCATTTAGGCCTCTATAAGAAATCCCAGCTTCATTAGATGTTAGCTCATGCCTGGAAGCAGACCTGTGTGGACTGTCTAGGGAGAGTGAACCCCTGTGCGGTGAGAGAAAGCCTGTGTGGCTATATATTTGCTTGGACATTTAAAACCAGGGACTTAGGGACTAGGACAGCACTAGGCTGATCCCAGTTGTTAGTTAGGAAACCTGTATGTTTAGTCAGAGGTCAAGTTGACCAGGATTTATTTTGTTTATGTTTTTTTTTGCCTTGCTGTGTTTTTGTCACTGTAAATAGAAAATAAACCGCACCTTTTTGATTTTGAAAACCACAACCTCCGTCTGCTGGGCCTGTTTTTGGGTGGGGAGCCCATCCCGGGGGTCACACACACCCGCTGCCGAGCTAACCCCCTCACAGTTGGTGGAGAACCAGTGGCAGTTTTTTTTTTAAGCCAGCATGGAGGAGATACTGAAACAGCTGGCTCTAGCAAATGCCAATCAACAGCAGACAAATGCAGGTTTGCAAAGGAGCCTTGCAGCCCAGCAGCAAGCTCATCAACAGAGCCTTGCAACTTTACAACAGAGTCTGGAGGCTCAGCAACAAGCCCAACAGCAATCTGAGGCCCGCTTCATAGACCTGTTGCAGAAGCAAGAGCAGAGACTACAACAACAGATGGAAGCAGTAATGCAGCAACGTCCGCAGACCAGTGAGGAAAGCCGTCCCACTAATACCGCGTCCTTTGGGGTGAGTCGTTTATTGACAAAAATGACTGGAGAGGATGATCCAGAGGTATTTTTGACCACATTTGAAAGGACCGCTGAAAGAGAAAAGTGGCCTGAGGAGCAGTGGGCTGGACTAGTGGCTCCTCTGTTAACTGGTGAATCGCAGAAAGCTTACTATGACCTAGAGCCTAACCAAGCAAAAGACTATGTGATGCTAAAAGCTGAAATTTTGGCAAGGCTGGGTGTCACCCTGGCTGTCCGGGCTCAGCGTGTGCATAACTGGACTTTCCAGCTTGGAAAACCCCCCAGGTCTCAAATGTATGATCTCATTCACCTGAGCAGAAAGTGGCTACAGCCAGAGACTTTGTCCGCACCAAAGATTGTGGAACGTGTTGTAATGGATCGGTTTTTGAGAGCTCTTCCTACTGCCATCCAAAAGTGGGTAAGCCATGGAGACCCAGAGACGGCCGATGGTCTTGTGGATCGTGTGGAGAGATACTTGGCTACAGAGAACCTGACGGCCTCTTCCAGAGACACTCGGACTTTCCACCCTAAGACCAGACCATCCCCAGGGGCGGATAAGAGGATTCCAAGGGGTAGGGGTGGAGAGAGTGAGAGGGTGGGAGCTCTACCCCAAGTTTGGCGAGAACAGCCTGGGAAATCAGCGGCTCAAGAGGCGGCAAGAAGGATCGTTTGCTACCGCTGCCGGCAAGCGGGACATATTGCAGCCAATTGCCCGGTTGTGGAGGAACCCATGCAGTGTGACTTTCTGACGGGCAGACGTCAGTCGCTGTGTGCGACAGTCGCATGCACTGCCATTCGAGGAACTGAGAAACATTTATGCAAAATGTGTGTTAATGGTAGAAATGTTGTGGTATTGCTGGATTCAGGTAGCCTTGTGACCCTGATAAAGGCTGAGTTAGTTAAAACAGAGGTCTCTGGGAATAGCAAGGTAGCTGTTATTTGTGTGCATGGGGACACCCGAGAGTATCCAGTGACTACAGTGTGTTTCGAGACCCCCAAAGGTACCCTCTCTCATCCAGTGGGCTTAGTATCTCAGTTACCGCATGACGCCATTGTGGGAAGGGATTTTCCGAAGTTCTGGGAACTGTGGGATGATCCTGAGCCCCCCACTGGTGCCCCTATGTACCAGGAATGTGATAGCCAGAACTCCCCTGAGAGTGGTGAGGACTCTCCGGAATTTCCCTTGTCAGTATTGGCAGGGGAGACTCAAGAAACTGGAGAGGAGCCCACCTCCTCAGACGAAAACCTACCGTCTGTGGAGTTTTCTGATCTTGAGGTTCACAGGGAAAACTTTGCCACAGAACAGTTGAAAGACCCCGCCCTAATAAAGGCACGGGAAAACGTAGTGAAAATAGATGGCGAGTTAGTGAACCCAGATAATACCGGCACTTACCCATACTTCAGCGTAGAGAAGGACCTACTGTATCGGGTGGCAAAAAGGGCAGAAGAAACCGTTGAGCAGCTTGTGGTGCCCAAACCTTACAGGAAGTTGGTGTTGGAGTTGGCCCATGGGCACATTCTTGGAGGTCATCTGGGGACAGAGAAAACCCGAGAGAGGGTATTACAGAGATTCTATTGGCCTGGGGTGATGAAGGACATAGAAAATTATTGTTCCTCCTGCCCTGTGTGTCAGAGGTCGGCCCCGATGCCACATTTCCGTAGCCCGCTGGTCCCTCTACCCATCATTGAGGTCCCGTTTGAGAGAATCGCAATGGATTTGGTAGGTCCTATAATCAAGTCCGCTAGGGGGCACCAGTACATATTGGTTATAATGGACTATGCCACCCGTTATCCAGAAGCGATCCCTCTCAGAAATACCTCGGCCAAAACCATAGCCAAAGAGCTATCTCTTGTTTTTAGCCGGGTGGGTATTTGTAAAGAACTGCTTACGGACCAAGGTACACCCTTTATGTCCCGGGTTATGAAAGAGCTGTGTAAATTGTTCAAAGTGACGCAATTGCGTACATCTGTGTATCACCCCCAAACCGATGGGCTGGTTGAAAGATTCAACAAAACCCTAAAACAAATGTTGAAGAAAGTGGTGGATAGAGATGGAAGGGATTGGGACTGTCTACTTCCTTATTTGATGTTTGCTATTAGGGAGGTGCCCCAATCCTCTACGGGATTCTCCCCCTTTGAGTTACTGTATGGGAGACACCCAAGAGGGCTGTTGGATATTGCCAAGGAAACTTGGGAAAGTGAGAGTTCTCCCCACAGGAGTGTGATTGAGCATGTCGCCCTGATGCAAGATCGAATTGCACAGGTAATGCCCATCGTGAAGGAACATTTGGCCCAAGCGCAGTTGGCACAGCAGAGAGTGTACAACCGTGGAGCCAAGACCCGTACCTTTTCCCCGGGGGATAGGATATTGGTACTTGTCCCTACGGTTGAAAGTAAATTCCTTGCCAAATGGCAAGGCCCCTACGAGATAATGGAAAAAGTGAGCGAAGTGAATTACAAGGTCAGACAACCAGGAAGGCGAAAGCCCGAACAGATCTATCACGTTAATCTGTTGAAAGCCTGGAGGGATAGAGAGTCCCTAGTCGCAGACACTTGGTCACCAGCTCAAACTGGTTGCGTGATTCCTGAGGTTGGAATCGCAGCCACCTTGTCACAACCCCAACAACAGGAGGTTAAGGAGTTTGTGCTTCGCAACAAGGAGGTATTCTCTGAGCTGCCGGGACAAACATCTGGGGTAGAGCATGACATTATTACCCCGCCCGGTGAAAGGGTGAAGTTAAAACCCTATCGGATCCCAGAGGCCCGACGGGAGGCAATACGGGAGGAAGTACAGAAAATGCTGAACTTAGGGGTGATAGAGGAGTCCCAAAGTGATTGGTCTAGTCCCATTGTGTTGGTGCCTAAACCGGATGGGAGCTGGCGATTTTGTAACGATTTTCGTCAGTTGAACAAAGTTACAAAATTTGACACCTACCCCATGCCACGTATAGATGAGTTGATCGACCGGCTGGGAACAGCCCGATACATGACGACTCTTGACCTCACAAAAGGGTATTGGCAAATCCCCCTGGCCAAGTCGGCCAAAGAGAAAACCGCATTTGTAACCCCAGACGGGGCGTTCCAATATAAAAGAATGCCGTTCGGGTTACAGAATGCGCCGGCCACATTCCAGCGGAAAATGGACCAGATGCTGAGGCCCCATCGAAAGTATGCTGCGGCTTACCTGGATGACGTAATTGTTCATAGCACAGATTGGGCCTCACATCTGCCAAAAGTGCAAGCAGTCCTGGACTCTGTTCGGGAAGCAGGGTTTACGGCTAACCCCAAGAAGTGTACCATTGGGCAGGAGGAGGCCAAATATCTTGGGTACACCATTGGGAGGGGAGTAATAAAACCCCAACTCAACAAAGTCGAGGCCATCCAGAGTTGGCCACGTCCCAACAGCAAGAAGCAGGTACGAGCCTTTCTGGGAATCGCTGGGTATTATCGGCGATTCATTCCCCACTTTGCTTCTAAGGCTGTGCCCCTAACCAACCTGACGAAGGGGAAAGGGTCGGTCATGATTAAATGGACCCCCGAGGCTGAGGCAGCATTCCAATTCTTGAAACAAGCCTTATGTAGCCAGCCAGTGTTGTACTCACCCGACTTCTCTAGAGACTTTGTCGTACAAAGTGATGCGTCAGATGTGGGGTTAGGAGCAGTATTGTCCCAGGTCTGGAACGGGGAAGAGCACCCAGTCATTTACCTCAGCAGGAAGTTGAAGTCCCATGAGGTAAATTACGCCACCGTTGAAAAGGAGTGTTTAGCGGTGAAGTGGGCTCTAGATTCCCTTCGGTACTACCTGCTAGGTAGGCACTTTGACATGGTTACGGATCACGCTCCGTTAAAGTGGATGGCTCAAAACAAGGAAACAAATAGAAGAGTGAATAGGTGGTTCCTGGCCCTCCAGGAATTCAACTTCACAGTAAAGCATCGCCCTGGCGTTCAAATGGGGAATGTGGATGCTTTGTCTCGAGTACATGAATGCCTGATTGCTGGTGTTCCAACCCCGAGGTTAAAACAAGAGGGGGGGGTATGTGACAGCAGGAAGGTAAAGTCACCTGGTTGCATCCAGGGGGGTAGATATATTTCGCCCAGATTCAGGCTTTACGCCGACTTATACAGCTAGGTGGAGAGTTGTATAAGGCTAGTGGGCTCATGGATGACTCATACCTCTAGGGAGAGTGTGGGGCGTCGTACAGACAGGGAGTTGATGAGATCAGCTGAAGCTTGTCAGCTCATTTAGGCCTCTATAAGAAATCCCAGCTTCATTAGATGTTAGCTCATGCCTGGAAGCAGACCTGTGTGGACTGTCTAGGGAGAGTGAACCCCTGTGCGGTGAGAGAAAGCCTGTGTGGCTATATATTTGCTTGGACATTTAAAACCAGGGACTTAGGGACTAGGACAGCACTAGGCTGATCCCAGTTGTTAGTTAGGAAACCTGTATGTTTAGTCAGAGGTCAAGTTGACCAGGATTTATTTTGTTTATGTTTTTTTTTGCCTTGCTGTGTTTTTGTCACTGTAAATAGAAAATAAACCGCACCTTTTTGATTTTGAAAACCACAACCTCCGTCTGCTGGGCCTGTTTTTGGGTGGGGAGCCCATCCCGGGGGTCACACACACCCGCTGCCGAGCTAACCCCCTCACACTACCTATAGTTTTCTGTCCCTAGAAAAAATGTTTTTTTAAAGCTGATTGATGATCAATGCTTTAGCACACTATAGCACAAGTAGAATTTCCCTCACTGTCCTTCCCTGTCCCTAGAAACAAGGATTATCACAGTGAAAGAAACTGACACTCTTCCTACCTATAGTTTTCTGTCCCTAGAAAAAATGTTTTTTTAAAGCTGATTGATGATCAATGCTTTAGCACACTATAGCACAAGTAGAATTTCCCTCACTGTCCTTCCCTGTCCCTAGAAACAAGGATTATCACAGTGAAAGAAACTGACACTCTTCCTACCTATAGTTTTCTGTCCCTAGAAAAAATGTTTTTTTAAAGCTGATTGATGATCAATGCTTTAGCACACTATAGCACAAGTAGAATTTCCCTCACTGTCCTTCCCTGTCCCTAGAAACAAGGATTATCACAGTGAAAGAAACTGACACTCTTCCTACCTATAGTTTTCTGTCCCTAGAAAAAATGTTTTTTTAAAGCTGATTGATGATCAATGCTTTAGCACACTATAGCACAAGTTGAATTTCCCTCACTGTCCTTCCCTGTCCCTAGAAACAAGGATTATCACAGTGAAAGAAACTGACACTCTTCCTACCTATAGTTTTCTGTCCCTAGAAAAAATGTTTTTTTAAAGATGGTTGATGATCAATGCTTTAGCACACTATAGCACAAGTAGAATTTCCCTCACTGTCCTTCCCTGTCCCTACAAACAAGGATTATCACAGTGAAAGAAACTGACACTCTTCCTACCTATAGTTTTCTGTCCCTAGAAAAAATGTTTTTTTAAAGCTGATTGATGATCAATGCTTTAGCACACTATAGCACAAGGAGAATTTCCCTCACTGTCCTTCCCTGTCCCTAGAAACAAGGATTCGCACAGTAAAACACACTGACACTCTCCCTACCTATCCTTCTCTTTCCCTAAACTAAAGGAATCCAGGTTAAGCAAGAAAAAATAAATGTCACTGTCCCTGCCTATGCTTCTCTTTCCCTGCTCCGGAACACACTACACTAGGCCGCCGTGCTGGCGGCCTTTTATAGTGTGGGGCGTGTACTAAACACCCTCAGCAATAATTGGCCACAGGCATCCTGCCTGTGGCCAATCATTGCTCTCCTCGCTGCCGGCGCTGTGATTGGCCAAGCATGCGGGGTCACAGTGCATGCTTGGCCAATCACAGCGCCTGGATGACACTGCGATGGCGTAGTGCATTGTGGGCCGTTCGCGTCACTCGAATTAGGCGCGAACGGCCCAAATCGTTCGATCTTCGTCGAACGATCGAACAGCCGATGTTCGAGTCGAACGTATGTTCGACTCGAACACCGAGCTCATCCCTAGTGCTGTGTGTACATTAATGAGGAAAAAATGAACTTAAATGATTTTAGCAAATGGCTGCAATATAACAAAGAGCGAAAAATTGAAGGGGGTCTGAATACTTTCCGTATCCACTGTATATATATATATATTGTGAGGGGGTTAGCTCGGCAGCGGGTGTGTGTGACCCCCGAGATGGGCTCCCCACACAAAAACAGGCCCAGCAAACGGAGGTTGTGGTTTTCAAAATCAAAAAGGTGCGGTTTATTTTCTATTTACAGTGACAAAACACAGCAAAGCAAAAGAAACATAAACAAAATAAATCCTGGTCAACTTGACCTCTGACTAAACATACAGGTTTCCTAACTAACAACTGGGATCAGCCTAGTGCTGTCCTAGTCCCTAAGTCCCTGGTTTTAAATGTCCAAGCAAATAGCCACACAGGTATTGTCTCACCGCACAGGGGTTCACTCTCCCTAGACAGTCCACACAGGTCTGGGTCCAGGCATGAGCTAACATCTAATGAAGCTGGGAGTTCTTATAGAGGCCTAAATGAGCTGACAAGCTTCAGCTGGTCTCATCAACTCCCTGTCTGCACGACGCCCAGCACTCTCCCTAGAGGTATGAGTCATCCATGAGCCCACTAGCCTTAGCTGGGCTTATACAACTCTCCACCTAGTTGTATAAGTCGGCGTAAAGCCTGAATCTGGGCGAAATATATCTACCCCCCTGGATGCAACCAGGTGACTTTACCTTCCTGCTGTCACAATATATATATATATATATATATATTGTAATGTTGGGGGTTGTTGACCAGTCAGTCTGGACCCAGGACTAGGGATTTCATCCCACCCGGATCTCTAAGTAATCCCCGGGCTCCAGGTCCCAAAGTGGACTTTATTAAAGAATGAGGAAACTGAAACGCCAGTTTCCTCTGTACATCATAAACTCCCTGGAGCCCCTCAACCCATCCAGTTGAGAATTCTGGGTCACTACACTGGTGGGGTACCACACTACCACAATATATATAAGGACAAAAGACGGGACAAATGCTTCAATGCTGCAATTCATTTACTTGAGTGCCAAATATATATATAAGGTAGGAAGCACACCTGTATGCAGTACCTGCAACAGAGATTAGTCTAATTAATCCCTCAATATAAAAAAAAAAAGCAAAAAAAAGCCTACAATCTCTACATACACATTTCTGGGTTCCAAGGTTGGAGCACCCACTGCACCCCATATTACGCCGAGCCATGTAGGGGGAATATAATCTGTTATCTCAATGCAGATTTTCTGAAATGTATTGCACTCAATCTTGTGTATTCATCTAGGATGAACTTCTGGGTTTGGACCAACTTGGGTTTGGACTAAACCCAAGCTCATCGTGAAATTAAATCTCTATGTAGGCGATTCTGGATTCCAAGTTGAAGGCCGGAGCACCCATCGCACTCCATGTTATGCCGAGACGAGTCCTGTAGGGTGAATACAATCTGTTATCTGAATTCAGATTTTCTGCAGTTCATTGCACTCGATCCTCTGTATTCACTGTGTATTCATCTAGGAATAAGCTCTGTATTTGGACCAACTTGGGTTTGGATTGACCCCAAGCCCAAACCCAAGCTCATCACTAGTGCGGACCAAGGAAGATACTTCAAAACCAATTCATTGCACTTGATTCTGTGCATTTACCTAGGAAGAATTTCTGGGTTTGGACCGAACCCAAGCTCGTTATAAATTTAAATCTCTATGTAGGTGATTCTGGATTCCAAGTTGAAGGCCGGAGCACCCACTGCACCCCATATCATGCTGAGACGAGTCCTGTAGGATGAATACAATCTGTTATCTCAATGCAGATTTTCTGCAATTTGTTGCGCTCGAACCTTAGTATTTACCTAGGAAGAACTCCTGAGTTTGGACTGAACCCAAGCCCAAACCCAAGCTCATCACTAGTGAGGACCAAGGAAACTACTTCAAAACCAAATAATTGCACTTGATTCTGTGCATTCACCTAGGAAGAACTTTTGGGTTTGGACCAACTTGGGTTTTGACTGAACCCAAGCTCATGATATAATTAAATCTCTACCTAGGCTATTCTGGATTCCAAGTTGAAGGCTGGAGCACCCACTGCACCCCATATTATGCCGAGACGAGTCCTGTAGGGTGAATACAATCTGTTACCTCAATGCAGATTTTCTGCAATTCATTGCACTCAGTCCTGTGTATTCATCTAGGAGGAACTTCCGGATTTGGACCAACTTGGGTTTGGACTGAACCCAAGTGTGAACCCAAGCTCATCACTAGTGAGGACCAAGGAAGCAACTACAAAACTTTCTTTTTACCACTATATACATATAATAAAATCTCTACCTCCACGATTCCGGATGCCAAGGTTGGAGCACCCACTGCGCCCCATAATACGTTGAGTCCTGTAGGGTGAATACAATCTGTTATCTCAATGCAGAATTTCTGTAATTCATTGCACACGATCCTGTGTATTCATCTAGGAAGAATGTTGTGTTACACTATGTGATTATTCTTGCTCTGTGTCTTTAAGATCTGTCCCCTTCTTTCTAGCTGAACTCTCTCTCTCACCGTAGTTCTTTATATATCTCCTCCACTTCCTGATTCTGGTCATTACTCCTGTATTTCTTCCATGCTAACATTTTACATGTGGCTTACAACTGCAACGTTTTTGTACCTATGAATATCCATCATTAAACGGAACATTCGAAAGGATTCATCGTCTGTCGTCCTAACTGTGAGTTTATTCATTGAGTTAAACTGCCTGTATCGATGCAAGGGATAATAGCAAACCAGCTTGTGTAAGGCCTACATCAACCTGGAGATGAACTTTATCGCTTTGTAGTTGAGACAGAACAGTAGAAAAACGAAGTTTCACAGCCTAATTACAAGATTTCTGCATGTCAGTACTGAAACAGACAAGATTTACTGCCCTCATAGCAAGACAGAAGGGACAGAGCAGCACATGGCAGCCTTATAGCCTGAGACAATCTGCACAGTGTCATATTTCAGCACACAGATCCTACCTGCTTTCACAGTCAGTCTGCTATCATGAGTGACCAAGCTTCTGCATGTGAACTCACATCTACCTCCCCACAAGTTCCTGAAGAAACTGAGTTACCCAAACGCTCAGTTAAACCCACTTGGAAAGTAATGGAGAATTATGAAGCTTCAAGGACTGAATTGTCAAATAGCTTGGAATTAGTCTGGGAGAAAATCCTTGCTGAAGCCAATACAGTGTCTGTTGAACGTGAACCACTGACACTAGAGGGCGCCATTAAACAACTTTCTGCCTCATATGAGCTTTATCAGCTTACCAGCAGCAAATTCACTAATGTCTTGCAAAACATGAATACAGAAAGTGCGATGACACAATTAAAGCGCGTCAATGCTCTCAATATTGAAAGAGACAGTTTTATCCAGCAAACCAGATTAAAGGCAGAAGCAAAAATAAAGCTGTTACAGGACACTGCATCTCACAGATCTGTTTCCACCAGACGTTCTAAAAACTCGTCAAGATCCCATAGTTCAAGATACTCAAAACTCAGTGAGCGACTTATTAATGCCCGTGCTGAAGTGGAAGCCAGCAAAGTGCAGGTGGCATATGCAGAAAAAAGAGCAGAGTCGGAAGCGCAGTCAGCGCGTCAAAGAGCAGAGTTGGAAGCTCAGAGAGCAGAGTCGGAAGCTCAGTCAGCCTGTCAAAGAGCAACAATGGAAACCTTAAATGAACAGTGTAAACATGACGCAGCTATGGCAAAGCTAAGGGTCCTACAGCAAGCTATCAGTGCAGACGAAGGTGCAAGTGAGAAAGACAGCATTAACCTAAACATAGCAGATATGGAAGACCCCCTCAAACGCACTAAAGACTATGTCCTAAGCCACTGCAGTGCACACTCCATTGTCTCCAATGCTCCCGACTACATAGAGACTCCTTCACAGCTTCAAGTTAAAGAGGTTCCAGCAACTTCCTGCACTCAAAATCACTCCACTGCATTTCCTACCTGCCTACCTTGCCTGCCTTCATACGTCACAGAGCATCAGCGCAAGCTTCAAGCAAGTAGGGATGGGCCCGGTGCTCGATTCTAACCCATGTTCGAATCGAGCACCGGGCGTTCGCTCGCTCGTCGAGCCCAGAACTATTTGGGCCGTTCGCATCACATTCGTGTGATGCGAGCGGCCCCGCAATGCATTGCGGCCGGCGCGGCCGGCGCAGTGCATTGCTGGCTGATGATTGGCCAAGCATGCACTGTGACCCCGCATGCTTGGCCAATCACAGCGCCCGAAACTCGGAGAGCAATAATTGGCTACAGGCAGGACGCCTGTAGCCAATTACAGCTCAGGGGCTTTAGTACATGCCCCACCATTTAAAAGGCCGCCACGCCATCGGCCCCGGTCACATGAGTTCCGGCTTTAGGAGAGATCAGTCTGCTGATTCTGTATTTGCTTGATACTGAAAGATTTGCTCTTCTTTGCTAAACCATTGGCTATTTCTTTGCTAAACCATTGCTACCTAAGTCATTGATCGTTCATTGCTGCTGATTGCACAGTTAGCGTGTTATTAGCTGCTGCTGGGGATTAGTCTGGTGCGTGCTTACTGTTAGTACAGTATTGCAGTAGTACCAACCGCAGTGCTGTTAGCACAGCATTGCACCCCAACAGCACCCATAGGACTTCTAGTGTGTTAGTGGCAGCAAACAGAGCTCCTATATTTTCTTCTCAGCAGCACCCATAGGACTTCTAGTGTGTTAGTGGCAGCAAACAGAGCTCCTATATTTTCTTCTCAGCAGCACCCATAGGACTTCTAGTGTGTTAGTGGCATCACACAGAGTTCCTATATTTTCATCTCAGCAGCACCCATAGGACTTCTAGTGTGTTAGTGGCAGCAAACAGAGCTCCTATATTTTCTTCTCAGCAGCACCCATAGGACTTCTAGTGTGTTAGTGGCAGCAAACAGAGCTCCTATATTTTCTTCTCAGCAGCACCCATAGGACTTCTAGTGTGTTAGTGGCAGCAAACAGAGCTCCTATATTTTCTTCTCAGCAGCACCCATAGGACTTCTAGTGTGTTAGTGGCAGCAAACAGAGCTCCTATATTTTCTTCTCAGCAGCACCCATAGGACTTCTAGTGTGTTAGTGGCATCACACAGAGCTCCTATATTTTCTTCTCAGCAGCACCCATAGGACTTCTAGTGTGTTAGTGGCAGCAAACAGAGCTCCTATATTTTCTTCTCAGCAGCACCCATAGGACTTCTAATGTGTTAGTGGCATCACACAGAGTTCCTATATTTTCATCTCAGAAGCACCCATAGGACTTCTAGTGTGTTAGTGGCATCACACAGAGCTCCTATATTTTCTTCTCAGAAGCACCCATAGGACTTCTAGTGTGTTAGTGGCAGCAAACAGAGCTCCTATATTTTCTTCTTAGCAGCACCCATAGGACTTCTAATGTGTTAGTGGCATCACACAGAGTTCCTATATTTTCATCTCAGAAGCACCCATAGGACTTCTAGTGTGTTAGTGGCAGCAAACAGAGCTCCTATATTTTCTTCTCAGAAGCACCCATAGGACTTCTAGTGTGTTAGTGGCAGCAAACAGAGCTCCTATATTTTCTTCTCAGCAGCACCCATAGGACTTCTAGTGTGTTAGTGGCATCACACAGAGTTCCTATATTTTCATCTCAGAAGCACCCATAGGACTTCTAGTGTGTTAGTGGCATCACACAGAGCTCCTATATTTTCTTCTCAGCAGCACCCATAGGACTTCTAGTGTGTTAGTGGCATCACACAGAGCTCCTATATTTTCATCTCAGAAGCACCCATAGGACTTCTAGTGTGTTAGTGGCATCACACAGAGCTCCTATATTTTCTTCTCAGCAGCACCCATAGGACTTCTAGTGTGTTAGTGGCAGCAAACAGAGCTCCTATATTTTAATCTCAGCAGCACCCATAGGACTTCTAGTGTGTTAGTGGCATCACACAGAGCTCCTATATTTTCTTCTCAGCAGCACCCATAGGACTTCTAGTGTGTTAGTGGCATCACACAGAGCTCCTATATTTTCTTCTCAGCAGCACCCATAGGACTTCTAGTGTGTTAGTGGCAGCAAACAGAGCTCCTATATTTTCTTCTCAGCAGCACCTATAGGACTTCTAGTGTGTTAGTGGCATCACACAGAGCTCCTATATTTTCATCTCAGAAGCACCCATAGGACTTCTAGTGTGTTAGTGGCAGCAAACAGAGCTCCTATATTTTCTTCTCAGCAGCACCCATAGGACTTCTAGTTTGTTAGTGGCATCACACAGAGCTCCTATATTTTCTTCTCAGCAGCACCCATAGGACTTCTAGTGTGTTAGTGGCAGCAAACAGAGCTCCTATATTTTCTTCTCAGCAGCACCCATAGGACTTCTAATGTGTTAGTGGCATCACACAGAGTTCCTATATTTTCATCTCAGAAGCACCCATAGGACTTCTAGTGTGTTAGTGGCATCACACAGAGCTCCTATATTTTCTTCTCAGAAGCACCCATAGGACTTCTAGTGTGTTAGTGGCAGCAAACAGAGCTCCTATATTTTCTTCTTAGCAGCACCCATAGGACTTCTAATGTGTTAGTGGCATCACACAGAGTTCCTATATTTTCATCTCAGAAGCACCCATAGGACTTCTAGTGTGTTAGTGGCAGCAAACAGAGCTCCTATATTTTCTTCTCAGCAGCACCCATAGGACTTCTAGTGTGTTAGTGGCATCACACAGAGCTCCTATATTTTCATCTCAGAAGCACCCATAGGACTTCTAGTGTGTTAGTGGCATCACACAGAGTTCCTATATTTTCATCTCAGAAGCACCCATAGGACTTCTAGTGTGTTAGTGGCATCACACAGAGCTCCTATATTTTCTTCTCAGCAGCACCCATAGGACTTCTAGTGTGTTAGTGGCATCACACAGAGCTCCTATATTTTCATCTCAGAAGCACCCATAGGACTTCTAGTGTGTTAGTGGCATCACACAGAGCTCCTATATTTTCTTCTCAGCAGCACCCATAGGACTTCTAGTGTGTTAGTGGCAGCAAACAGAGCTCCTATATTTTCTTCTCAGCAGCACCCATAGGACTTCTAGTGTGTTAGTGGCATCACACAGAGCTCCTATATTTTCTTCTCAGCAGCACCCATAGGACTTCTAGTGTGTTAGTGGCAGCAAACAGAGCTCCTATATTTTCTTCTCAGCAGCACCCATAGGACTTCTAGTGTGTTAGTGGCATCACACAGAGCTCCTATATTTTCATCTCAGAAGCACCCATAGGACTTCTAGTGTGTTAGTGGCATCACACAGAGCTCCTATATTTTCTTCTCAGCAGCACCCATAGGACTTCTAGTGTGTTAGTGGCAGCAAACAGAGCTCCTATATTTTCATCTCAGAAGCACCCATAGGACTTCTAGTGTGTTAGTGGCATCACACAGAGCTCCTATATTTTCATCTCAGAAGCACCCATAGGACTTCTAGTTTGTTAGTGGCATCACACAGAGCTCCTATATTTTCTTCTCAGCAGCACCCATAGGACTTCTAGTGTGTTAGTGGCAGCAAACAGAGCTCCTATATTTCCTTCTCAGCAGCACCCATAGGACTTCTAGTGTGTTAGTGGCATCACACAGAGTTCCTATATTTTCATCTCAGAAGCACCCATAGGACTTCTAGTGTGTTAGTGGCATCACACAGAGCTCCTATATTTTCTTCTCAGCAGCACCCATAGGACTTCTAGTGTGTTAGTGGCAGCAAACAGAGCTCCTATATTTTCTTCTCAGCAGCACCCATAGGACTTCTAGTGTGTTAGTGGCATCACACAGAGTTCCTATATTTTCATCTCAGAAGCACCCATAGGACTTCTAGTGTGTTAGTGGCATCACACAGAGCTCCTATATTTTCTTCTCAGCAGCACCCATAGGACTTCTAGTGTGTTAGTGGCATCACACAGAGCTCATATATTTTCATCTCAGAAGCACCCATAGGACTTCTAGTGTGTTAGTGGCATCATACAGAGCTCCTATATTTTCTTCTCAGCAGCACCCATAGGACTTCTAGTGTGTTAGTGGCAGCAAACAGAGCTCCTATATTTTCTTCTCAGCAGCACCCTTAGGACTTCTAGTGTGTTAGTGGCATCACACAGAGCTCCTATATTTTCTTCTCAGAAGCACCCATAGGACTTCTAGTGTGTTAGTGGCATCACACATAGCTCCTATATTTTCTTCTCAGCAGCACCCATAGGACTTCTAGTGTGTTAGTGGCATCACACAGAGCTCCTATATTTTCATCTCAGAAGCACCCATAGGACTTCTAGTGTGTTAGTGGCATCACACAGAGCTCCTATATTTTCTTCTCAGCAGCACCCATAGGACTTCTAGTGTGTTAGTGGCAGCAAACAGAGCTCCTATATTTTCTTCTCAGAAGCACCCATAGGACTTCTAGTGTGTTAGTGGTATCACACAGAGTTCCTATATTTTCATCTCAGAAGCACCCATAGGACTTCTAGTGTGTTAGTGGCATCACACAGAGCTCCTATATTTTCTTCTCAGCAGCACCCATAGGACTTCTAGTGTGTTAGTGGCATCACACAGAGCTCCTATATTTTCATCTCAGAAGCACCAATAGGACTTCTAGTGTGTTAGTGGCAGCAAACAGAGCTCCTATATTTTCTTGTCAGCAGCACACATAGTACCTATAGTGTGTTAGTGTCAGCACCCATAGGACCTACAGTGTGTTGTGAGCACACATAGGAGTTCTATTTTTTATACTATATACACTACCGACTACAATGGCTGGAAGACCGCCAAGGAGAGGCAGAGCGTGCCGAGGCAAGAACACAGGGCAGGCAGGCTCTGTTTCTAGAGACAACAGTGCTGGCCGTGGACGTGGTCGTGCATCATCATCAGCACGTGGCCATGGGACACGCTTGTCTTTGTTTTCGGCAGCTGGACATGTGGAGCCGCATCATGCCGAAGGCTTGGTAGAATGGATGACCAAGCCCTCCTCATCCTCCTCATCCTCTCTCACCCAGGCTCAGGGTACTGGCAGAGCAGCTGCCAACGCGTACTCAATGGCATCATCAGCCACCCCTTCCCTAGACCCACCATGTCCTCCTGAGGAGTCCCCCGAACTGTTTGAGCACAGTGTTGGGTACATGCTCCAGGAGGATGCCCAACGATTCGAAGGCTCGGATGATGATACCCAGCTTGAGGAAGTCAGTAGTGTGCGCGCAGAGAGAGGGGATGCTGAAGGACAGCAATCTGGCAGTAGTGTTCCACCAGCTGCAGCTTACTGCCAGGTTTGCTCTAGTGGTGAAGAGGGAGGGGATGATGAGGTCACTGACTCCACGTGGGTGCCTGAAGGGAGAGAGGAGGAGGAGGAGGAGGATGCAGCGTCACATGTCCAACGAGGCAGGATGCCCCCTGGAGGCCAGCTAGAGGCCAGCACAGCAACTGTACCACACCGCAGAGCTCCGCCTGTGCAGGGCGCTGCCTCTGCACGTTATCACAAAAGTTCTTTGGTGTGGGCCTTTTTTGAGACGAGTGCATCAGATCGCACCACTGCTATTTGCAATATTTGTCTCAAGCGTATCTCGCGTGGCCAAAACATCAGCCGCTTGGGCACCACAAGCATGAGCAGACATATGTCGACCTGCCATGCAGCTCGTTGGCAAGCACACATAAAAGACCCACACCAAAGAACAAAGCGGACCTCTCCTTGCTCCTCATCAGCTGGGATCTCCATCCCCACTATATCTTCAGTCCTCTCTGAAAGCTGCTCTGAGAGGACTGAAGGTGTAGAATTAGGTGTGTCACAACCAAGTACTTGCAGTACACCGACGTCCGATTGTAGCAGGCAAATTTCCCTGCCCCAGCTGCTGGACCGTCGAAAGAAGTATACTCCCAGCCATCCACATGCCCAGCGGTTGAATGCTAGCTTGGCTAAATTGCTAGCACTTCAACTGCTGCCTTTTCAGTTGATAGACTCGGCCCCCTTCCGTGAGTTTGTTCAATGTGCGGTTCCTCAGTGGCAGGTTCCCAAACGCCACTTTTTCTCACGGAAGGCGATTCCGTCTCTCTACTGGCATGTGGAAGGCAATGTCCATGCCTCATGGTCCAGCAGGCATGGACAGGGACGTTATCTTTCTTTCACGGCCCATTGGGTCACTCTATTGGCAGCTGGGAGGGATGCAGGACAAGGTGCAGTAGTGTTGGAGGTTGTTCCGCCACCACGCCTCCAAAATGCTACTACTGGTTGTGACACACCTCTCTCCTCCACCCCCTCCTCTTCTTCTTCCTCCATGTCCTCTTCGAGTGCTCTGTCCTCGGAACCAGCGGTGCTCCGTAGGCGTACAAGGGGCTACGCGAGTACGCAGGCAAAAAGATGCCATGCCGTGCTTGCGCTGGTGTGTTTGGGGGACAGGAGCCACACTGGGCCAGAGGTTCTGGCAGCTCTGCAGGGGCAGGCCGAGAGGTGGTTGACGCCACGCCAGCTTAAGCCAGGAATGGTCGTTTCTGATAATGGCACCAACCTCCTCTCCGCCCTGCGACAGGGGCAGCTCACCCATGTGCCCTGTATGGCTCACGTCCTCAACCTGGTGGTGCAGCGGTTCTTGGGCAGGTTCCCAGGCTTACAGGATGTCCTGAGGCAGGCCAGGAAAGTCTGTGTGCATTTCCGCCGATCTTATAATGCCAGTGCTCGGCTGACTGAGCTGCAAAAGGAGCTGAACCTGCCCAAGAACCGCCTAATATGTGACATGCCCACCAGGTGGAACTCAACGTTGGCCATGCTGCAGCGACTGCACACGCAGCAGAGGGCCATCAATGAATACCTTTGCGACTACGGCACCAGGACAGGGTCAGGGGAGCTTGGCTTTTTTTCCCCACGCCAGTGGAGCATGATCAGGGATGCATGCACTGTCCTCTCACCATTTGAGGAGGCCACGAGGATGGTGAGCAGTGACAGTGCATGCATCAGTGACACTGTACCTCTTGTCCACCTGTTGGAGCATACGCTGCGTGGGATAATGGACAGGGCACTTGAGGCAGAACAGAGGCAGGAAGAGGAGGACTTCCTTGTCTCTCAAGGCCCCCTTTATCCAGACAATGTTCCTTCTGTCCCACCCATCACACAGGAAGAGGAGGAGGAGGAGGAGGAGGATTGTGTGAGCATGGAGGTGGAGCCTGGCACTCAGCATCAGCAGCAGCAGTCTTTTAGGGATGATGTACAGTCCCAACAAACCAGTGGACTTGTACGTGGCTGGGAGGAGGTGGCTGGCGATCATGTCATCCTCAGTGACCCAGAAGACTCCGGACCGAATGCCTCAGCTAACCTACGCTGCATGGCCTCCCTGATCCTGCAAAGCCTGCGGAAGGATCCTCGTGTTCTTCGGATCAAGGAGAGTGACCATTACTGGCTGGCCACTCTCCTTGATCCACGGTACAAGGGTAAGGTTGCGGACCTTATCTTGCCGTCGTAGAGGGAGCAGAGGATGAGACATCTCAGGGAGGCCTTGCAGAAAGGTCTGTGCAACGCGTTCCCAGAAACTGGGAGGTTACAAACTCCTGGTCCTGGACGACGAGTTGCTGAGGCTTCGGTCAGTAGCAGAAGGAGCGGTGGGGAAGGTGGACGTCTGACCGATGCGTTCAGACAATTTTTTAGTCCGCAGCCCCAAGGTATGATCGGTTCCAGCAACCATCGCCAGCGTCTGATATACATGGTGCAGGAATACCTAGGGGCAAGGTCAGACTTGGACAC
This sequence comes from Rana muscosa, assembly GCA_029206835.1. Taxonomy (NCBI): domain Eukaryota; kingdom Metazoa; phylum Chordata; class Amphibia; order Anura; family Ranidae; genus Rana; species Rana muscosa. The sequence continues at coordinate 90,391,901 of CM055124.1, read as the reverse complement.
CTTTCCCACCAAAAATCCTCTGGCTTACTGGGTCCTGAGGATGGATCACTGGCCAGAGCTTGCACAGTATGCAATTGAGCTACTGGCCTGTCCTGCATCCAGCGTTCTTTCCGATGTGACAGCAGGAAGGTAAAGTCACCTGGTTGCATCCAGGGGGGTAGATATATTTCGCCCAGATTCAGGCTTTACGCCGACTTATACAACTAGGCGGAGAGTTGTATAAGCCCAGCTAAGGCTAGTGGGCTCATGGATGACTCATACCTCTAGGGAGAGTGTGGGGCGTCGTACAGACAGGGAGTTGATGAGGCCACCTGAAGCTTGTCAGCTCATTTAGGCCTCTATAAGAACTCCCAGCTTCATTAGATGTTAGCTCATGCCTGGAACCAGACCTGTGTGGACTGTCTAGGGAGAGTGAACCCCTGTGCGGTGAGACCAAGCCTGTGTGGCTATTTGCTTGGACATTTAAAACCAGGGACTTAGGGACTAGGACAGCACTAGGCTGATCCCAGTTGTTAGTTAGGAAACCTGTATGTTTAGTTAGAGGTCAAGTTGACCAGGACTTATTTTGTTTATGTTTCTTTTGCTTTGCTGTGTTTTGTCACTGTAAATAGAAAATAAACCGCACCTTTTTGATTTTGAAAACCACAACCTCCGTTTGCTGGGCCTGTTTTTGTGTGGGGAGCCCATCCCGGGGGTCACCCACACCCGCTGCCGAGCTAACCCCCTCACAGTTGGTGGAGAACCAGTGGCAGTTTTTTTTAAGCCAGCATGGAGGAGATACTGAAACAGCTGGCTCTAGCAAATGCCAATCAACAGCAGACAAATGCAGGTTTGCAAAAGAGCCTTGCAGCCCAGCAGCAAGCTCATCAACAGAGCCTTGCAGCCCAGCAGCAAGCTCATCAACAGAGCCTTGCAGCCCAGCAGCAGACAAACGCAACTTTGCAACAGAGTCTGGAGGCTCAGCAACAAGCCCAGCAGCAATCTGAGGCCCGCTTCATAGACCTGTTGCAGAAGCAAGAGCAGAGACTACAACAACAGATGGAAGCAGTAATGCAGCAACGTCCGCAGACCAGTGAGGAAAGCCATCCCACTAATACCGCGTCCTTTGGGGTCAGTCGTTTATTGACAAAAATGACTGGAGAGGATGATCCAGAGGTATTTTTGACCACATTTGAAAGGACCGCTGAAAGAGAAAAGTGGCCTGAGGAGCAGTGGGCTGGACTGGTGGCTCCTCTGTTAACTGGTGAATCGCAGAAAGCTTACTATGACCTAGAGCCTAACCAAGCAAAAGACTATGTGATGCTAAAAGCTGAAATATTGGCAAGGCTGGGTGTCACCCTGGCTGTCCGGGCTCAGCGTGTGCATAACTGGACTTTCCAGCTTGGAAAACCCCCCAGGTCTCAAATGTATGATCTCATTCACCTGAGCAGAAAGTGGCTACAGCCAGAGACTTTGTCCGCACCAAAGATTGTGGAACGTGTTGTAATGGATCGGTTTTTGAGAGCTCTTCCTACTGCCATCCAAAAGTGGGTAAGCCATGGAGACCCAGAGACGGCCGATGGTCTTGTGGATCGTGTGGAGAAATACTTGGCTACAGAGAACCTGACGGCCTCTTCCAGAGACACTCGGACTTTCCACCCTAAGACCAGACCATCCCCAGGGGCGGATAAGAGGATTCCAAGGGGTGAGGGTGGAGAGAGTGAGAGGGTGGGAGCTCTACCCCAAGTTTGGCGAGAACAGCCTGGGAAATCAGCGGCTCAAGAGGCGGCAAGAAGGATCGTTTGCTACCGCTGCCGGCAAGCGGGACATATTGCAGCCAATTGCCCGGTTGTGGAGGAACCCATGCAGTGTGACTTTCTGACGGGCAGACGTCAGTCGCTGTGTGCGACAGTCGCATGCACTGCCATTCGAGGAACTGAGAAACATTTATGCAAAATGTGTGTTAATGGTAGAAATGTTGTGGTATTGCTGGATTCAGGTAGCCTTGTGACCCTGATAAAGGCTGAGTTAGTTAAAACAGAGGTCTCTGGGAATAGCAAGGTAGCTGTTATTTGTGTGCATGGGGACACCCGAGAGTATCCAGTGACTACAGTGTGTTTCGAGACCCCCAAAGGTACCCTCTTTCATCCAGTGGGCTTAGTATCTCAGTTACCGCATGACGCCATTGTGGGAAGGGATTTTCCGAAGTTCTGGGAACTGTGGGATGATCCTGAGCCCCCCACTGGTGCCCCTATGTACCAGGAATGTGATAGCCAGAACTCCCCTGAGAGTGGTGAGGACTCTCCGGAATTTCCCTTATCAGTATTGGCAGGGGAGACTCAAGAAACTGGAGAGGAGCCCACCTCCTCAGACGAAAACCTACCGTCTGTGGAGTTTTCTGATCTTGAGGTTCACAGGGAAAACTTTGCCACAGAACAGTTGAAAGACCCCGCCCTAATAAAGGCACGGGAAAACGTAGTGAAAATAGATGGCGAGTTAGTGAACCCAGATAATACCTGCACTTACCCATACTTCAGCGTAGAGAAGGACCTACTGTATCGGGTGGCAAAAAGGGCAGAAGAAACCGTTGAGCAGCTTGTGGTGCCCAAACCTTACAGGAAGTTGGTGTTGGAGTTGGCTCATGGGCACATTCTTGGAGGTCATCTGGGGACAGAGAAAACCCGAGAGAGGGTATTACAGAGATTCTATTGGCCGGGGGTGATGAAGGACATAGAAAATTATTGTTCCTCCTGCCCTGTGTGTCAGAGGTCGGCCCCGATGCCACATTTCCGTAGCCCGCTGGTCCCTCTACCCATCATTGAGGTCCCGTTTGAGAGGATCGCCATGGATTTGGTAGGTCCTATAATCAAGTCCGCTAGGGGGCACCAGTACATATTAGTTATAATGGATTATGCCACCCGTTATCCAGAAGCGATCCCTCTCCGAAATACCTCGGCCAAAACCATAGCCAAAGAGCTATCTCTTGTGTTTAGCCGGGTGGGTATTTGTAAAGAACTGCTTACGGACCAAGGTACACCCTTTATGTCCCGGGTTATGAAGGAGCTGTGTAAATTGTTCAAAGTGACGCAATTACGTACATCTGTGTATCACCCCCAAACCGATGGGCTGGTTGAAAGATTCAACAAAACCCTAAAACAAATGTTGAAGAAAGTGGTGGATAGAGATGGAAAGGATTGGGACTGTCTACTTCCTTATCTGATGTTTGCTATTAGGGAGGTGCCCCAATCCTCTACGGGATTCTCCCCCTTTGAGTTACTGTATGGGAGACACCCAAGAGGGCTGTTGGATATTGCCAAGGAAACTTGGGAAAGTGAGAGTTCTCCCCACAGGAGTGTGATTGAGCATGTCGCCCTGATGCAAGACCGAATTGCACAGGTAATGCCCATCGTGAAGGAACATTTGGCCCAAGCGCAGTTAGCACAGCAGAGAGTGTACAACCGTGGAGCCAAGACCCGTACCTTTTCCCCGGGGGATAGGATACTGGTACTTGTCCCTACGGTTGAAAGTAAATTCCTTGCCAAATGGCAAGGCCCCTACGAGATAATGGAAAAAGTGAGCGAAGTGAATTACAAGGTCAGACAACCAGGAAGGCGAAAGCCCGAACAGATCTATCACGTTAATCTGTTGAAAGCCTGGAGGGATAGAGAGTCCCTAGTCGCAGACACTTGGTCACCAGCTCAAACTGGTTGCGTGATTCCTGAGGTTGGAATAGCAGCCACCTTGTCACAACCCCAACAACAGGAGGTTAAGGAGTTTGTGCTTCGCAACAAGGAGGTATTCTCTGAGCTGCCGGGACAAACATCTGGGGTAGAGCATGACATTATTACCCCGCCCGGTGAAAGGGTGAAGTTAAAACCCTATCGGATCCCAGAGGCCCGACGGGAGGCAATACGGGAGGAAGTACAGAAAATGCTGAACTTAGGGGTGATAGAGGAGTCCCAAAGTGATTGGTCTAGTCCCATTGTGTTGGTGCCTAAACCGGATGGGAGCTGGCGATTTTGTAACGATTTTCGTCAGTTGAACAAAGTTACAAAATTTGACACCTACCCCATGCCACGTATAGATGAGTTGATCGACCGGCTGGGAACAGCCCGATACATGACGACTCTTGACCTCACAAAAGGGTATTGGCAAATCCCCCTGGCCAAGTCGGCCAAAGAGAAAACCGCATTTGTAACCCCAGACGGGGCGTTCCAATATAAAAGAATGCCGTTCGGGTTACAGAATGCGCCGGCCACATTCCAGCGGAAAATGGACCAGATGCTGAGGCCCCATCGGAAGTATGCTGCGGCTTACCTGGATGACGTAATTGTCCATAGCACAGATTGGGCCTCACATCTGCCAAAAGTGCAAGCAGTCCTGGACTCTGTTCGGGAAGCGGGGTTTACGGCTAACCCCAAGAAGTGTACCATTGGGCAGGAAGAGGCCAAATATCTTGGGTACACCATTGGGAGGGGAGTAATAAAACCCCAACTCAACAAAGTCGAGGCCATCCAGAGTTGGCCACGTCCCAACAGCAAGAAGCAGGTACGAGCCTTTCTGGGAATCGCTGGGTATTATCGGCGATTCATTCCCCACTTTGCTTCTAAGGCTGTGCCCCTAACCAACCTGACGAAGGGGAAAGGGTCGGTCATGATTAAATGGACCCCCGAGGCTGAGGCAGCATTCCAATTCTTGAAACAAGCCTTATGTAGCCAGCCAGTGTTGTACTCACCCGACTTCTCTAAAGACTTTGTCGTACAAAGTGATGCGTCAGATGTGGGGTTAGGAGCAGTATTGTCCCAGGTCTGGAACGGGGAAGAGCACCCAGTCAGTTACCTCAGCAGGAAGTTGAAGTCCCATGAGGTAAATTACGCCACCGTTGAAAAGGAGTGTTTAGCGGTGAAGTGGGCTCTAGATTCCCTTCGGTACTACCTGCTAGGTAGGCACTTTGACTTGGTTACGGATCACGCTCCGTTAAAGTGGATGGCTCAAAACAAGGAAACAAATAGAAGAGTGAATAGGTGGTTCCTGGCCCTCCAGGAATTCAACTTCACAGTAAAGCATCGCCCTGGCGTTCAAATGGGGAATGTGGATGCTTTGTCTCGAGTACATGAATGCCTGATTGCTGGTGTTCCAACCCCGAGGTTAAAACAAGAGGGGGGGGTATGTGACAGCAGGAAGGTAAAGTCACCTGGTTGCATCCAGGGGGGTAGATATATTTCGCCCAGATTCAGGCTTTACGCCGACTTATACAACTAGGCGGAGAGTTGTATAAGCCCAGCTAAGGCTAGTGGGCTCATGGATGACTCATACCTCTAGGGAGAGTGTGGGGCGTCGTACAGACAGGGAGTTGATGAGGCCAGCTGAAGCTTGTCAGCTCATTTAGGCCTCTATAAGAACTCCCAGCTTCATTAGATGTTAGCTCATGCCTGGAACCAGACCTGTGTGGACTGTCTAGGGAGAGTGAACCCCTGTGCGGTGAGACCAAGCCTGTGTGGCTATTTGCTTGGACATTTAAAACCAGGGACTTAGGGACTAGGACAGCACTAGGCTGATCCCAGTTGTTAGTTAGGAAACCTGTATGTTTAGTTAGAGGTCAAGTTGACCAGGACTTATTTTGTTTATGTTTCTTTTGCTTTGCTGTGTTTTGTCACTGTAAATAGAAAATAAACCGCACCTTTTTGATTTTGAAAACCACAACCTCCGTTTGCTGGGCCTGTTTTTGTGTGGGGAGCCCATCCCGGGGGTCACCCACACCCGCTGCCGAGCTAACCCCCTCACACCGAACGCACATTCAGTGCTGCTGGAGGATTTGTCACCGATCATAGGGTGCGCCTGTCCACCGACTCGGTTGATCGACTGACCTTCATAAAAATGAATCAGTCTTGGATCACCACCAGCTACCAGACACCTGAAGCGGATATAACGGAATAATTTATAATGTCACATCCCTTCAAGACTGCCTATGCTGATGCTGAGTGACTGTCCTGTTATGTTCACTGACTATCCTCTTCCTCCTCCTCAATGATCCATGCCACCACACCAGTGCCTAAGGCACAATTTTTCAGCCCCTGTATAACAGGGGCGTGTAATTACAATTTTTTAAAAAGATGCTTCGCAACAGGTCTGACTGCTGTGCTCAGAGTACAGTATCTGTGAGGGGTTGCAGTGTTGTGGCACCAGCACCAGTGCCTAAGGCACAATTTTTCAGCCCCTGTTGGGGCGTGTAATTACAATTTTTAGGCAATGCTTTGCAACAGGTCTCATTGCTGTGCTCAGAGTACAGTATCTGTGAGGGGTTGCAGTGTTGTGGCACCAGCACCAGTGCCTAAGGCACAATTTTTCAGCCCCTGTATAACAGGGGCGTGTAATTACAATTTTTTAAAAAGATGCTTCGCAACAGGTGTGACTGCTGTGCTCCAAGTACAGTATCTGTGAGGGGTTGCAGTGTTGTGGCACCAGCACCAATGCCTAAGGCACAATTTTTCAGCCCCTGTTTAACAGGGGCGTGTAATTACAAATCTTGATCTAATAGTTCACAGCAGGGCCCATTCCTGCGCCCACCAAGAGTAACTATGAGGGCCTACAGTCTTGTGGCAACACCGTCCACCACCACCACCACCACCAAAGGCCCAATTTTTCTGCCCTGTTCAACAGGTGCATGCAATTACAAATCTTGATCTAATAACTCACAGCAGGGCCCATTCCTGCACCCACCAAGAGTAACTGTGAGGGCTTACAGTCTTGTGGCAACACCGTCCACCACCACCACCACCACCACCAAAGGCCCAATTTTTCTGCCCGGTTCAACAGGTGCATGCAAGTACAAATCTTGATCTATTAACTCACAGCAGGGCCCATTCCTGTGCCCACCAGTCTTGTGGCTACACCAACATCTAATAGGGCAAATTTCTGCAGAGTATATACGGCAGGCCCCTACTTTCAAACATCCAACTTACAAACGACTCCTACTTGCAAACGGCAAGAGAAAACAGGAAGTGAGAGGAAATCTACCCCTAGGAAGGAAAATTCTATCCTGTTAGATTTAATTTGGGAAAAAGGTATCTCCTCTCTACTGATGCTTTATCACCAATCCTTGTTTCAATTAAAACCCCACTTTTCCAAAAACATTTGTCATTGGGACGGAAAGTGAGGTGACATGTTCTGAACAGATGTGCAAAGACAGCAAATGTTACAGGGGTGATAACCCCTCCCTATGTTCTCCAAAAAGCTTAAAAATTGATTTTTTTGGGATGTAGCTACACTTCATAATGTACCTGTTCAGATTCTACTTAAGAACAAACCTACAGTCCATGTCTTGTTTGCACCACCTATATACTGCTGTTCAGAGTATATAGGGTTGTAGGTATAGGGTTTTATTTTGGGTGCGGGGTCCCCCTTAGTATCCATACAAGACCCAAAGGGGCTGGGGTGGGGGGGGGGGTGATGGGGTAGCCATGCCATTTTTCTCAAGGATTTTCAGCCATATGGCGGCCAGGACAAGACATGACATTAAAGCCGCAAGTGGTTTTAAATGGCTTCTTTTTTTCCTTTACAAATGTCATTTTGTGCAAGGACAGTTCTAAACACGGGAAACACATGCCACTTCACAGGCATACTTTAGACACCCCCCAGGTACCATATTTAAAGGAAAATTTCACTTTTTTTTTTTCACTTTATGCATCATTAAAATGACTGCTCCCGAAAAAACTTTAGTTTTTAAAATTTCTTTTTGCATTGATATATGTCCCCTGGGGCAGGACCCGGGTCCCCAAACCTGTTTTATGACATTAACATGCATATTGGCCGTTGTAATTAGCAATTTTGATTTCGAACGTTCGCGTCCATTATAACGAATAGGGTTCGAAAATTCGCGCGAACTTTCGGTCCGTTCGAAGGTTCTGGTGCGAACCGAACCCGGGGGTGTTCGGCTCATCCCTACAAGCAAGTCATCAATCTCCAGTCATCGGTACAGCCTTGAATCAACGTACCATTGGAACAACTGACTTCAAGCAAGCAACTCACCTGGATGCATCTGCTGCACCATATTTCCCTGTGTCTTTTAACAACAATGTCAAAGATAACGCAATCAGCACCATACAGCCAACAGCATCTCACATAAAGGCGGAGACAACTGAGACAGAAGAGTTTGTGAGGTACATGCTTCGCAGAGAGCTCACAAAGACTGGTATTACAAGTTTTGATGACCAACCTGAGAACTACAGAAGTTGGAAATGTGCCTTCAGAACTACAATCAGCAATATTGGCATTACAGCTGATCAAGAATTGAATCTGCTGATCAAATGGCTTGGTCCTCTATCTGCTGCACGTGTTAAGCCATTAAGATCGGTTTTCATGGACAATCCTACTGCAGGCCTCACAGCTGCATGGGAGCGACTAGAGCAAAGTTATGGCAGTCCAGAAGCTATAGAAAATGCTTTGTTCATGCGTCTGGAAACTTTCCCAAAGATATCCGGTAAGGACAACAAGGAGTTCCAGAGACTGAGTGACCTTCTCCTTGAGCTTCAGCTAGCCAAGACAGACCCAAAACTACCTGGACTCAGTTACCTTGACACTCCAAGAGGGGTAAACCCAATTGTCTCCAAGCTCCCGTATGGTTTGCAAGAGAAATGGACTGCACTAGGGTCATCATACAAAAGAGAGAACAAGGTTTCCTTCCCTCCATTCTCTTTCTTTTGTGAATTCATCAGGGAAATTGCAGAGACCAAGAACGATCCAAGTTTTTCCTACGGTGAGTACAGTCTCTTCTCACCCTTTCCTAAGAGTACCAGTCTTCAGGGCAACTACAGAAACCATAGAGGCCCAGTGTCCGTGAAAAAGACTGACATCCTTCCCACTCCTACCACAGTTCTAGCCACGAACAAACAGAGTAGGAAGATTGAAAACCCTAACAGAGAGTGTCCCATACACAAGAAGCCACACCCCCTCAAAAAATGTATCGGCTTTAGGAAAAAGCCTCTGGAAGAGCGCAAGGAGCTTTTAAAGACATTTAGGGTATGTTTCAGGTGCTGTGCTTCTACAGAACATTTTGCAAGGGACTGTAATGTGTCCATCAAGTGCATAGAGTGTGGCTCTGAAGAACATGTGCAAGTCCTCCATCCTCTTGAGCCCAGCTCTGCACAACCTGCCAACACTCCTCCCAGGTTAACGCATGGCGGGGAGAATACAGACCAAGTGCCTAATTCTACCATCATTTCTCCATCCTGCACTGAAGTTTGTGGAGAAGACCGCTGTGGTAAGTCCTGTGCTAAGATATGCTTGGTGAACATATACCACAAGGATCAACCAGAAAAGTCTCTAAAGGCATATGCTATCTTAGACGATCAGAGCAATCGATCACTTGCAAAATCGGAATTGTTCAATCTATTTGAAATAAAAGGCGAAGCTCATCCTTACAACTTGGGTACCTGTAGTGGAACTATAGAGGTTTCTGGAAGAAGGGCTCATGGACTCATGGTATCTTCTCTCAAAGGTAACTTGCAATTACCCTTACCTACACTTGTTGAGTGCAATCAGATACCTGCCAACAGGGAAGAAATCCCTACTCCAGCTGCTGCTTTCCATCACTCTCACCTCAAGGTAATAGCAAATGAGATACCGCTGCTTGACAAAGATGCTCAGATCCTTCTTCTGTTAGGAAGAGACATTCTAAGAGTTTACAAGGTACACAGACAAGTCAGTGGACCCCCAGATGCCCCATTTGCCCAGCGCACGGATCTAGGATGGGTCATCATAGGCAATGTCTGCATAGGCAAAATGAAAAGACCTACCAACATTTCGTCATTCAAGACAAATGTTCTGCCAAATGGCCGAAACACTTACTTTGAGCCATGCCCACATCACTACTGGGTGAAAGAGAAGATAGCCAGCCACAAATGGCAACATGGTATCTCAGGTGACACAAGCCCTTTCTCCTGCCATGATGGCGACTTCGGGTCTACAGTGTTTAATGCAACCAGTGAAGATGACATACTGGCTCCTTCAATGGAAGACAAAGAATTCATCAAGGTAATGGACAATGAGTTCTTTCAAGATGACTCCAATAACTGGGTAGCACCCCTACCCTTTCGTCTCCCAAGAGAGAGATTGCCCAACAACTTACAGCAGGCCATCAGTAGATTCTCCTCCTTAAAGCGAAACTTAAGCAGGAAACCAGAGATGCAAAAGCACTTTGTGGACTTTATGCAAAATGTATTTGACAGAGATCATGCAGAGCCTGCTCCCCCACTAAAGGAGGGAGAAGAATGCTGGTACCATCCATCCTTTGGCGTGTATCACCCACGCAAACCAGACCAAATCAGAGTTGTCTTTGATTCCAGTGCTCAGCACGAAGGTGTTTCTCTTAACAACATGCTCCTTACTGGACCCAACTTGAGCAACAGTCTAATAGGAGTCTTAATTCGTTTCAGACAAGAGCCTGTAGCAGTAATGGCCGACATTCAACAGATGTTTCACTGCTTCATCGTCAGAGAAGACAACAGAAACTACCTCAGGTTTCTATGGCACAAGGACAATGACCTCAACAAGGAAGTTATAGATTATCGCATGAAGGTACATGTCTTCGGTAACAGTCCTTCCCCAGCAGTGGCAACTTATGGGCTAAGGAGAACAGCTCAAACTGGAGAAGTTGAATATGGATCTGATGCCCGTCAATTTGTTGAAAGAAACTTCTATGTTGATGACGCACTTAAAGCGGAGGTTCAGGCAAAATAACATCCATATACAAGCACACTCCTTAAAGAACGAACATGTACATTAGCCACTTTTTTTTTTTTTATGTAGTACATACCGTACTAATGTCATTTCCAATTTCGTCTTCCGGGTACTCACTCCCGCGGGAGTAGGCGTTTCTATTCACCCGCAATGCAATCTGGGAGTTCGCCCAGATGTGACATGTCCTGCAGAAAAAGTTCCCCGGCGGATAAGGTCCCCCCCCCTGTACTGCGCATGCGCGGCACGAACCTCAACGGAGTTTCCGAAAGTAGCCGAACATGAAGAGCTGCGAGTCGGCTCTACACAGCGCCTGCGCAGTCAGCTCTACATGACTCCTAGTCATTGCACAGGCGCCGTGTAGAGCTAACTCGCAGCTCTACATGTTCGGCTACTTTCGGAAACTCCGTTGAGGTTCGTGCCGCGCATGCGCAGTACAGGGGGGGGAACCTTATCCGCCGGGGAACTTTTTCTGCATTACACCGTCCACCACCAGGAAGTCAGTGCTTGTGGGCTTCAAAATGCCCACAAGCAAAATGGAAAATTCAGACGGCTGATTTTAAAAGTGCATCTTTTGCCAGAAAAAAGACAGGGGAGGTTTAAAGTCACCAAACACGTGAGTACAAATTGGTGATCTAAAAATACTTTGCATGCAAGCGGAAAAAAAAAAAAAATGCCGCGGAACCTCCGCTTTAAGTCCTTTCCAACTGCTAAAGAAGCAATTGATCTTCTCACCAGAACAAAGGAGATGCTGTCTGTAGCAAACCTTAGACTGCACAAGATTATATCCAACAGCCAGGAACTTATGAATGCCTTTCACTCTGAGGACTATGCCACTAGTCTAAAAAACCTTGACTTAGGTACAGATGTGCCTCCTGTACAGCAAAGTCTGGGTTTGTTGTGGAACATCAAGCAAGACAAATTCACCTTCCAAGTGTCAACTTGTGACAAACCCTTCACTAAGAGAGGAGTCCTGTCCGTGGTGAATAGCATCTATGACCCACTGGGTTTCCTTGCTCCAGTTACCATTCAAGGTAAGATTTTACTAAGACAGTTGTCTACTGAGAACATAGACTGGGATACTCCCTTGCCTAGTGAGAATCAACACAAGTGGGAAAGGTGGAGATATTCTTTGAAGTCACTAGAAAAACTTCAGATTCCCCGTTGCTATGTTCCAGGATCCACTTCAACTGCTAACCGGAGAGAGATTCATATTTTCTCTGATGCATCAGTTGAAGCTATTGCTGCAGTAGCCTATTTGAAGACCTCTGAACTGAATGGAGAATCACACTGTAGTTTTGTCCTAGGCAAGGCAAAACTCACACCCAAGCCGGCACATACCATACCAAGACTTGAACTTTGTGCAGCCGTGCTAGCAGTAGAAATTGCCGAGGTCATACGAAGTGAAATGGACACTAGAATTGATTCTTTCACCTTCTATACAGACAGTAAGGTAGTACTTGGTTACATAAACAACCAAACAAAACAATTTTATGTGTACGTCAGCAACAGGGTTGAACGTATCAAGAGATTCTCTCTACCAAGTCAATGGCATCACGTTCCCACTGAACTCAACCCAGCTGACTGTGGGACCAGAGCCGTGTCACCTGCCGCTCTTCAGGACAGCTTATGGCTGTCACCTCCAAGGTTTCTGCGTGAGGACTCTTACTTACTCCCTATTGACACCACCTATGGGCTAGTAAACCCTGAAGATGATAAGAAAATAAGAACTGTGAACACCTCACTCCACACTTCTGTAAGTACAAAACAGAAGCTGCGGTCACACCATTACAGGCATCAATGGAAGCAGGTGCAGCATCTAGCCAATGTGTTCTGGCATCGCTGGAAGAAAAAGTATCTTCACCACCTTCAAGGTCGTAACAAATGGCAAGCATCTAAGCCGAATCTTAAGGTTGGAGACCTCATCCTTCTAAAAGACAAGGAAGTTTGTCGGAATGAGTGGCCTATGGGTCTTATTACTAAAGTTATGCCCAGCGACGATAACAAAGTCCGGAAGGTAGAAGTCAAGGTAACCAAGGGAGGATCGACACAAACCTTTAGTCGACCAATTACAGAGTTAGTACTCCTTTTGCCAGGTGAGTGACTTGTGCAAGGACTAGCCATGCTGTTGGCACGGCGGGGAGTACATTGCTGCCATCTACAGGTTCTACTCAGAACTTTGGAATTATTTGAAGACATCATACTGTGACTTTATGTTCTTCATCCTGTTGAACTTACGTTTATTATTTGCTTGTTGCATGTTTTTCATTACAGGTTCCAGGACATTCGTCAGTATTGGACTTTTTGAAAATATATATTTTAGTTTGAGGTTATGAAATCTAAAGATTTCAGACGGGGAGTGTTGTGTTACACTATGTGATTATTCTTGCTCTGTGTCTTTAACCACTTCCCGACCGCGCCATGTACAAAAGACGTCCACAGCGCGGTCGAGTTATCCTGAGTGGACGTCCCAGGGACGTCCTCACAGAATCTTGCTCCCGCGCGCCCCCAGGGGCGCGCTCCAGGATATGTCCGTGACCGCCGGGTCCGGAAGACCCGGCGCATCACGGATCACGGTAGATGGCCGCTAATCGCGGCCGTTTACCACGTGATCGCTCCGTCAAATGACGGAGCGATCACTTGTAAACAGACCGGCGTCATTTGATGACGCCGGTTCCTCCCTCCCCTCTCTGTACCGATCGGTACAGTGTGAGAGGAGAGGGGAGGGAGCGGATCATGTCCGCTCCCTCCCCCATGTCAGCTGTGGGCTGGATCTGTGACAATTGCAGTCACAGATCCAGCAATCCATCCATCCCTGCTCAGCCATCCCTGTGCAATACTCTGCCAATACTCTGCAATACACCCTGTGCAATACTCTGCAATACACCCTGTGCAATACTCTGCAATACCCTGTGCAATACTCTGCAATACCCTGTGCAATACTCTGCAATACACCCTGTCAATACTCTGCAATACCCTGTGCAATACTCTGCAATACACCCTGCCAATACTCTGCAATACCCTGTGCAATACTCTGCAATACACCCTGCCAATACTCTGCAATACCCTGTGCAATACTCTGCAATACACCCTGCCAATACTCTGCAATACACCCTGCCAATACTCTGCAATACACCCTGTGCAATACTCTGCAATACACCCTGTGCAATACCCTGCCCATACTCTGCAATACCCTGTGCAATACCCTGCCCATACTGTGCAATACCCTGCCCATACCCTGCCATACTCCGCAATACTCCACAATACCCAGCAATACTCCACAATACCCGGCAATACTCCACAATACCCAGCAATACTCCACAATACCCGGCAATACTCCACAATACCCAGCAATACTCCACAATACCCGGCAATACTCCACAATACCCGGCAATACTCCACAATACCCGGCAATACTCCACAATACCCGGCAATACTCCACAATACCCTGCAATACTCCACAATACCCGGCAATACTCCACAATACCCTGCAATACTCCACAATACCCTGCAATACTCCACAATACCCTGCAATACTCGTCAATACCCGGCAATACTCGTCAATACTCCTCAATACCCGGCAATACTCCTCAATACCCGGCAATACTCTGCAATAACCACTTCCCGCCCGCCCGCCGGCCGTCATATGACGTCCTTGACTTTGTGCGGAGATATCTGAATGATGGGAGCAGCTACAGGCATCATTCAGATATTCGCTTTTTCAGCTGGCGATTCCCTACACCATAAGAACAATCATAGCGGCTGTTCCACCGCTTGATCGCTCTTACGGAAGGTGAGAGGGGATGCCCCCCCCCTCCCGCTGCCCTCCGGTGCTTCTACCGACTCACCGCTACGATCAAAGCCAAGATTGTTTTTTTTTTTGTTTTTTTTTTAGGCTTCCCAGCCTAGAGGTGAGATGTGGGGTCTTATTGACACCCCCCCCCCCCATATCTCACTGTAAAGAGGACCTGTCATGCCATATTCCTATTACAAGGGATGTTTACATTCCTTGTAATAGGAATAAAAGTGCTAAAAAAAAAAATTTGGGGCGGAAAAACATGTCAAACTAAAATAAATAAAGTAAAATGAACAATAAAATATATATTTTTTTTTTAAAGCGCCCCTGCCCCCGCGAGCTCGCATGCAGAAGTGAACGCATACATAAGCCCCGCCCACATATGAAAACGGTGTTCAAGCCACACATGTGAGGTATCGTTGCGAACGTTAGAGCGAGAGCAATAATTTTGGCCCTAGACCTCCTCTGTAACTCGAAACATATAACCAGTAAAAATATTTAAAGCATTGCCTATGGGGATTTTTAAGTAGCGAAGTTTGGCGCCATTCCACGAGCGTGTGCAATTTTGAAGGGTGACATGTTAGGTATCTATTTACTCGGCGTAACTTCATCTTTCACATTATGCAAAAACACTGGGCTAACTTTACTGTTTTTTTTTTCTTTTAGGCACAAAACTGTTTTTTTTCCGTAAAAAACGCGTTAGAAAAATTTCTGCGCAAATACCGTGCAAGATAAAAAGTTGCAATGACCACCATTATATTCTTTAAGGTCTTTGCTAAAAAAACATATATAATGTTTTGGGGTTCTATGTAATTTTATAGCAAATAAATGATGATTTTTACATGTAGGAGAGAAATGTCAGAATTGGCCTGGGTGCTCCAGAACGCCTGAAGGTGCTCCCTGCATGTTGGGCCTCTGTATGTGGCCACGCTGTGTAAAAGTCTCACACATGTGGTATCGCCATACTCGGGAGGAATAGCAGAATGTGTTTTGGGGTGTAATTTGTGGTATGCATATGCTGTGTGTGAGAAATAACCTGCTAATATGACAATTTTGTGGAAAAAAAAAAAAAGAAAAAAAAATCTTGATTTTTGCAAAGAATTGTGGGAAAAAATGACAACTTCAAAAAACTCACAATGACTCTTTCTAAATACCTTGGAATGTCTTCTTTCCAAAAAGGGGTCATTTGGGGGGTATTTGTACTTTTCTGGCATGTTAGGGTCTCAAGAAATGAGATCGGCCGTCAGTACTTCAGGTGTGATCAATTTTCAGATATTGGCACCATAGCTTGTGGACTCTATAACTTTCACAAAGACCAAAAAATATCCACCAATTTGTACTTATTTTTACCAAAGATATGTAGCAGTATAAATTTTGGCCAAAATGTATGAAGAAAAAATACTAATTTGCAAAATTTTATAACGGAAACAAAGAAAAATTCATTTTTTTACAACATTTTCAGTCTTTTTTCTCTTATAGCGCAAAAAATAAAAAACCCAACAGTGATTAAATACCACCAAAAGAAAGCTCTATTTGTGTGAAAAAAAGGACAAAAATTTCATATGGGTACAGTGTTGTATGACTGAGTAATTGTCATTCAAAATGTGAGAGCACCGAAAGCTGAAAATTCGTCTGGTTAGGAAGGGGGTTTAAGTGCCCAGTTGTCAAGTGGTTAAGATCTGTCCCCTTCTTTCTAGCTGAACTCTCTCTCTCTCACTGTAGTTCTTTATATATCTCCTCCACTTCCTGATTCTGGTCATTACTCCTGTATTTCTTCCATGCTAACATCTTACATGTGGCTTACAACTGCAACGTTTTTGTACCTATGAATATCCATCATTAAACGGAACATTCGAAAGGATTCATCGTCTGTCGTCCTAACTGTGAGTTTATTCATTGAGTTAAACTGCCTGTATCGATGCAAGGGATAATAGCAAACCAGCTTGTGTAAGGCCTACATCAACCTGGAGATGAACTTTATCGCTTTGTAGTTGAGACAGAACAAAGAACTTTTGGGTTTGGACTGAACCCAAGCTCATCATATAATTAAATCTCTACCTAGGCGATTTTGGATTCCAAGTTGAAGGCCGGAGCACCCACTGCACCCCATATTATGCAGAGGCGCGTCCTGTAGGGTGAATACAATCTTTTATCTCAATGCAGATTTTCTGCAATTCATTGCACTCAATCCTCTGTATTCATCTAGGAGGAACGTCCAGATTTGAACCAACTTGGGTTTGGACTGAACCAAAGCTCATCACTTGTGAGGACCAAGGAAGCAACTAAAAATCATAATTTTTACCACTACATACATATAATTAAATCTCTACCTACACGATTCCGAATTCCAAGGTTGGAGCACCCACTGCGCCCCATAATACGTTGAGTCCTGTAGGGCGAATGCAATCTCAATGCAGAATTTCTGTAATTCATTGCACACAATTCTGTATATTCATCTAGGAAGAACTTTTGGGTTTGGACCAACTTTGGTTTGGACTGAACCCAAGCTCATGATATAATTAAATCTCTACCTAGGCGATTCTGGATTCCAAGTTGAAGGCCAGAGGGAGCACCCCTTGCACCCCATATTATGCTGAGACGAGTCCTGTAGGGCAGTGGTCATCAACCCTGTCCTCAGGGCCCACAAACAGGCCAGGTTTGCAAGATAACTGAGATACATCACAGGTGATATCATTTGCTGCTCAGTGATTGCAGTATTCTAGTCTGCATCTCCCCAAGGTAATACATAAAATCTGGCCTGTTAGTGGGCCCTGAGGACAGGGTTGATGACTACTGTGCTGTAGGGTGAATACAATCTGTTATCTCAATGCAGATTTTCTGCAATTCCTTGTATTCAATCCTCTGTATTCATCTAGGAGGAACGTGCAGATTTGAACCAACTTGGGCTTGGACTGATCCCAAGACTGAACCCAAGCTCATCACTAGTGAGGACCAAGGAAACAACTTACAAAACGTACCCTTTTAGCACTACATACACAGAATTAAATCTCTACCTATACGTTTCTGGATTCCAAGGTTGGAGCACCCACTGCGCCAGAGGCGTAGCTTGAAGCTTGTGGGCCCTGATGCAAAAGTAGACCTGGGCCCCTCCCCACTACCACCACCACTTCCACGTGCATGAAGATACACCCACCGCATGCCAAGATACTCAAAGTGGCTTAAGAGTTTTGAGTTTTCAGAGTTCCTCCTTACATCAGAGGACAGGGATCCCTGGCAGGTCACTTGGCAGAACTCCTTTCCCATCCCAGCACTGTATACAGCTCCCTCCCCTTACACTACACAGGGCTGAAATCACATTCCTTTACACACAGTCTGTCAGCCTTCACAAAGTGTATCTGGCTTTTATGTTGCCATTCTGACATTTAAAATTCTCTGGTTGGAACGACAGTGAAGTTGCAGTAGGCAGATACACCCTGTGCAGATTGTGGCTGACTGGCTGTGTTGATAAGGAATGTGATTGCAGCCCTGCGGAGGAGGAGCAGTATAGGGTGTTGTAATGGGAAAGGAGCTCAGCAGCCGGGCATAGCATCCAGGCCAGAGGGGTGGTCAGGAGGCTTTGAGGGGGGCACAACTTAGGGGGGGAAAGCCATGTGACACAAAATCTGGAGCCTGTTGCTCCACAGGGGCCCCTCAGGAGGTGTAAAGGGATTTTAGCAATTTCTGAAGGTTCTCTGTCAATGTTGGCAGATGTTGGGGGGAGATCACCTCCAGGAGGTGTGTGTCTTTTCCCCAGTTGTCAGGGAGGGGGGGTAAGCGGACATCCCTGGGTGGGGGGTACAGAGAATCCCAGCTGGTGACTAGGAGACACTGAGTGGTGTCTTACCTCACCAGTGACATCGGTCCCATTGTGGCTACAGGATGGCACTCTCTTCCTCTTGCCTCACTGAGATTGTTTACCATTCCATGTTGACAGGACAGACACTTTCCCGTCCTGGGCTGTTCTCACCCCATGCTACTCTCCATTTAGGAAATGGCTCGCAGCTTCTCCCCAGCCAATGAGGAAGGGTGTGGATTTTGGAAGGCAAAGTGGAAGTCCAGTACTGGAGCGTGGCTGTGGGGCCCTAGGGCAGACCGGAACTGGACTTTGTGGAGGATATGGTATTATGACAGGGAGGCTGCAGGGGCCCCCTGCAGCTAGGGGGCGGGGTTGCGATTGTGACCCCTGCAACCCCTTATGCTACGCCCATGCACTGCGCCCCATAATACGCTGAGTCCTGTAGAGCAAATACAATCTGTTAACTTAATGCAGATATTCTACAATTCATTGCGCTCATCCATGAAGAACATCCCGTGTAATCTTTGCAAAGATTTGTGAGTTTTATTTCAAGCCTCCTTCCTGATCTAGCTGTGTGTTCTGCCAGGTTAAGTCCAGCATTTTGTTCCCTTTTATTTGCATCTGCAGTCTGTGATAGTCCGCCCATGGTTTCAAGCCGTTATCAGCGATCAGACTAACACGTGTAAAAGCTTTGCCTTCCCGTTTCAAGCCTACAATGCACAGCAGGGCACAATTACTATGCAGAGTGGGGTTTCAATGCCGCAGGCTGGGTGAATACTTTGAGTTTACAATGCTCTACATAACTGCTCTCCCTGTCTGCCGCTCGCTCACAGTATGCCAGCTCTCTGTTTATTTAACTTTTATCATCATTCCAATTCATTTCACCCCCAACTCGATTTTTTTTTACTTCTCTAACATAAGTTTGGAGTTCTGCAGTGGGCGCTGGGCCGGTTCCATTGTAATTTGTTTTTATTTTAATATTATTTTTTTTACCCAGAGCCCTCTATTACTTTGGCACAAACCTAAACCCTTTATCAGCGGTGGACACTCGGAGCAGGTCCGTCAGCCCTGTCACTGCTTGACAGCTCAGCGCTATTGTCACTTCAAAGTCCGTTTGTAAAATATTGACATTTCCCTTTTTTTTTTTATAATAATAAAAGTGGGAACTCATTTTTATTCTGGCACCGTGGCCCGCGACGCGCTCTCCCTGTCCTGGGATTGACGTTTGGAAGGCGTTGACAGAGCCATTGCAGGGAGGAAGCGAGCAGAGGTTTATCAAAGCCTCTTTGTGCATAAAGTATATATCGTGTAGTCTTTTATTTTTTATTTTATTTTTGAATGTATATTAAATGTCGCAATAACTTCCAGACAGGTGTTTTACTGTCATTTACAGAACACCTATCTGTTGGCCATGTGCCGAGGACAAGTTATTTTACTTGCTGTCGCTGAATATCTTTGCAATACAACAAAGGCTTCACTAAGTGCATCCTAGGGCTCGCTTCAAGCAGAAGGAATTCTTGATTTTACTTTGTTTTTACCATCCAGGGGTCATACTACCCTGGGCTCGTAAGCGATGATGCATCTTTGTACAGGCTCCAACCCTTGTTCTGTAACGTCAATATAGAATACTCCATTGGACGTGGCTGCTCCATTTTATGTACAGTGGGGGGAAAACAATTATTTGCTCCCCTGCAGATTGTGTAAGTTTGCCCACTTACAAAGAAATGAAGGGTCTAATTTTTTTATCATAGGTGTATTTTATATGATAGAGACAGAATATCAACCAAAAATCCAGAAGAAAAACACACGATACAAATGTTATAAATGGAGTTGCAGTTCAGTGAGAAAAATCCTGTATATACTTGAGTATAAGCCGACCCGAATATAAGCCGAGGCACCTAATTTTACCACAAAAAAATGGGAAAACTTATTGACTCGAGTATAAGCCTAGGGTGTCCATCTGCATTCCTCACTGTGCCTCACTTTGCCTCACTGTGTCCATGTGCATGCCTCACTGTGCCCATGCCTCACTGTGCCTCATTTTGCCTCACTGTTTCCATGTGCATGCCTCACTGTGCCCATGCCTCAATTTGCCCATGACTAGACTGACGTTTAACATGGGAGTCTATGGAAGGGGTTCCCGGATTTGAAAAATCAGTGTTCCCCGGTCGTAGGTCCCCCAGACAACATACTTTGCACACTTGTAGAGGAGAAATGGGGCTATATGTGTGCTAAGTTTCGGGTCCAGGAGAACTATGACCGGCCGGTACCGGGTCCCCAAAATCACAGGAGAAATTACCGTTTAACATAGGAGTCTATGGAAGGAGTTACCGGCTTTGAAAAATCGGTGCTCCCCGACTGTAGGTCCCCCGGACAACAAACTTTGCACATTTGTAGAGGAAGAGTGGGGCTACATGTGTGCCAAGTTTGGCTGGTACCGGGTCCCCAAAGTTCGGGAGATCAGGCGCAAAAAGGTGACTCGAGTATAAGCCGAGGGGGGCATTTTCAGCACAAAAAAATGTACTTAACCACTTGACCACTGGGCACTTAAACCCCCTTAATAACCAGACCAATTTTCAGCTTTCGGTGCTCTCACATTTTGAATGACAATTACTCAGTCATACAACACTGTACCCATATGAATTTTTTGTCCTTTTTTTCACACAAATAGAGCTTTCTTTTGGTGGTATTTAATCACTGTTGGGTTTTTTATTTTTTGCGCTATAAGAGAAAAAAGACTGAAAATTTTGTAAAAAAATGATTTTTTTTTCGTTTCTGTTATAAAATTTTGCAAATTACTATTTTTTCTTCATAAATTTTGGCCAAAATTTATACTGCTACATATCTTTGGTAAAAATAAGTACAAATTGGTGCATATTATTTGGTCTTTGTGAAAGTTATAGAGTCCACAAGCTATGGTGCCAATATCTGAAAATTGATCACACCTGAAGTACTGACGGCCTATCTCAATTCTTGAGACCCTAACATGCCAGAAAAGTACAAATACCCCCCAAATGACCCCTTTTTGGAAAGAAGACATTCCAAGGTATTCAGAAAGAGGCATTGTGAGTTTTTTGAAGTTGTCATTTTTTCCCACAATTCTTTGCAAAATCAAGATTTTTTTTTTCTCTTTTTTTTTTTTTCACAAAATTGTCATATTAGTAGGTTATTTCTCACACACAGCATATGCATTCCACAAATTACACCCCAAAACACATTCTGCTATTACTCCCGAGTATGGCGATACCACATGTGTGAGACTTTTACACAGCGTGGCCACATACAGAGGCCCAACATGCAGGGAGCACCTTCAGGCGTTCTGGAGCACCCAGGCCAATTCTGACATTTCTCTCCTACATGTAAAAATCATCATTTGTTTGCTAGAAAATTACATAGAACCCCAAAACATTATATATGTTTTTTTAGCAAAGACCTTAGAGAATATAATGGTGGTTGTTGCAACTTTTTATCTCGCACGATATTTGCGCAGCAATTTTTTTAACGTGTTTTTTACGGAAAAAAAAATGTTTTGTGCTTAAAAAAAAAAAACAGTAAAGTTAGCCCAATGTTTTTGCATAATGTGAAAGATGAAGTTACGCCGAGTAAATAGATACCTAACATGTCGCCCTTAAAAATTGCACACACTCGTGGAATGGCGCCAAACTTCGCTACTTAAAAAATCCCCATAGGCGACGCTTTAAATATTTTTACTGGTTACATGTTTTGAGTTACAGAGGAGGTCTAGGGCCAAAATGATTGCTCTCGCTCTAACGTTCGCAGAGATACCTCACATGTGTGGTTTGAAAACCGTTTTCATATGTGGGCGGGACTTACGTATGCGTTCGCTTCTGTATGCGAGCTCACGGGGACAGGGGCGCTTTAAAAAAATAAAATAAATTTATTCTTCATTTTACTTTATTTATTTTAGTTTGACATGTTTTTCCGCCCCAAACATTTTTTTGATCACTTTTATACCTATTACAAGGAACGTAAACATCCCTTGTAATAGGAATATGGCATGACAGGTCCTCTTTACAGTGAGAAATAGGGGGGGGGGGTGTCAATAAGACCCCACATCTCACCTCTAGGCTGGGAAGCCTGAAAAAAATACAAAAAAAAAACAACAATCCTGGCTTTGATCGTAGCGGTGAGTCGGTAGAAGCACCGGAGGGCGGCGGGGGGTAAGGGGACATCCCCTCTCGCCTCCCGTAAGAATGATCAAGCGGCGGAACAGCCACTATGATTGTTCTTATGGTGTAGGGAATCGCCGGCTGAAAAAGCTAATATCTGAATGATGCCTGTAGCTGCTCCCATCATTCAGATATCCCCGCACAAAGTCAAGGACGTCATATGACGGCCGGAGGGCGGGAAGTGGTTATTGCAGAGTATTGCCGGGCATTGCGGAGTATTGCCGGGCATTGCGGAGTATTGCGGACTATGGCAGGGTATTGCGGTGTATGGCAGGGTATTGCACGGGGTATTGCACAGGGTATTGTGGAGGGTATTGTGGAGGGTATTGCAGAGTATTGTGGAGGGTATTGCAGAGTATTGTGGAGGGTATTGCAGAGTATTGTGCAGGGTATTGCAGAGTATTGTGCAGGGTATTGCAGAGTATTTTGCAGTGTATTGCGCAGGGTATTGCAGAGTATTGCGCAGGGTATTGCAGAGTATTGCACCAGAGTATTGCAGAGTATTGCACCAGGGTATTGCAGAGTATTTTGCAGGGTATTGCGCAGGGTATTGCAGAGTATTTTGCAGGGTATTGCGCAGGGTATTGCAGAGTATTGCAGAGTATTTTGCAGGGTATTGCAGAGTATTTTGCAGAGTATTGCGCAGGGTATTGCAGAGTATTGCAGAGTATTGCAGAGTATTTTGCAGGGTATTGCAGAGTATTTTGCAGGGTATTGCAGAGTATTTTGCAGGGTATTGCAGAGTATTGCGCAGGGTATTGCAGAGTATTGCACCAGGGTATTGCAGAGTATTGCACCAGGGTATTGCAGAGTATTGCACCAGGGTATTGGCAGGGTATTTTGCAGAGTATTGGCAGGGTATTTTGCAGAGTATTGGCAGGGTGTATTGCAGAGTATTGGCAGGGTATTGCACAGGGATGGCTGAGCAGGGATGGATGGATGGCTGGATCTGTGACTGCAATTGTCACAGATCCAGCCCACAGCGCTGTTGCCTTGATCTGCTCCCTCCCCTCTCCTCTCACACTGTACCGATCGGTACAGAGAGGGGAGGGAGGAACCGGCGTCATCAAATGACGCCGGTCTGTTTACAAGTGATTGCTCCGTCATTTGACGGAGCGATCACGTGGTAAACGGCCGCTATCAGCGGCGATTTACCGCGATTCGTGATCCGCCGGGTCCTCTGGACCCGGCGGTCACGGAGTTTCCCGTGTGCGCGCCCCCAGGGGGCGCGCGGGAGCGCGATTCTGGGAGGACGTTACATAACGTCCTCCCAGAGTTAAGCAACCACCTTGTCGACGTTATTTGTCGGCAGGTGGTTGTAAAGTGGTTAAAAACTCGGCTTATACTCGAGTATATACAGTAATTATTTGATCCCCAAGCAAAACATGACTTAGTAGTTGGTGGAGAAACCCTTGTTGGGAAGCACAGAGGTCAGACGTTTCCTGCAGTTCAGTGGTTCTCAACCTTTCTAGTGCCGTGACCCCTTGATAAAATTTCCCAAGTTGTGACCCCCAACAGTAAAATTATTTTTGTAGCGTGGGTTGTCAGCACCCAAGGCAAGACAAATCATTTGCGCCCCTAACCCACAGACATTTAGTGCTCCCCGAGTCCCTTCCACTTGTACAGTATTAAGACCCCTTATGGTACATTTTTGGGATGTACCACTCTTTTTTTTGTTCTTTTTTCTTTCCCTTTTATCTCCCTCTAGCCGTCTTTCTTGTCCTTTCTCTCCCTTTTTCTTTGTTCCTCACCCTTCCATGTATTCTATATTTTTATTCCTTCTCTTACTCCTTGGTGGGGGGATGGGATCCAGTGGCGGCTGGTGCTCAAAATTTTTGGGGGGACGCAAAAAAACTGAAAAAAAAAAAACCTCAATTACCGTCACTGTGCCCATTAAACGCAGCCACTGTGCCCAAACACCACCAGTTTCCCCCCAAATGCAGCCAGTTTGTCCCCAAATACAGACAGTTTGTCCCCAAATACAACCAGTTTCCCCCCAAATACAGCCAGTTTGTCCCCAAATACAGCCAGTTTGTCCCCAAATACAGCCAGTTTCCCCCCAAATGCAGCCAGTTTGTCCCCAAACGCAGCCAGTTTGTCCCCAAATGCAGCCAGTTTGTCCCCAAATACAGCCAGTTTGTCCCCAAATACAGCCAGTTTCCCCCCAAATGCAGCCAGTTTGTCCCCAAATGCAGCCAGTTTGTCCCCAAATGCAGACAGTTTCCCCCCAAATACAGCCAGTTTCCCCCCAGCCCTGCACTTACCTTCCTCGGGTCAGCGCCGTCCTTCTTCCATCCTCGATGTCTTCTCCCGCCCTCGATGTCGCTCCAGCCAATCAGGTTACCGGTAACCAGACCTGGTGAACCTGATTGTCTGAGACGCTTGTCAGTGTTAACCAAGGAACGCACCCCCGTGCGTCCCCTGGTTAACTATTTGGAAGCCGATTAGAGCCCTCAGGCCGCTGGCTCTGATAGGCACTTCCAAACACCAACCAGCCGCTGTTATTCAGATGGCCGGCGCTCAACAGGGGGCCGGCCATCTGCATAGTGGGCGGCAGCGGCGGCAACAATACATAGGTTCATGCAATGCATTTGAGTGATGGGCGCAGGAGCGAGAGGGGGCGGCGCTCCTGCGCCCACTATGGACGCACCGCCACTGATGGGTGGCAGTGCTGGGGGGGGGTTCTGATCAGCCAACTTAGGTGCTCTTGATGAAGGTCATCTGCTGATATGAGAACTGTAGTGGGGCCTTTTAATGGCAACTATAATCACAGGTAGTGTTACTCACTGTGTCTCTGACTTCACTGTCTCCAGCTCTGTGGTGTCTCGCAGCAGTTACACCTATGCCGAAATCAGGAGATGGGGTCTCCTCCAGCCCCTCCCACTTCACATTCCTCACAAATCAGCTGACCTACAGTCTCTTCCCCCCACCCATGCCGTGAACTAAATGGGTGGCTGCGAAGAGGCTGAGTGGGCGGCCGCAGGCTCCAGGAACAGCCCAGCTGGGCGGCCACGAAAAGGCTGGGAGAGCAGTGTGGGCTTCAGGAACAGCCCAGGATTCAGTGACCCCTGGCAAAACGTATTTTGACCTCCGAGGGGGTCCTGACCCCCAGGTTGAGAACCACTGTTGTAGGTGGTGATCAGGTTTGCACACATCTCAGGAGGGATTTTGGATTTACAGATCTTCCCTAAATCCTTAATGTTTCTTGGCTGTCGCTTGGCAACTCGAAGATTCAGCTACATACATTTTCTATAGGATTAAGGTCTGAAGACTGGCTAGGCCACTCCATGATCTTATTGTGCTTCTTCTTGAGCCACTCCTTTGTTGCCTTAGCGGTATATTTTGGGTCATTGTCATGCTGGAAGACCCATCCATGACCCATCTTCAGTGTTCTGGCTGAGGGAAGAAGGTTCTCACCCAAGATTTTACAATACATGGCCCCGTCCATTGGCCCCTCAATGCGGCAAATTTGGCCTGGACCTTTAGCAGAGAAACAGCCCCAAAGCATCATGTTTCCCCCTCCGTGTGACTGTAGGGATGGTGTTCTTAGGGTCATATATAAAGTGAAAAGAATATTGCGCTAACTAGTGCAAAATAAATGGATATCTGTCAAGAAATCAAAAGCTGCTACATAAGAATGTGAAAAGTATTCAAGGTGAGGAAGTGTATGAAATGTAGCGCTAATAATATGTGCAATGAACTATGCAAACAAAGTGAAGGATCAATTACACACAGGGCCACCATCTGGAATTTTATACACAGCTTCAGGCATAGGACCCCTGGAGCAGAGGAGAACGGTGCTGCCGCCGCAAATTGAGAGGCAGGGTGGGGCTGCCGCGAATTGAGAAGCGGGGGGGGGTTCCATGAATTGAGAAGCGGGGGGGGTGCTGCCGCTGCAACAAATTGTTGAGGTCGGGGGGCTTTGGGTGCTGACGATGAAAACAAAAAGCACATAAAAAAAAAAAAGGGGGGTTGCCATTATTGGTAGGAATAGTGCCCAGTCATTGGTATCTGTGGAAAAAATAGCGCCCCATCATTGGTGTCAGTGGGACGAATAGTGTCCCATCATTGGTGTCATTGGAAGGAATAGTGCCCCATCATTGGTGTCAGAGGAAAGAATAGTGCTCCATCATTGGTGTCAGTAGAAGGACTAGTACTCCATCATTGGTGTTAGTGGGAGGAATAGTGTCTTATCTTTGGGGTTAGTGGCAGAAACTATGCCCCACACTTGCTGACAGCGGGGGGAATAATGCCCCAAGGCCTGGATAAAAGCAAGCAAAGGGCTGCAGTTTGGAGAGCACTGTTCTAGAGGAATCCCACATGTATGGTATATACATAACTACATTCAACCAAATCGGAACAATGTAACTATATATAAAATATTCATATTGTTTTTAATATATGTAGCGGAGCCTCACTCTCCCTCTCCGCTTCTATCGCCTGGTTGGCTGGTGTGGTCTAGGGGTACTTGGGAGAGGAGAGTGCAGGAACACTACGCCAAGCTCTCACCTCGTATGTGTATGAGGGTTGAGCAAAGTCACTTAAATTACCTCCGGGTCCGCTCACTGCATACGAAGCTTCCGCTTGTTCCGTGGAAATGTGTCTGCCAGTAACAGAGCCCCACACCAATTAAAAGTCCATAATAGTTGAACTTTCAGTAACAGACAGACAGGGGTGTGGGTACGAGTAGGCCCAGGCACAAATGAACTCTCCTATTCCTTTGCAAGCGAATAGGCCTGGCGCACGGTCTCTGCCACCGACCGTGAGATTGGTCGCTGCCACCGACCGGGTGAAACGTTGAGGCCCCTGCCACAGGCCTAATAGCAGGTCTCTGCCACTGACCTGAGTTCATACCTCCCAACTGGCACGGATTGTGCGGGTTTTACCCGCAGAGGCTCCTCCTTCCCGCACTCCCGCGAGACTATCATGTTTCCCGCACAGCAGGAAACATGAAGAGAAGAAGAGGAGCAGCAGCAGCAGGTAAACCCCCCCCCGCGATCGGCGCACTAGTATGCCCATCCCCCGATCGGCGGCCCCCCGCCGCACCCCAAACCCCCCCGGTTAAAAAATGTTTTTTTTTTGCAAGTCCTTTTTTTTTTTTTTTTAATGTTCCGGCGGCAAAAGACCCCCCCACCCCCCTCCCTCTCAACAACTTCGGTGGCAATTCCTGTTTTTTTTGCCAATGTCCCGCACCCCCCCCCCCCCCCCCCGCTCAACAACTCTGGGGTTGGCAGGGGAGAGGGGACATCAGAATGTCCCGCGAAGGGACTTTACAAAGTTGGGAGGTATGTGAGTTGACTAGTTGGACCGCTGCTACCGGTTATTGAACATGAACCACCTTCCTCTCTGAACTTGGCCCCAGTTCAGGAAAGACATCCCTCCGGGCGGTCTCCAGAGGTTCACCCGGCACTGGCAATATGCTGCACCAGGTCTTCGGATGAATCCCTGCTCCGGTCCCTTACGCGTCTGGATTCGGGTGCCCAACACCCAGGGCACCCTAGGACAGTCCCTCCCGGGCGGGACCCAGTGGAAGGTACTGGGCCCCAAACCTCCGGCCGAGTACCTCACCCCAGACTGAAGGTGTCTGGGATGGAACAGGAACTCCAAGTGTCCAGGCCTAGGCCGCCTCGACACCGACCACCGCGAACAGCAGCCCTCAGGCTGAAGGTGCCTGGGACTCGAACCTCATGGCGAAGATGTCCGCCCCCTTTATACCCTCCCCCAGCAAGCACAGCGGGTTCCCCGCCGCACAACTGCTGCGAGAGGTCACAAAGGATACGGCACTGCAGTGATGGTTCAACCCCGGCCCAAAGCGACAGCGCCACCTGCTGGGCCGCAGGGAACTATGCATTACTGGTGTCCTCACCAGAATTAAACACTCTGAAAGTACATGCCCGCTACACTCTCCCCCTCATTATTGGACACCCAGTGTCTGGAGCAAACTATGCCCAAAAGAGGCCGACATAGCCCGATCCAGAAACCGACTAAAATTTCCAAAAATATAAAAGTTTTTTTGTTTTTTTTTAAACTAACTAAAACAGTTGTGCCTGAACCTGACATGAAAGTGGAGGGAAGGGAAACAAACAACACATAACAACAACATTTTGCATCACATGTTCACATTAACATCTTCCCCCACCCATCCTGGCTAAGACCCACCCCAATCTCAGTGGTCTTGATGGGACGCTCTCCTGCAGAGGGGAAAATAAATGTTAAACACACATATCCCTGACACATATGTTCGTGTGAGAACGAAAAAACTTCTCCGCAGAGAAATCCTTTCCTTCTATAAGTGTGTGAGTGAACAGTGAATATCGATGCGCAACACTGCCACCTGGTGACAGTGCCATGGTAACTGCACTGGTTGAAGATCCTCTTCTTTTTTTTTTTTCTGTGGCTCTAACTACCCCAAAGTCCATGATCACTTTGTGGGATGGAAGAATGAAGAACAAACAACGGCAACAGTCCTTCAATTCCTCCAAAGAGCACAAACACCCATTAACTCGGGTACAGTCACTGGGTTTTCCGGGAAAAAAACCCTGAAAAGTTCAGCAGCAACAAGGTAAAGCAAGAACGGAGTCTTTTTTTTTTTCTCCTACAAATAGAATTTTGGGTGCGGCAAGACAAGGGGTTTTAAGTGCTGGTCCATTGACTCTACATGGTATTCGACATCCTCCCCCTCTTTGCGTCGAATCAACACCTTGTCTGAGTGGATGTGCCGACCCAGCATCCATTCTGCCTTGCAGTCCTTGAACCGTTGAGAGGCTTTGGGGGAACATGCGAGGTACCTGTGGGCGTGTGGGACCTGAAGGTGCGTCCACACAAAATCGTTGTACCAGCGTTCCCGACTGACTTCCACTTCATACAAAAGTTCCTTGGGTAAGTACGGGTACTTCCACCCGTACTCGTTAGCAACTTTATGGCAGAAGAGGCGCTGTAGTCTCGCCAGCGGAGGCATAGTAGCCCGGTCTCCCTCTCCCGGTAGGACAATGGCATCCGGGTGACGAGGTGCCTTGATCACCTCCATTCTGGGCATAGGTGCCCGCAGCAACAGTCTCTTTTTCCCGGTGCTAGATGCAGGTGGCACCGGAGGTAGAAGGGCAGATTGGGGACGGGATCCCTCCTCAGGCGATGGTGCCTCCACCTCGGGTGTACTATCCCCTGTAGACATGGGTGGATCCCTGACTCTGCGGGACGAGGAGAGAGGCATCTTGTCCCAGCCCATCTTAGCAAAAAGTTAATCTATGATGACGTCGTCTCCTGGATCGGAGAGCGACTCTAGGTCGGAGGTGTCACGCTCCTCCGCGGGCTGGTAGCCTGTAGTGGAGGCTGAATTGCTACCCCCTACACCTCTGCCCCAACACCAAGTCCCTCCGCCCGGCTTACCTCGGCCCAAAGTTGAGAAGGGATGTCGGGACTCTTCCGACCGGATCCATCCGGG
Source organism: Rana muscosa (assembly GCA_029206835.1). NCBI lineage: Eukaryota > Metazoa > Chordata > Amphibia > Anura > Ranidae > Rana > Rana muscosa. The sequence goes on along the minus strand of CM055124.1, from coordinate 90,361,965 downwards.
GCGGGCGTAGGCGAGCAGGGTGATCCACCGCTACCGCTGGACGGGGCAACCAAGCTGGTCTTCCTCTTTGGCGGTGGATGCTGGGAAACAGTGGTGACCGAGTCAGCATCCTCGATTCCTCCCGTATGTCTGTAATTGCGACCTCCCCTTCGGTCGCTGCAGTGCGCACAGGGATGGCTGTCAAAGCAGCGATTCCCCCTTCTTGAGTGGTGTTGCCTGTTGCGCGGTTGAGGTGGATGGTTCTGGGTTTCTCGATAGCTGGTTCCACCTCAAATAAGAATTCTCCGCAGGCCTCGCAGCGCCCGAACGGCTTCAGCTGACACACCAGTCCAGAACAGCCGGGACAAATCAAACCCAGGGCCTCAACGTCCATGCATGAGTACAGGGCGAATCGTCCCCGGGGCTTTAGCCGAATCCCCGTATCCGTTATCGGAGCAGCAGTAGTAGTCAGACTCGTGGTAGTAGGATGAAGTGGAATCCACGATGCGTTACTGAACATGGCGACTCTCTGCTGATCCATTGCGCACTGCATTGTTGGCGCCAAAGTCCCCACGTGTAGTCCTTTACACGATTGGACTCCTCCCCTCTTGTGCCCCAGTTCACGGGCTTTCTCCTTCCCTGGGTCACGCCCACGAACTGAGCAGGGAGGGTGTGCCTCGTGGCGCAGTGGCCAATATGGCCGACCTACTCGGAACTCTTCAGGGCAGACACATTCAAATTCCAAAAACTCCAGCTCCAATGTAGCACGAACACATCCCGGACCCGAGCCCCCACGTGTAGCGGGCCTCACTCTCCCTCTCCGCTTCTATCGCCTGGTTGGCTGGTGTGGTCTAGGGGTACCTGGGAGAGGAGAATGCAGGAACACTACACCAAGCTCTCACCTCGTATGTGTATGAGGGTTGAGCAAAGTCACTTAAATTACCTCCGGGTCTGTTCACTGCATACGAAGCCTCCGAATTGTTCCGTGGAGATGTGTCTGCCAGTAACAGAGCCCCACACCAATTAAAAGTCCAACACTCTTTTATTTTTCCATTGCAGGGTGAACATAATAGTTGAACTTTCAGTAACAGACAGACAGGGGTGTGGATACGAGTAGGCTCAGGCACAAATGAATTCTCCTATTCCTTTGCAAGCGAATAGGCCTGGCGCTCGGTCTCTGCCACCGACCCTGAGATTGGCCGATGCCACCGACCGGGTGAACCGTTGAGGCCCCTGCTACAGGCCTAATAGCAGGTCTCTGCCACTGACCTGAGTTGACTAGTTGGACCGCTGCCACCGGTCATTGAACATGAACCCCCTTCCTCTATGAACTTGGCCCCTGTTCGGGAAGGACATCCCTCCAGGCGGTCTCCAGAGGTTCACCAGGCACTGGCAATATGCTGCACCAGGTCTTTGGATGAATCCCTCCTCCGGTCCCTTACGCGTCTGGATTCGGGTGCCCAACACCCGGGGCACCCTAGGACAGTGCCTCCCGGGCGGGACCCAGCGGAAGGGACTGGGCCCCAGGCCTCCGGCCGAGTACCTCACCCCAGACTGAAGGTGTCTGGGATGGAATACGAACTCCAAGTGTCCAGGCCTAGGCCGCCTCGACACCAACCACCGCAAACAGCAGCCCTCAGGCTGAAGGTGCCTGTGACTCGAACCTCATGGCGAAGATGTCCGCCCCTTTATACCCTCCCCCAGCAAGCACAGCGGGTTCCCCGCTGCACAACTGCTGCGAGAGGTCACAAAGGGTGCGGCACTGCAGCGATGGTTCAACCCCGGCCCAAAGCGACAGCGCCACCTGCTGGGCCGCAGGGAACTATGCATCACTGGTCTCCTTACCAGAATTAAACACTCTGAAAGTACATACCCGCTACATATAAATTCTGTAATGTTCACAATGACAGTTCACAGGGGCCAACTGTCGTTCCAGATACACTAGGGGATTTGCTATTCTCTAACAGCTCCTATCTCACAATAAACCTTTTTTTATTCTCAGATGAGCTATTAGTACATGTTTTACATCAATATCATCCATCGCGTTATTCTCCCCCTTCTATACTTCCATGAATAAACCTGATACAGGGGGGGGGGGGTCAATGCCTACTCGCAATTAAATCGACAGAAGGAAAGTTGTGGGGTGACCTTCGAAAGACATCTAAAGGCTGAAGGCCCGGCGTGTTAATGGATATCACCGGCGGAAGAGATAGCTATTTGTATGGCGTTATCGCGGCGCCCTGCCTTGTTCTGTGTACCCGGTGCAGACTCATAAATAAGACGTCCCGCTGATAAACCTTCCGCCATAAACCTCTGACTGGTATGGTGGTGATGATGACGGTGGTGTCAGGCTGCCACCAGATCATCTCGGGTAAAATAGTGCGCAACCCAGAAAAGTTTAT